>CM056458.1:16846928-17206928 GCA_029783895.1 Triplophysa bombifrons | reverse complement strand
ATATTGTCATTTGAAATGACAAGAGGAAGCGTACTGTACGCGTTAAAAAGAAGTTGCTTATTTGGTAGAGCATTGTCTTAGCAGCGCAAAGATTGTGGTTTCTGACATTCTGACAAAGTGTATTCATTAAAATTTATATATTAAAAACAAATATTTATTTTTATTTAACATTTATTTATGAATCCAAAGCAACTTACCATTCATTTAAGAAAATAGAAGTTTCAAAACACACTGTATATGACGATCCGCTGGCTATGACCGTGATGAATACAGTATCCAGTACATTTACATTTAGTCATTTAGCAGACGCTTTTATCCGAAGTTCAGAGAGCAATACAGCAAATGTCATACAGGAGCAATAATACAATGGGTGATAATACCAAGTTTCTAGTTTCAACAAAACCCTGACCAATATCTGTTGAACAAAAACCATTTCCTGAATACAGGGTTCTTGATGGGGTGTATGAGGATGTGAAAGTATGCTAGAGCAGATCTAATGATAGTCCTGTAGGCAAGCAAGTGGTGACTTGAATCTGATACAGGCTTCAACCGGTAGCCAGTGGAGAGAGATGAAAAGGGGTGTCATATGAGCCCTTTTGGGCTGTTAGAAGACGAGGCGTGCTGCTGGGTTCTGAACCAGCTGGAGTGGATTGATTTACATTTATGCATTTGGCAGACGCTTTTATCCAAAGCGACTTACATTGCATTATCCTATATATTTGTTTCTAAGTATGTGCAATTCCTTGGGATCGCACCCACGACCTTGGTGTTGTTAGCGCCATGCTCATACCACTGAGCTACAGGAAAGTTTTGACAGCCTTTGAAGAGAGACCAGCAAGGAGACCATTGCAGTAGTCCAACCTTGAGAATACCAGGGCCTGGACAAGGAGTTGCGCCTCATGCTCAGTGAGATAGGGTCTAATCTTTCTAATGTTTAATAAGGAATATCGGCATGACCTTGTTGTCTTTGCAATGTGATCATTGACGGACAGCTTTCAACAAATATGACTCCGAGGTCCCTGGCTGTTTTGGAAGTTGTGATTGTGGTATTGCCAAGTTGGATGGTGAGATTGTGTTGCAGCGTGGGGTGTGCCGGAAATACAAGTAGTCCTGTCTTGGCTGGGTTCAGCTGAAGGTGATGCTCTTTTTTCTAAGCTGAGATGTCTTCTAGGCAGGGTGTAATGCGAGCTGCCACAGTGGTATCGTCTCAGAACTATCCAAAGTAATTTTATAGAAAATAATGATGATTATGATCTTTTAAAAACCCGTTGAATGTAATTCCTGTAATAAACAAGTGGGTTTTTCTGTGTTTCAAAGCTGGTTACAACGATGAAGATGAGAAATATGACAGATCATCATTTGTGGTGGAGCGCTTCTTCAGAGGGAACTTTACTCTTGCCAATAACAATTTCACTTCACACCCTTTAACTCAACCAGATAATTCAGAGCAGCTGCTAGAACAACTAAAACAACAGGTGAGACACAATCTAGACATGATTTTTACAAAACATTATCAATTCATTTACATGTGAAATGCTGTCACTTTACAAGCTGTATGTTAGAAGCATGCATGCGAAAGACTGTTAATACATTCACAGAGTGGCTGACTTTACTTTAAATACATTTGAGCAAGATCTCTCATAGAAATGTTTTTTACAGTTTGTGTCACTTAGATAACTTGGTTTTAAGGCCCGTCAAACCATTAATGGTGATTAATCGCATCCAGAACAAACGTTTGTGTTTACATAATTAATATGCACACTGCACAGACACAAAATATATTATTTTGAATATATAAACACAAACACATACATGCATATATTTAAGAAACATAAAATATGAAATGGAATAAACATTTATGTATAGTTATTTCCTAAATATATATGCACAGACATGTATTATGTAAACAGAAACTTTTATTCTGGATGCAACAAAGTTTATCAAAATAAAGCCTCGGTTCATCATGATTATCGACACATGGATGCCAGATTCTTTGCCCCTGATTCAACAAAACAGCTCAGTGTTGAAGTGCTCTATGACCTAAAGTGTGAGTTTGCATTGAGACATCTAAAGCATGCAGTGATGTGGAAGCTGTGCTCTGTGTGATACTTCTTTTAAGTGAATAGAACAGAACAGAATAGAATTATTGTCATTGTACAGCTGTACAACAAATCTTATGACTTACAGTATGTAGGTGTGTTTATCGTCTCAAAGTCTTTTAAATTGTTGCACAAGTGCCAAAAGCTTATAATGGTAATGAGTAATGTTGTCCCCTTGAAACTCTAAAGAGTTCAGTTCTGTGATGGCACATTGATAAAGTTGTTTAGAAGTCTGGAGCTGCTTGTCTTGAGGACTGTGGTTCCTGGCATGAGATCAGGGGCCCGTTTCAGAAAGCAGGGTAAGTGCAAACTCGGAGTAAGTCAACCCCAGAAAACAGAATACTCAGGGTTTTTGGTTTCAGAACGCGAGGTATGTCAAACCTGCGACAGCGGAGTAAGTCAAGCCCATTTCAGAAATCGAGGTATCTTATACTCCGAGTGAGTAACCAGAGTAACCTACTCTGTGAACCTAACCTGGTCGGGAGCAGGTTTTATTCCGCAAACCTAGGGTTTGTTACAATCTCCGCCCCCTTTTCGAAGCGCGAGCGGTGTTGAAATTACATACGTCATTTGTTTATTGATTCGTGCTCCTAATGGCGCTCAATTTAGTCACACAGAACTTAAAATGAAATTTGCGTTTATTCAGGAACCCATAGATGAGGAAGCAGCATTAATTCGCAGAGAATTATATTTATGTCGGGAGAGAATTGTGAGGCCCCGTTTGGACGTTTTATCTCAACTTTTAAGGCCAGTTTAAGAAGTATATTTAACATTTCCCAATCAGTCATCCTACTAGCAAGAGCATTTTATTTCTTTAAACTTTCCTGAATGAATGATGTTATTGTATTTCTACGACGGCGTTTAAGTGCCACCTTAAAAATAAAATAAATTCAAGATTACGAGAATAAATTCGAAATGTTACGAGATTAAAGTCGAAATGTTACAAGAATAAACTCGTCGTAATACGTATTTTATTTTCGTGAAAGTTGTAGTTTAAGAGCTTAAGTTATGTTTAAGCACGTCATCTGAATCAGTGAGTTAATTCGTTGTTCATGTCAGTTACTATTATAACTCCGTGATGATGCGCCAAAAGACAAATAATTTCCTTATTGCTAAATCCTAATCTAAAGTAGGATTCAACGAAATCCTCCACAGCCATTGTTTCTAGCAATTCTGTGATTTTTCTAAAAATATTACGAGTTTATTCTCGTAACATTTCGACTTTATATTTCGACTTTATTCTCGTAACATTTCGACTTTATGCTCGTAACATTTCGACTTTATTCTCGTAACATTTCGACTTTATTCTCGTAACATTTCGACTTTATTCTCGAAATCTTTTTTTTTTTACGACGCCGTAGTATATTTCATATTCAGCTGCTGCCAAGATCTTTTTATTGCAAAAGGATTGGACCTACATGAGAGAGAGAGTTAAATATAATTCGCATTTTCACAGTTTCAACAAAATAAATATAAAAGCGATTCACATATAAACTTGCGCATTAACACGTGAAGCACTTTTCTCCCACGCCAACTCTCTTTCTTTTGCTGCTGCGGCTGTGTTGCTCTTTTTTCTAAATAAGTGCTCATATTCACCGTACGCTTGTAACAGTACCTTCAATTCGATTGGCGAGAAATGAACAGAGCGCTTTTTGTCACGTGCCGTTGCCATGGTAAATCGTGCTGTGTTCACTCAATTGATGATGGCTTTTCATCGCCATGCTGCACGCGCGTAACCTAGAGTGAACTTACTCAGAGTGGATTGAACTAACTCAAATCACCTGGTCTGAAACTGAAAACTCAGAGTAGCGATTCTCTGAGTAAATCAACTCAGAGTTCAGATTTTAACTCGGTGTTGGTTGAACTTCCTTGTTGAAACGGGCCCCTTTACTTTGTTGTATTTACATATAACATAGCCCTTCCGCATTGATGTGGTGCCTTGGATGTAGAGTGAATAGGCAATAGGACTCAGCACACGACTTTGTGGTGCTCCAGTACGGAGTGCCAGAACGAAGGGGAGATGGTTCCCCATCATTTATGCAAACTGATTTTCATTTGTTTCAGACACTTAATCAAACCATAAGTTCATTTTTTTGTCTGTATTATAATCAGATTTCTCTCTGTCTTTCTCTCCCTGACCTCTCTTCAGCTGACAGCAGTCTACAATTCTTCTTCTGCGTTGGCACGCTACTTCTCCAATGTTACCATAAACAATTTCAGGTGACTCTATTACACACTCCACTATTACATTTCACAACTAATTCTGTTTGCACCACTGTTCGCACCATTTTAAACTGCTTTGCTCACAACATCAGCTAACAGAGTAAAGTAACAGTTTTTGATGTGAAGAGATCGAGATGCAGCACAAGCTTTCACTGTGAAGTTTGTCAAGAAATGAAGCCTGTTCTAATGCTCGGTTTTAATTGTAGGGACGAAACCGCTCAGTTTGAGCTTCAGTTCATCATCCCTTCAGAAAATGAACAGTTGGTGCGCTATACTCTGAGCAGAGAGATGGTGAAAGGTGTGCTTCTTCAACACTTTTATGATCAGGACTCTGATGCTGGAGATCATCTCTACATCATACCAACATCACTCAGTATAGAAGGTGAGATAAAGCTTGAAATAGTGTTTATTTAGTTGTGACTTGTCACCAAGCACAGAGAAATCATAAAAACTGCACAGAAATGACCATATAATTAAGCAACAGTTAATAGTAATTGTATAAAGCTGCAGTATGTAACTTAGGCCTCTCCATCGCCATCTTTGTTTGTGATATACAATTGTAGTTTACTTTATGCATTAAATTACTTTTACTTTATGGCTAAACTTATGAATCACATGATAACATTTCCCACAAAATCGTACCTGATAGCTCAATGATTACTATAGACTTACAGCACCGTTTGTGAAGTAAGGACAGTTTTTAACACATTTCTTTTGTGTATTTTTATGCTAAATAACTTATTTTTGTTCACCCAAAAAGTTCACTAAAAAGTAAACAGATTGCTGCTAATAACCCAAATGTAAAATAACTCAAATGTACATTTGTTCTGTTGTTGTTTCTTCAGTTTGTACAAAGAGAAGAATTTGAGGAGGCAAATGTGTGGACGTTCTCACCTTTTCTAACAATTTTGTGGAAAATGGTTGTTGGCTTTTAAAAGAATGTTGTTGTTATGCGACAGTAAAAAAAGTACACTAAATGTCAAACCAATGCATTTTATCGAAAACAGTTACAGTTCACTAATTAAAAGGATTTGGTATATCTGTATACTATATTAATATCATTTTTTATGTTTACACCTTAAGATGTTCTTTTACTACCCATAAACTTTTGTATGTTTTCTCTTGACTTTTTTCCCAAGCACTACATTTACACACAGTGTTATATAGTCATTCCTGTCTCTCCATGTGTCCTTTTTTCTTCTTATGAGGCCAAGAGGAAGCGCCGAGGCCTCAGTGTTATTTGACTTGCATGTATGTATACATGGTTTGATTTTAGCTGTGTGTCTGTAAATAAGTTAAAATTGTTTATCTTTTGTACTTGCTGTTTCGAGGACATTAGGGCTGCTTGCTACTGGGCAAGTCATTTCTTACACAATTATAGTCACATGACATTTACAGTTCAGATGAATCGCTTCAAAAACTTGAATGTGGAACCGAGTGCCCATAAGAAAAAGATGAACTTTTTATGTAGATTTATCACACATGGCCAGAGAATTTAATACTGTCCAAGATAATACTCCAAGTGTGTGTCGGTTAAAATCCTCTGTTTCTATGCAGGGATTTGTGACTATAGTTACTGTTATCAATCTATTAACTAGCACACTATTTGTTAAAGGTGTGCCAAACTGCCATGACCAAGAAAGTGAACTTAACAACACTGTCACCAAACAATACTCTTTTGATAACCTTTAATAAATTGTCTTGAACTGTTGCTGACAGTATTTTACTATAAAGTGATCGAGTGACACACTGTAAAAAGCTACATGTGAATTTTGTCAATAAACATTTAGTCTCGTGCACCAGTAGGTAATGGATAGGTGTGTAGGAATTAAAAATATGGGTTAGGGCCCGCCCATTTTGTCCAGGCATGACGTTTCTATGATGAATGATGCTCTTGGGATGAATGCAATATAGGTTTTAAAGGAAATGATGAAAAATAAACACACTTTTAAAGGAAATGATGAAAAAAACACTGTTTAAAAATACTAATAAATGAATAAATAAAGCAATTAATGAATAAATAAAGCAATGAATAAATAAATAAATAAAGCAATGATTAAATAAATGAATAAAGCAATGAATATATATAGAGATTTAGGATGTGATAAAAACTAAATTTTGACTTGTTTACGTATGGTGCTGTGACAGTGTTGGACATTTGAATACGCTATGTGTTGTTTTACGTGACATGGGGTGACATGCTACGAAGCATTATCTCAACACGCGAGGTGTTGTTTACGGGCGAAGACAGTTTCAGGTCTCCCACCTGTCTGTTGAGCCCCCCACGGAATGCGTGGCTAATCGTTCCGACCTACCTGCAATCAATCATGTCATTCTCAAGACCATTTGTCATGCTATATACATGTGGTCCGTGTTTACACCGCATAGGCCAGTTTTGCTAAATAAAAGCGGGAAATTAGGGTAAAATGCTGAGACAGACATTGCTTGCTTGAGCAACTTTTCTTAAACCTCATCAAGAGAATGGGTCGACGATCTATTCGAAGAGCATCTGGCTCCAGTGCCAAAAAAAAAACACGAGGGTATATCGGTCTGACAAAGTTTCTTCATGAGCATAAGAACAACGTTACGAACGAAATTTTAATGGAGAGTAACCGAGTAATCTGGTAATCGAGTCACAGTTGCGAAGAACCTTTGTACTGCGCCGAGTGGGACTCAATAACACCCAGCGGTTGTTACTGAGTGGTCGGTGACCATTCTAAAAAGAAACCCCATGGCTGGGTTTGCTTTTTCTTCTGGAAAGGCAACACAAAACTTTATCTCACCGGGGCTATCATGCATGACGAACATCACTAACTGTAGGAGATGCAATTTTTGTTCAAGTGGTCTGACCTTTACGCACCGGAGACCCTTTTTCCAACATCACCAGAATGATCAGCTGGTGCGATATGTGCAATGGATATTGCAGAGTTACAATGCAGGTGTTCCATCCCGAGAAGTGTGCGTGCAGCCAGTGGGCTGTCGGACCATCCCTAAAGCCATTTTAGAACCTCTTCCGCAACAATGTCTCAAGACTATGATTCTGAAAACATCGCCAACCCTTCTCTCCACAACGTTCCTGACTCTCATGATGACAACGCGGTCCTCCACATACTGCAGGATGAACCAGCATTATCGTCCGGGTCCTTTATGGAAGTGAGCCGATCGATATCACAGACAGATTCTTCACGGACCTCGGCTTCAATTTCATTAAAGGTGTGGTCACTGTGGTGCTGTAACACATCGTCAATGTCAAGCTCAAGCAAGACTGTCTGGGATGCGAAATAGATCACCCGAGCCAGAGGCAACATTCCTGTCTCTATGAACCTAAAGCATTCTATTTTGCCACACACTTTTTACAGTTTAGCCGCAAGCTGTTTAAAGACAAACTTTACACCCTCGTTGCAACCGCTCTACAACGCCGGGGGTTTAAGACAGATACTTGGACGATACAAGTAGCCTCGTGCGCTATTTTCTACGAACTGAAAGACGAGCCATACATCGTCGCGAGAGTAGAAGAAATCCGGCAGAGCCTATTGAATAGTGACTCCTACAAACTGTTCGGTGACGTTGACGATTCCTGGTATACCCACACTGATTCAGTCAAAGACGTCGGTGCCTCCTGACATTTTGCCTGGCATTCTAACGAAAAAAAGCTGTTCTTCTCCCTCCAGAACTTGACTTTCAAAGGTTGTGTGTGGGGCACATGAATCCGATTAGAACTCACCCGAAGATGCTATAATAACCATATCTAATAGCATTCAGTTTCTTGCACAGATCAATTGATTCGCTTTATAAGACACCAGTTTAATGTCAAGGGGTAAGGATTACTATTCTGCTGAATGTATGAACGTTTTTTACTTTTTATTACTTTCATGAATTAAACCAAATATCTTCTTGAAAAACCAATGCCACCCACATCTTTGAAGTAATTGGGGTGAGTTAATGCAGGGCAATTTCATTTTGGGGGTAAACTAACGCATTAGGGAATATAAAATACAATTAAAAAGACAATATCCCTTTTAATTAAATATCATGAAAAGGCACAAATACTGGAAGCAATTTTTGTGCATGTTTTAATATATGACCTATAAGTAACAACAACAAAAACATTATAAAAGGAACAAAATGCAAAATAGCTAAAAAAAAAAAACTGGCCCGCATCCTATTTATGAATTATTTTTTTACGAGCAGGAGTGTTCGCCTCCCTCAGGAATGCCACCTTCCCTGTAAAATGGGGTTGTATTCGTCTTTTTTAAAACCAATGTTTTATCAAATCCTATATCTCTATTCATTGCTTTATTCATGTATTTACTTATTTATTTAATCACTGCTTTATTTATTGATTGCTTTATTTATTTATTTACTTATTTATTCATTGATTGATTGCTTTATTTATTTGTTATTTTTAAACCGTGTTTATTTTTTACTTTAAAGGTGTATTTATCTTTCATCATTTCCTGTAAAACCTGTATTTTCATTCATCCCCAGAGCATCATTCATCATAGAAACATCAATAACGGCATGCTCCGACAAAATGGCGCCAAATGGGGAGGGCCCTACCATGGTGGGCAGATCCAGTCAAAAGGTCAATGCGATGTGGTCCCTCACAATGTGGGTAGGCCGTCCAAAAGGTCAACCTCCCCGCAAATTTTTTTTTGACAGAAGCTCACCCATATTTATCACTGACAAGAACATTAAAGTCCTGTACATCTGTGCTTGCAAAAAACATAAAATGAGTCCAATTTAATTTTGAAAAGCATGCACAGATTCTTAAGGTAGTCAAATACATATTTTAGCAATACGCAGATTTTGGAAACGGACGTTTTCTAATCCAGACATGAGACATATCAGAATACATTCCTATAATGTAGGTGCTTGCTATCTCAATACCTTAGAAGACCCATTTTTTGGCTGAATGGTTCCAAAAAGAACGTCTAACATCTGAAGATTCTCAAAAGATTCTTTGTAAAAAGGTTCTTTAGATTATAAAAAGAAAGCAAGAAATGGTTCTTTACAGGGAACCTATGACATCACTGTGAAGAAGACTGTTATCAAACAGTGTTAAACCTTCTGTATGAAAAGCTGTATTGCTGTATAGTTTAGATATTTGCGAAACAGACAGACATAAAATGTGACTAATAATAATGATTTATGGAAAAAAGTAAAATCACAAAATATGGACATTACAAGTTTTGTTTTTGGATTTCTACAGGGGATTTTGATTTCCTACAAGCCCTTGCACTGCAGGACAACAGGATGAAAAGTTTAAAAGAAAATGGGAAGTTTGAAAATAAGTAACCAAGGAGTGAACCAAAAACCCAGATTCAGTATCTGCTGTTGAAAAAGAAACGTCTAAACTTTTGTAACAAATTGACAAATGTTAAGTTGCTTGGGTTGTTTCTGAGAAGTAAATAAAGTAGAAGCAGGCCGTATGTGAGTGACAGCATCACATCACTCTGAAAATAAGCGCTTACTGCCGGACATTATGACCACTTGGGATTTCTGCCAAAACCCAAATATGCCAGGAGATTTATAACATTAAACTGGTTCATAGTGCCTCTTAAATCAGATTGGCACAGGTGGCATGTTATGCCCACTGCCCAATTCATCAAATGTACATCTTACTTAACAGTACTAATGCAATTTCATGTGTTTAAGGTCTCATGTTATCATGCATTACATAGAGAATTGCTAAAATTGTATTTATTGTGAACTTTTATGATTTATTTTGGATGAAAACCATGGTTAGATTTATACACCTAAATACTTTTGCATTTAAAAGTTGTTCTTTGTTATTAATTACAAATGAAAAAGTTTGAATTGTTCGGTGGTGCAAAATACAATTTGAAACGTTTTTAAATGTCAACTCAAATTGACTAAAAACTAAAATTACAAGACCTAAAATATACAAGCTCCATTCTTTAATTATTTACATTTTAATAAAAAATTCTTAACAAAGTCGACAGATAATATACACATCAACCGAAACAATAATATGTAAAAGTGTTATTTATGGGTCGTGCGTGTTTTAGATCTCATCAGTATTAATCTTTTGTTTTGTAGTTAATCCTTGGAAGGCAGATTTACTATAACTGGACTGTTGACCTTTGATAGTCTGATTCATTCAATGCAGGTTACACTTTATTTGTTGCTATAAGTGGATCCTGCACATGTCAGGCTCATGCAGAGATCAGGGTCACAATCATGTTGGCTATACATGTCATGTGGGTTCAGTTTATGTGTGTGCGTGGGTTTTCAACATATACAGTATTGCTGGTGAATTTTAAATGGCACAACTGTAGAAGATTTTCAGGGTTGTGCACTACGAGTGAAGTGATGAACTAGATAATGAAATATTGAACTATAGGGGAAGCATAACCATTTAGATTCAAGGTTACTCTCTCACTAGTCTCTTGTTTGTAATGTGAAGACCAGCACAGTCTGAAAATATCCATAGAACTGTGACATACAAGTTCTGCAATGTATGCAAGGTCTAAATACTATATGTGCACATCCAAATATGGTACAGAACCAGGAACGAGACAGCAAAACATGCTTATGCTGACAAATGCTGATAATGCATAAACGACACCAGTCAGGCATCAGGGATGCTAAAAGTAACATGGGAGGTGACAACGTCATCCAGGGGACCTTATATACAGTACGCATGGGTTTGAAACAAGGCTCTTCAGTTGTTCTGCTGGCAACTCGGCTTTGTATCTTTGATATTGAAGTCTATTTTTTGGCAATGAAACACACAGTTTTAAGAGTGATTCTTCATAGCATTAGAAATTACCACTACACAATTTATACAATGAATATTGTGAATCTAATGTGCTTAAATCATTATGTGCCCTGCAAAGCCTACTGTTGTAATACTACAACATCCATTTTAGCTCCGCTAATATAAACCTGTACTTATTCTGTTCTTCTTAAAGGCAATATATACACAATTAATAGGCTAGGTCCTATTTTTCTGTCCTGCATTGTTGTTTGGTGTGAATAGGTCTGTTTACCTGCAATTACACAACCTGCACACTTGCTTAGAGGAACTTTATTTATTTGACTGGATATATCAACATACAAGTAAAATGCCTAAAATATTTTTTTAATCATTAGTAGCTAATATGTGTTGATCTTGAAGAAATCAGTTTTACATAAAAATATATTAAGATATTGCAGTTTTTTTCTATATTTGCGTCTTGCGGGGTTAATGTATTAACAGTATGTTAATAATAATTTATGTTACTGTAATATTTATCATAAACGCTAAATGTGGATGAACGACAATTGGTGACAAAAAAAATCTTTTTAATCATGCTAGTTTCCATAAATTTTTGATATTCAACTGGTGTTTTTATTTGATAGCATCTTTTGGCATAGCAGCATTTTCCTTAAATGTTAAAAACATTGTATATTTTATAATGAGTGTTGACTTAAAATTAAATTCTTTCTTTTCATGATTTCATTAATCATGATTTACATATTTAGAACAGATTACAGTAATATAATTAGCCTGATACTAGCCTTTGAGTAGACTGATATTAGCCTTTGATGTCATTTAGTGTCTTTCTTCATGAAGTAAATTACAAACTTGAAATCCACCAACTATATTTTTTTGATGCATCCATTCATTATTAACAATATAACATTTTAAATAATATCCCGTTTCAAATAATATCTCAAATTATAACTAAATGTGCTTTATGGGGAATGAGCAAAAGAGATCCAACCGTGTTAGATATACATCTTTGGTTGTTAAAGACCCAAACGTGTAATAATGACAACATGGCACATTTGTACATTTAAGAGTAAATATAGGTTACTTTATTACAATGTTATACAGTAAGTAGTATATAAATATGTAACAGGACAAAATATTATTTTGAATATTCTATTGTTGTTTGAATATAAAGCAGATTTTTTATTGGTGATTAAAGATAAAGGTGTCAAAGGCTATTTATTGACTCTAAAATGTTTTGTTTAATTTTAGCTGAACCCTTCTGTAAATAAACCCTTTTAAAATATATACATTTTTACAATGAACTCAAATGGACCCAGAAACCTCCTTGTTCCTCACAAATCGTAATTTACTCTGGGAACCACCTTCATCTCTCTCGCCATGTACCGGCCGAAATGTTCTTCAATTCTTGGAAGAGTTCAACAGTTATCCAATTAAAGGGTTATCTCTCCTTTTAGTTGCCTTTAGCTTTAAGCTCTTTGCTGTCATCCGTAGTCAATCCCAGCTCAGAGTTAGAAACCGTAATCGACCACAGATACTGCACATCTGAACCTGAGAAATCGAATCTCCACATTTGAGGCCGACAGAGGTTTGTTGAGGAGTGATGGGTGCTCACGGATCCAGTCTGGATGAGGTCTTGGCTGAAGATATGCATCATTGGTACAACAAATTCATGAAGGAATCGCCATCTGGTCTCATCACGCTGTTTGAACTGAAGACCATGCTTCAGATGCAGGGTATGACGGATGAGGCCAATGGTTATGTGGACCAGGTGTTTGTCACATTTGACATGGATGGGGTGAGAGAAACATTTTTCATTATATCACTAGGTTTGGATGCTTTGTTGAGGTATAAAACACAAAAGTCCTTTGTTTTGTTTTAGCACAGAAGGCACTGAGACTTCTGAAAGAAATTTTGCATTGAACAATATCATTTTAAGAACATAATTTCAAACAAATACTTTTTGTTTAACTACATTGGTTTATGTCATTTCTTTTCTCCTCAGGATGGATATATAGATTTTGTAGAATACATCGCAGCTGTAAGTCTTCTATTGAAAGGAGAGATCAACCAGAAACTGAAGTGGTACTTCAAACTCTTTGATCAGGATGGAAACGGCAAAATCGACAGAGATGAAATGGAGACCATATTCAAAGTAAAGCATTCCTTTTGTCAATGCTCAGTAATCTGTTTATCTGGTGTAACGCCGCTAGTCCTGTCAAGAGTTTTGTTTTAAATACTTGGCTGCAGTAGAGATTAGTTCTAGGAAAGTCATTTGTATTTAATCCTCACCTAAATCCATCATTGCCCTTTGCTTACCTGCCTAGTTAACAAAATGCAGTTTGTATCTTACAGTGGTCCTCTGATCTATCCCATCTTAATATGCACAACTATAAGTATAAGCCATTTCTTGACTGATTTTCCCAAAATGTGTAAACGGTGTGACTCTTGGCAATATCAAAGCATTTCTTTATTTCCTAAACCTTTCCAACATTGACTCAAGTGATGGCGTAGGTTTGGGTAGGACTGTCAGTTTGAGAGATTCTGCAATTCTGTTTGGTCACATTAGTAAAAATGCATGCATTACATATTTCATGTTTAATATACCTGCTATTTCAATCTCAAATCTATACACAAGTAAATTACACATTATTATCTAAAAAATACTGATTAAAATGGAAGCTAATTCTTATCACAGTTTCTGGACAATTTATAGACCTCTTTACCGCCGACGTCATGATTACGTCACGGCATTAGCTTAATGCAAAACAAGATTCGCCTTCCTACACAAGGAGTTTAAAATATCATCTTGTTATGTTGTTTAGTGCCACAATCGACAGAATACATTATACAATTTGATATTTTAACACATAGGCCTACCTGCTGCCATAACCAAACAAAAACACGGATGACAGCTGTAGTTAAACACAATAAAACGAGCGGACTGAACAGAAAATATCACTTCATAACACTTAAGATAAAAAACTGCTGTCTTTTGTTGCTGAGAGTTATGATTTGTGTCTAAAAATAACTTGAGGAATGCCAAATCTGAAACTTGGGAACAAGGTTATTTTTCACGTAGCGTTAACTTTTGGACGCATAGGGTATGTTAACATAGGCTTTATTAGTTATACAACAAGCAGTTTACCATCGGCCAAAGACTAAACATAAAGGAAAGTGTTTGTCATCTCTTTTTCTTTAACGATAGTTGTCACAGGTGCATTAGTAAAGGAGAGGAAACAGTGAGAAGGTTCATGTTTTGTGTCAGGTTTGTGTTCAAGTAAATGTATTTTCTAACGTTTGCCACTGTTTGCCAATCAGTTTATCTTAACTATACACGCTTGGTTTCTCTGTCTGGTAGGTAGATGTCAGACCACTTAACGTTAACTGCAGGTATCGTTAACGTTAATCCAGTCAGTTCGTCTCTGGGTCCCCTGAGTGAGCGTGTACAAGTCAGCCAGGTTACTTGCGTTAAGTTAATTTTTTCAAAAACAATTGCGGTCCTAGTCAGTTAGTGACCCTGCATGTTAAAACAATTTTATAGTCGTTGTCAAAATGCAAGCAAACAAAACGTGCTACCCAGCATTAGTAATGCGGTCAGCGGGATCGTTCTTCCTCCACTTAAACTCCGCCTACAAAAAACGCGTCACAATGTTTACAAACATTACAGGCGTCTGTGGGTAGTGCACTCTTTTCGAGCATTCTGTAGTGCTTTATAACGCACCATGTCTTCCGTCAAACACATAAGATGTTACAGAATGTTTATGCCTCTCTTTTCTGTTAAATTAAAATTTTATTTTTCTATTAAATTCCATTCATGGCTATGAACAGCCCAAATCTTGTGGCTGAAAGTCCTCTTCGTTGTAACCTTAACAATTCTAATTGTAAAATTTAAGTGCGTCCATAATCACATTTGGGACAGAAGTATCTCCTCTTTAACATTTTTTTATAACAAAATACACATTTTCAAGTAACTGAGAAAGATACATCATTTTCAACCATTCTCAACTGTTTTGTTAATGATGTTGAATACTAAGCTTACAGAAGATGAAAGAAAAATATGAAGTTATTGGCTAAAAAGGTAGAGTAATAAATATATTTATTTTCATGCAGGCCATCCAAGACATCACCCGCAGTTACGACATCCCTCCAGATGATATTGTAAGTCTGATCTATGAGAAAATTGACGTCAACAATGAAGGTGAGAACGGCCATATGCAAAATACAGTACAATCTCCAGGTTATATCTGAAAGGAGGAATACTTCAAAAATATTATTTTGTAGACAAATAGGTGGAGTCCAACTCATCCTAACAAGTACAATGTTTTGTTAATCTTTTCATTTGGCTTAACAATTATTGTATATCAAAATGTTTTTAAATTAAGTCTTAAATTGACATTTACACAATGCATTTGGCAGACACTTTATCTAAAGCAACTTAGTACTTTCAAGCCTACATTTGATCAGTATGTGACGTTTGCACTGTACTGATTTTTGGTTAGTTTCTCACTGTAGAAGTGTAGTCATGTGACAACACACACTTGCTTGAGAATGGTAAACAGTTGTTGAAAAATCAGACAGTTTCCAAGCCATCTTTACAGTATATGCATTAGTTGCATTATATTTGTAATTGGGCAGGTGATCCTCAAGATACAATTCCGATATAGACGGTTTCATTGGATACATGCGCCATAACCTCCTGTCTCTGTTTGGTTATAATATAACCATTTAATTTCATTTATATTGATATTAATGCATATTAATATTATATTGTATATTAATTGTATTCAATGAAATAAAAATTACACAACAGTTATTAATTCTTTGTGGAGGTCTACTGGAAGTTAAGTTTGAGACACGTAACGTTTGTTCATGCCGTTGCCGCTGAAACCGTCTATTAAAGAAATCTGTGATTTAGAACCTGCGAGAAATAAGCCTCGTTCATTAGTGCAAAATGTAATCACTGGAATGTGTCTGGATGTCTAGCATCGAGACTAGAGGGTGGGCCGATAAACCCCTTCAGATCAACCTGTTGGGGTTTACTGTATATTTTGATGATGATGGACTGTATGTTATGACTTAATTTGGCAGGTGAGCTGACATTGGAGGAGTTCATCACAGGGGCGAAAGAACATCCAGATATCATGGAGATGCTCACCAAAATGATGGACCTTACACACGTGCTGGAGATCATAGTCAATGGACAGCAAAAAAAGGAGTGACTTGTGCATCGCGATTCAGACAAACATGTGAAACAATCCCCTCACAGTTAAAAGATGACAAGTGCGTGGGTTTTGAAAGAAAGCGTAAAACCGACTTTCATGGTAGAGAGCAAAAGTTGGTAGCAGCATTGAAGAAGTGGACCTCAATGAACCTCATCGTGTCCAAACACATTCTCTCTATCTCTGTGCCTCTGTGTGGTCCATGAGAAAAGCTCTTTGATTATAAATTCATCACAGTTACAGTAAAATTTACATTTAGGCATTTAACAGACGCTTTTATTCAAACAAACTTACAAAAGTGAGGAGTATAAAGCGATTCATCCTGAGGAGGCAATAATATGAGAAATGCTGAGATACAGAGTTTTAACAAATGTTAGAGAAACACCTGCTGGGAATCTTCCATGATTCTGAGTTTTTAAGATGATTCCAGCAGTGATGAACATTGAAATGGGAGAGCGCTTTTGTGCCCATTTTAGAGGAAACCACAAGGCATCGTGGTACACGTTCAGTGACCACAGGGTGGGATGCTATTCAGACACTTAAAGGGATATTGCACTACTGAATCAAAATTTTCCCATGTTTTATTTCACTCAAGCTATCTTTAACGAATATGATTTTCTTCTGGAGGAACAAAACAGTCGTTTTTATAATCACAAGTATCATTTTACTATAATGCCTTGAGGACGAGTAAAACATGGCGAAATTGAGAATTTTGCCTGAAATATTGCTTTAAGCCATACTTCCAAATGTATGAATGCCATTGCGAAATTACCGAAAGGCAACTTGAGGGCATTTTCAGGCAGACATTTCGCTAAAGGGAGTTTGTTTTAAACAAATATACAGTACTACACAACCTTAAAAACTAAAATGAGAAATTTTGAGAAAAGCAAATATGCACACCAGGAAATCGAAAGCAACCGTCAATCTATTTTATGGGTCGCCATGACATTCATATATTTAAAGAGTTGCTAAAGTGTCCTTTTGGGCCCTCTGTATAGGAAGGCACCAGTGTTAAATATATAAGTGTACAGTTTTCTATTAATATTGATTTCGTGCAAAGTCATATAGAGTTCTACAGTGTGGATCTTGTAACTATTGCCTTGTATCAATAAATATGTTCACTTAAAATTTCAAAACTGCTTTCGTGTGTTTTCTAAATGCATCACTAGTACGACTCATATTAAAAGGGATTTAAACAAAACTCTAAGACTGTCTATAAAAAATGGCATGTTTGAACTACATACATGAATGTTAACAAAAGTGATATTTGTTCTAGAGACATCAGCAAACAAACCACATCTCATTTGTTTAAAGTGCAGAGCAAAGCCGTCCCAAAACATCATACTCTAGTCTAGGTAGACAAATAAGTCAATTTGTAAATTTGATGTCTTTCACTCAAGCTTATTGTTGTTAAAGTGTCATATAGATACATAATAACAATTAATTTATACAGTATTTATTATAACATCATCATTTGTTTTATTTCTGTCATTACAGCTCAACCCATGTGTATAATATATTTTCTTTCAGGAGTTTTTTTATGAAATCCCGTGAAACATAATAATCATAACAATAAGACTTGTGGAAAATATGCAAATTCAACGAGGACCTTTTTTGGATGAACTGTTCCTTTAACACAAAAGTTGAACTAAACGAAAGGCTGCCACCTTGTGGCAGGAATGATTATAACTGCCTAAGCAACAAACTACGCTCTTGCTCTTAAAGGGACAGTTCACCCCCCAACAAAAATGAAAACTTCATGTACTCACACTCGTGCCGATTAAACCCATAAACGTTATCTTTGTACTTCTGAAGTTAAATGTCAATAAAAAAAGAGTTGTGTTGCTTTTCTGGTTACAAAGGTAGTGGATTGTGAAGCCTCTCCTCAAGATATGAAAGGATGCATATACATAAATTGCGAGTTTGTCATGATAAATCAGACAGAAATACTAAAGGACCATCTGTTGCATGTGATGAGCATTTTTTATTCCCAAACATTTGCAAGGGAGAACACAAGCAGCTCCCCAAACTCTGATTATACAACTGCGATTGTTGCTCAATGGGGCAAAGTTAAAAAATGTAATATGTTAGTTTCTACTAGTATCTTGTAGACATTCACACAGTTCTTTTGAATTTTTTCTCAGTTTTTCCTCTTTCCTCATGTAGACTTGATGATGGTGAGACCAGATCACCGTGTGGAGCACCGGCTGTTGTCACACTTTTTGGGCATACCAAAATCTCACTGGATCATTACAAATAATGGCATAAGGAATAAAGAGATAGTTCAACCAAAAGGAAAAAAGGCTGTCATTAATTACTTATCTTTAAATTTTCAAGGCTGTATGAATTACTTTGTTCTGTTGAATACAAAGAAAGCTAGTTGGATGAATGTTTGCAACTGAGATCGCTGGGGCACCATAGACTACCGTAGTAGAATATTTTCTGTTAAACACAAAATAAAGTCTTTTGAAGAATTTAGGAAAACAAACAATTTGGGCACTTTTGACTACTCCAGATATATCAGTTGCTGACATTCTTCTAAACATTTTTCTTTGTGTTCAACAGAAGAAAAATAATCTATACGGGTTCGGAACACCTTGAGGGTGATTTTTGGGTGCAGTATCCCTTTAACAATGTAAACTGATGATGACACACTCCTGCAAAAGATGTAAATAACTGACTTCAAACCACACAAAAATGAAAATTCTCTCATCATTTACTCAATCTCAGGTTGTTTCAAACCTAAAAAAAAATCTTTGTTCTGTTCAACACAAAGGAAGATATTTGGAAGAATGTTGGTAACCAAACAGTTCTCATTTCTGATTCACTGCCATAGGGAAAATAAATACTATAGGAGAGGAGATCTGTTTGTTACTGACATTCTTCGAAATATCTCTTTTTGTGTTCATCAGAACAAAGACATTTATACAGGTTCGGAACAAACTGAGGGTGAATAAATGATGACAAAATTTTCATTTTTGGCTGAACTATTCCTTAAGACTTTTGAATAGTACTGTATACGGCTAGTCCTGACCAGAAGTGGAGGGGTCTTGTACCTGAAGGGCTTTATTTTGTGATGCACGCATTTTCAGTAGGAAATCCACAGACAAAACAATGTGAAAAATTATTTCCCTGGTGTTCACAATATTCTGTGCACCGTACTGTATAGAGAAGAAATTTAATTGATTTCATTGGAGCGACATTGTGTCGCAAATGCTATTCAACAGTCAAGGAGTGATTCATTTTCATCCTTGTTATAAATGGGCTTTGAAATTAGGTCACTTTATTGGTTTGGTATATAATAATAAGTTTTCTGTTTATATTTGAAAAGTTCATTTGATAACGCTTTTATAAATGATTAAATCATGTTTTTTGTTGTGCAAAATATAAATCAAACTGCCGTAGGGTTGTTTTGATTAAGCAATAAAACTTAAAAAATCGACTGACTAATGTCTGGAATACACTACAAGACTTTTTGAAATCTGAACAGATTTTTTTAAACAAAACATCAAACACTTGCAGACTTTTTGAAAGTTTCAGATAGAAACACACTGACTGACCAAATCTGCAGACTGGCACAGACTTTCTGCAACAAGTCCAGACTGAAAATCTGGGCAAAATATGAGCAAAAGTAGTGTATTTTAGCCTCAACACAATAAAACATGATAACACATTAATTTTTTTATCTGTTTTGCAAATGAACTCTTCATTTATTATTTGTGATACCATGCAATGTAGTGCACATGGACTGAACTGTGACTTGACATGGAATCCAATAAGTGGCAGTAAATTATTTTGCTTTCATAAACATTATTTAATCAGAATAACGACCTTTGAACAGCCAACTTGTCAAACCTTGACCTCTTGCATTTGCCTGTCTAAAATTTATGAAGAGTTTGGTTCCAAAATGAGATAAATCATGTTTTTTATTATGCATTACAATTAATATCCATTAAACTGCAATTAGTTTGATTTGATTTAAGCCATAATAACTAAAAAATACAGCTAACTAACATATTTAAGCACATTTAATTTTGGAACCAAACTCTTCATAATATATCCTCATTGTCCTTGAAGTGGCTTCAGTGAATTTTAAAGTCTGAAGTTTTATTTCCTCACAGATATTGTGCAAACAGACTAACTGCTCTTTCCACATGTACATTCATGACTTTGTACTGTCTGATACGCTGATGGCGGTACTGAACCATTGGCCTGTAGATGTGCAATCTGTATTCACAGCCAATCCAAACAGATCTGACCTTTAAAGTCTGCGCTTCAAATGATGAGATATTCATCTTAAATCATATCTGACTTTTCATTCATTGTCTCTCAGCACTGCAAAGTTCCTGCGGTGTTACTTTTGCAAATATAGCCCTTCTTTTAAGTAACTTTATTAGCTAAATCAACTCAGATCCAGAAATCTACTCAAATCCAGAAATCTTGGGGTCAGTGTCCTCCTGACTGGCAGAATGTCAAGCTGTGAAGAAACAGACCTCGGGGAGGAGCGTGTCTTGGCTCAAACGGGTGCCTTAGATAAAATCTACCTCCATATTCGAGCCAGATCTGGTCACGGTGTTGCATAACCGTCCCACACGGCCCCTCTGGACACGCTATATAAAGACAGCCTTTCTCTCTGAATCTTGCACTGCATCCAGGCCCTGACAATAACACCATCTTATCAGCCCGAAGCCATCAAAAGTAAACATGCAGTTTGCCGATGCCAAGTTCAACAGAAGCTCCCTTTTGATGGCCCTGAGGCGCTACAGCTCAGCCGTCCACAACATGGAACAGACAATCCTGCTTCCAAGCCTCCTGAGAGACGTGCCGTACGACGACGACGACGACGACGACGACGACGACGACGTTCTCGATTGTGAGGCCGCCGAGAATAACAAGGATCTGTACGAGTGCTACCTTCAGCTTAAAGCCATCAAGATCACGGTGGAGAGCGGGCTCGTGCCCTACGACGACATCAAGGGCAAGAGTCACGCAGTCCTGTATAAAAGCCTGGAGCCACTGCTGGAGGCTGACCCAGAGGCGCTGTTCCAGTTCCATCTCAGAGGCCTGTTTGCAGTCATGGCCACCCTGACAAAGAAGTCTCACAGCTTGACGAAGAAATATCTGGACATTATCGGGGTCAGCCGTTAAGATTCAGCACATCCGGAGGATAACATCTTAAGGACAGAAGCATGTAGCTGGAAAGCTGTTTACAGTTACGTCGCTTTCTAAATGTGACATGCAATAAAAATGATTCAAATTGAACACCGTTTTGCTTTTTGCTTTAGCACTTTATTCAACTAAACATTTCAGCTTGGAACTTCAAATGGAAATCCTGTGTTCAAGTTTTCTTTTTTTATTTTGTAATAATATCGTTGAAATGTTGGTAACAATCGTAAATGCTTTTGTGAACGTGTCTACTACAGTCCAAAAACGTATAAAAGCTTTTCTTAAATGTATATTGATATGATTGAATCAACATGAACACACAAAATGATTGAAACTATGGATGCACCAATTTGTACATTTTGGACGATAACTGATAATTCTTGAATATTGGAAGCTGATATTCAATATATTGGCCGATATACAGTACCTAAAATCTCTCCCTGAAAATCATGTACCAAGCCTACTTTACATTAATTAAAGATTCTTTAACTTTTAAACTTTTCTGGTATAATGTTAATTAAATAACCAAATTAAAGATGTTCTTCCAGAACAACCCAGAAAGGTGTTCTCAATATAAATGGTCTCAAGACAGAAAGCATTCTGACAGCAGTCGGCTTAAAACAATATGCTTTTTTTCCTATGATTTCATATAATTCCTATTACATTAATAAATATCTACACACTACATCAACAATGTTTTGCTAATAGCAGTATGTGAATGATCACAACAGAAAGACAGTACTGTAGTGGATTTAACTGAGCAGCGTGCAGCTGAAATGCTTTAACAAGAGGAAATGAATTATAATTTAACGGCTATAATATATCGGCCTAAAAGTTATTATGCGATGCCAATATTATGGCAACATTACATTCATGCATTTGGGAGACGCATTTATCCAAATTGACTTACATTGCATTATACTATACTAATGTTTTTAAGTATGTGCAATTTCTGGTGATAGAACCCATGACCATGGCGTTGCTAACGCCATCCTCCAACCACTGAGTAACAGGAAAGCCTATTATGGCCGATAATTTATCATCCATCCCTAATTGAAACATTTCATTGTACATCATTTGCATACCATATTATATTCCATAATGTAAGTAAGCTTAATATGTTTTTAAAATCCTGGTTATAAATTTAAAATAACTTCATTGTGCTGAAAGTATGTATACAATGTAGATTGTATAGATCAAAATTGCTAAATTACTGTCGTTTTGGAATGTGAATACATACAGTCGTGGCCAAAAGTTGTGAGAATTACATAAATATTCGTTTTCAAAAAGTTTGCTGCTAAACTGCTATTAGATCTTTGTTTCAGTTGTTTCTGTGATGTACTGATATATAATTACAAGCACTACATACATTTCAAAGGCTTTTATCGACAATTACATGACATTTATGCAAAGAGTCAGTATTTGCAGTGTTGGCCCTTCTTTTTCAGGACCTCTGCAATTCGACTGGGCATGCTCTCAATCAACTTCTGGGCCAAATCCTGACTGATAGCAACCCATTCTTTCATAATAACTTCTTGGAGTTTGTCAGAATTAGTGGGTTTTTGTTTGTCCACCCGCCTCTTGAGGATTGACCACAAATTCTCAATGGGATTAAGATCTGGGGAGTTTCCAGGCCATGGACCCAAAATTTCAACATTCTGCTCCCCGAGCCACTTAGTTATCACTTTTGCCTTATGGCACGGTGCTCCATCGTGCTGGAAAATGCATTGTTCTTCACCAAACTGTTGTTGGATTGTTGGAAGAAGTTGCTGTTGGAGGGTGTTTTGGTACCATTCTTTATTCATGGCTGTGTTTTTGGGCAGAATTGTGAGTGAGCCCACTCCCTTGGATCCCCACACATGAATGGTGTTAGGATACTCTACTGTTGGCATGACACAGGACTGATGGTAGCGCTCACCTTTTCTTCTCCGGACAAGCCTTTTTCCAGATGCCCCAAACAATCGGAAAGGGGCTTCATCGGAGAATATGACTTTGCCCCAGTCCTCAGCAGTCCATTCACTATACTTTCTGCAGAAGATCAATCTGTCCCTGATGTTTTTTTTTGGAAAGAAGTGGCTTCTTTGCTGCCCTTCTTGACACCAGGCCATCTTCCAAAAGTCTTCGCCTCACTGTGCGTGCAGATGCGCTCACACCTGCCTGCTGCCATTCCTGAGCAAGCTCTGCACTGGTGGTACTCCGATCCCACAGCTGAATCCCCTTTAGGAGACGGTCCTGGCGCTTGCTGGACTTTCTTGGACGCCCTGAAGCCTTCTTTACAAGAATTGAACCTCTTTCCTTGAAGTTCTTGATGAACCTATAAATTGTTGATTTAAGTGCAATCTTAGTAGCCACAATATCCTTGCCTGTGAAGCCATTTTTATGCAACGCAATGATGGCTGCACGCGTTTCTTTGCAGGTCACCATGGTTAACAATGGAAGAACAATGATTTCAAGCATCACCCTCCTTTTAACATGTCAAGTCTGCCATTCTAACCCAATCAGCCTGACATACTGATCTCTCCAGCCTTGTGCTTGTCAACATTCTCACCTGAGTTAACAAGATGATTACTGAAATGATCTCAGCAGGTCCTTTAATGACAGCAATGAAATGCAGTGGAGAGGTTTTTTTGGGATTAAGTTAATTTTCATGGCAAAGAAGGACTATGCAATTCATCTGATCACTCTTCATAACATTCTGAAGTATATGCAAATTGCTATTATAAAAACTTAAGCAGCAACTTTTCCAATTTCCAATATTTATGTAATTCTCAAAACTTTCGGCCACGACTGTAGATCAGAATACTACACTTTCAGTCAAGCAAGTTATGATGACATTAGCAATCATTAAAAATGATTTTCGCCAGCAAACAAACACTTTATGTCAATAGTCATAAATGAAAGAATGAAGAATACGGATTTCATTTTTAAATAGTTTAATGAAACATTAAAGACAAAACTCAAACCAATAAACGAGTATTTATATCAGCTGTTTTAAGGTCTGTTGAACCAGATTTCCAACTTTTATCTTAATTTCTTCTGACAACCACGTCCATTTAACGGATTGGATGAAACGGCTCCACAATTTCTGCAAAAGTCTTTTTATCTGGTTTGAAGAAAAGAAATCAAAGTTACAAAAGTATTACCATACACATTAAACACAGACAACACAAATACAGTAAATCTTAGTAAATTGCTAAAAAATACACGTGTTTTTACCTTTCTCTGGAAAGTTCTCAGGGTGCAGCCGGATATACTCATTCATGTCCCGGTCCAGCCTGGCATATGTGTAATTCTCATATTTTGTTAGATGATATCCAATAAACCATCCAATGGTTACGAACAGAGCTTGACGGTGAACACCTGTTAAATAAGAAGAAAGCTTAAACCCATGTTCAAGAGACACTCACTGGCTTCCCTTGTGACAAAATACTGTTGTACAATAATATTTAAAATTCCAAGACACTATATAGTGGCAATTTTTTTAGACCGGTTTTTGGCAACACTGGTTATTTTGCATGTGAATATATATATGTGAATATATATATGTGAATATATATATATATATATATATATATATATATATATTATAATGCTGTTTTAAATGGACTATGTAAAAAATATTCTATAAGAAAAGTCAAAGTTATTAGTCATTGATTAAGCAGTACGTTGTGCAAATGCTATGTGCACTTGGTACACAATACTATGCTTGTATCTTTGTTGTTACAATTATCAAAGTACTTTAACTGCAATGGTTACGGGTAGACGTTAAGTGGGTTGTTAATCTAGTTGAGCTCATACCTGCTTTGAGTGCAGGCCTGCGGTTCAAGCTGTTGTGAAGCATCGCAGTCGCCCATCCGCACAGCCCGAGCCATACTGAGTTTCTGTTCACGAGCCCCGGAGGAGGCAAAACCTTCGCTTCTTCAGGCAGAAGCCCCATAGTCCCAAATAACAAGATTTCCCAAAGTCAGGACAACCCAGACAGTTAGCTTTCCATAGGTTTAACACCCCCGAAGGAAATCAAGGGCAATGCTTGTCCGGGAGTTAAAACGGTCCGGTGGGGAACAAGTGCAGCGTCTGCGAACGTTCCGGACAGCGTCTTGTCTCGTCTACGGTCCAATAGCGTCTGGGTTCAGAACAATAGCGAATTCGTTTTTATAATGACATTATTTTAACAATTTTAAGCAGCACAGAAAGTTGAAAATAATAATATTCAAAGGAGGATTGAAAATATACAAGTACGCAACAACAAACTGGATATTTCACTATTATGCGGGTTCTTTCAGATATGTCTCGTGTTCACGTTCTGTTATGACATCATACAGTAAAACAATTCTAGAGATTAATAACTGATATTGACACCGTATCTACACCGGACGAGGAGCGACGCGACGCGACTTTCTTTCTAAACTGAACACGCAAACCCATAGAACTTCATCATATATTACACCGCCATATAGATGCACAAGCTATTGCAGCTCTAAAAAATCACAACCGGTATATAAGTAGGCCAGTATTTACTTTATATGTATCAATATTTATCAATATTCCTACTCCAGTCAACATGTTTACCACACATTTGCATCCTCTGCAGTGCGTTTAAAAAGAACTACAAGTCCCAGAATGCATGGCCCTCTTAAGTTTAGCGAAGGGTTGTGCTATTATACCGCACCAAAACTAGATGTTTATCGATTATACTATATCTTTGCCAGCATATAGTCAGATTTTCTTATATTAGATCTTGTTTAACAAAAAATTGTAAACACAACTAGTTACTGGTCAATTAAAGCTGAACTACATATCCCAGAATGCCTTTATTTCTTCATGTTATTCGGGCTCGTCTGCCACTGGGGTATGGAAGCATGATGTCATTGTAAAAACGAAGGAAACTCTGCGATCATTGTGCAACACTGAAGCCGAAAATCTGCCGAGATTGCAGGCGTTGCAAGATTGCCCGTGTCGTTAAGATCGCATCCCAGAAGAAGAGACCGAATGCATTCGCAGTAACAGAAGCAGTGGGGTAAAGCCCCTGTGTTTGGTAAGTGTAAAGATGATTTAATATGACCTTTAATGTCCAGCAGCTTGTGCAGAGCATCCTGCTAGTTTACTAACGGTGCATGGCTGCTGGGTTTGTATCTATCATGAATTGAAATGTGTTAACATGCTTTTACGTTTGAGAAGGAGTTTAAAATAGAGAAAAAGTGCTTAGGCCACATACGTCGTTTTTCTGTATCAGAAGTATGCGTTGCATTGCAATATTCCTGTTTCACTATTGATTATTAATGCGTGCCGTGGATTAACATTTTATTTATTTACTGTACTTCGATGACCTAAATGCAATGCAAATGCAGTTTTTTATATATAAAATTATATTAGGAGTTCCATAATTCACATTGCAGAAACATGGGTGAGAAGTGCCTGTTCTATAATGAACAGTAAAATTGCATCTCATTGTTTTCAACATGTTGATTTCAGTATTCAAAGGAAGGGAGTGTAGTTGAGAAGGCTTGTGGTGATTCATTGTTATGTAAAATAAAAGTTTGAAGATAGTGGTTGTTGTTGTATTATGTTGCTTTGCAATGGATCTTTAATTTCTTCTTATACATTTTTAAGTTTAATATATTGTATAATTCAGTCAAGACAAGCACAAGTCACAATGAATATTAAATATAAACGTGACTGGCTAAGAAATTGCAGGGTGTTTTTTTAAGTCATATGTCCACAGTTGTTAATCAGCTGTTGAAAGCATGTTTGCGTGTGCATGTGTGTGCATGCATGTGTGTTGACAGGCCTATGGGAGGTCTTTATTCCTTGTGTATTTATTGCGGTCCTCACAGTATCCTACCACAAGCCTTGGCAACAGCAGCCTTTGAGCACATGCATAGCACTTTCTCCTATAGCAACACATGAGGAACAAGCGCAGAAAATGTGCCGTAGTAAAACACACAGGCACTGTTGATTCAATAAATTAAAGAACGCTCGGTTAAAAAGGGGCCTTAGAGACATGAGGCATGCTTGATTCTCGCTTTTCTTTTCAGTAATACATCATTAGAGTCTCTGAAATGTTTGTTCTGTGAGGGCCGTTTTATCAGTGAAGATGAAATGTTGCTTTCACTTCAAACAGTGTTTTCATGAGAGAGATATTTGACATTCGTAGCTTGCACACGGGCTCTAAACACCCACACATTCTCTCTCTTTCTCTCTCTCTCTCTATTCATTTTCCCTCAGCTGAGCATGAGCATGGAGGATTATGACTATTTATTCAAAATTGTGCTGATAGGAAATGCAGGAGTGGGGAAAACCTGCCTCGTCCGACGCTTCACTCAGGTCTGTGGTACAACTCGTATCATTTCTTTTCTTTCAAATATTTTTTCTTTGGAGAAATTCTAAAGACTGTTAGATGCCATGAAGACAGTTTTTTTTTGCATGCAAATTTGATGAATAGAGAATGAAATATCAAAAAGATATTTAAAGTGCCACTTGGCACTTTAATCCAAGTGTTCTAAATCCCATTTTTACCTTCCCCATTGTGCATTGCCAATTTATTTATGTAAAAAATATGATGACTAATAATACAATAATGGAAAATTAGCAGGACAGTTGTAAAGAATAATGGGTAAATTATGGTCAATGGTAACTTATCCCACAATGTACTTTCACAACCTGAATAGTTAATGTGACTTATGGATCCGTCCGGTGTAATATGCACCATGCATCAGTGGGATACACTAAGAGGCTTCAAATATTTCTTCTTTATTATTTTTTAGGGCCTGTTCCCTCCTGGACAAGGTGCGACCATAGGAGTGGATTTTATGATCAAAACTGTTGAAATTAAAGGAGTAAAAGTAAAGGTTGGTGTAACACTTATAAAGTGAATTTCTGGCATCATACTAGTATTTGCACATAAAATTTGTAATTGATCTTCTGTGTTATATTTTCAAAAATTGAATCGTGATTTTTAAAAATTTTCTTTGCATTCATTTGTACCATACATTGTCATTGGCCTATTTGAAATAAAGGGAAAGTTCACAGAAAAATTAAAATTTTGTCATGAATTACTCGTCCTCTACTTGTTTCAAACCCTTTGAACACATTGTAAGATATTTGGAAGAATGTTAGCAGTTGACAATTATGGGGCACCATTGACTACAATAGTACGAATAATAATTGTATAGATTCTTTTTTACACAAAAGAAGATATTTTGAGGAATTTAGGAAAGCAAAAATATCTGGGGTACCTTTGACTGCCATTTAAATGTTTCTACCATGGTAGTCAGTGATACCCCTGAAATGTCAGTCACTTTTTCCAAATATCTTGTGTTCAACAAAACGAAGACAACAACTGTTGTAATTCATGACAGAATAGATATTTTGGGTAAACTATCCCTTCATTAGTTATTTGCATTTGGCAGATGCTTTTATCCAAAGCCACTCACAATGCATTCGAGATATACATTTTATGAGTATTTGCTAAATGTCAAGTAGACCCACAGCAATAAAAGGACATTAGACGGTGTCTGGCCATGCACCTTTTTTGGCATCTTTCCACATTTCAGTCCACTTCCTGGAAATGAATTGAATTTGAAGCTCTGCTAGTATTGGGTTCTGCTGGAACTGCAAGAGCGGGTTTGCTGATTATTTGATCCGTTCACCACCCCCAAAGCTCCAGATCTGGGACACAGCTGGGCAGGAGAGGTTTCGCTCAATAACCCAGAGCTACTACCGCAGTGCCAACGCCCTCATCCTCACCTACGACATCACCTGTGAAGATTCCTTCCGGTGCCTTCCCGAGTGGCTGAGGGAGATTGAGCAGTATGCTAACAACCAAGTGGTGACAATCTTAGTAGGTGAGTATTGATAAAAATGAATAGATTTTTATTCGTCCTCATTCAGCTAGGTAGACCGACTCTTTTAAGATCAATGGCAAACACATTTTGTCCTCTATTGGTGAAGGTCATGTTTCATTTAGATACGGCACACCTACCAGATGAACGGCAATATATATTATAAAACGGTCAGTTCTGGTCCTTGATAATGAATGGTTGAGCCGTGTTCCAAACCGTTATAAAATACCTGATTTGTAACTCCTGACTGCATCAGTCTACAGTAAGTGTCACTGTTGTTGCATATTTGCTTCTTGTGTGTTTGTTTCTTCTGTCGAAAAGCAAACTGAGGCTTTTGAGGAAAGCTTTCCAGGGTTCTTCTCCATATAATGGACCTTAACAGGGGCTGTTGGTTAAGGTCAAAATTCACGTGCCCTAATAATCTTCAATTACAATCTGAAAATTAACTTCTGCCCTCTAGTGACTATCCATCTACGGAAGTATAAACGATCGCAACTTTGAGGACTTTAATATTGTTTTTAGAGCCGTTAAATGAACAATCAGCTCACTTGTAAACCATGAACAAACGGCTAAATTTGAACCTGTTGTTGTTATTCATAGGGAATAAGATTGACTTGGCCGAAAAGCGGGAAGTCCATCGGCAGCAAGCGGAGGAGTTTGCGGAGGCTCAGAGCATGTTGTATCTGGAGACCTCTGCCAAAGAGTCGGACAACGTGGAGAAGCTCTTCCTGGACCTGGCTTGCGAACTGATCCGCGAGGCCAAGCAAAACACGTTGGACAACAACGACTCCACCCCCATGCCCGGAGAAGGGAAAAACATCAATTATTTGGGTTGCTGCAGCATGAACTAGTAGACTTGGCCACCCTGTACCCCGCTGAAGATGAAGGCAACATGGATTGCATACAAAGTGGTTGTATTGACCGTGACCACTGTTGGTGGAAGTCTACTACTTTTACCCGTCTTCAAATCCCGGGGTATTTTTAACCCTACTCTGTACATTCAAAATAAGTAAGATCAGATAAAGCTACTTTCATGAGGGGGGACCGAAGCACCTAGGGGCTTTTACTGCTAGCAGATAGGTCAGACAATGAGATTTTTTACACTTCTGTACAATGCAACCGTTGGGATTTCGCTTCGTTTTATTAGTGATTTGGAAAAAGATAAAAGAAACAGGTCTTCTTTGTCAATCTCATCTGTTTAAGGGAAAAGTTCACCCAAAAATTTTAATTCTGTCATTTGCACACCAACTTTTACTCCTCTGCGGAACACGAAGGATGCTTTGAAGAAGGTCCATGGCGATCTTTTTCATACAATGAAAGCATACAGTGATCAGGGGTTGTCAAGCTCCAACTGTGCAAAATAAAAACCATACCGATCAACCCCACCTATAGGTCACCCTGCATATTGTCGCTCTCCCTCTGAAATCAGATGTCCAAATTAGCTGTTTTTCACTTTTTATATGACTAAATACTGTGTTGTCAAAGTCAACAGAAACTTTTAAATATGTTTTATTGATTAAATATTTGCAAAAAAACCCAGGGACAAACACAAAGGGTGACTAATAGTAATGATTTATGGCAAAAATCATAATATTATAATTTATTATTATTATTATTTATATTAAAAATATATTCATAATTTTTTGTGTAAAAATCATTGCAGTTTGGCATCAGTGATGTGGATGGTGTGACGCTTCTTGACATTTAAATATGCACATTCGTATATGAGGCTAGTGTGAAAAAAGTTGATCAGATATAATAATTGACATTTCTCCTGAATAAAGTCAGTCGGGTTTTGAACATTATGAGGATGAGAATTGACAGAAGGTTTTTGGGTGAATTATTTCTTTAAAATGCATTTCCACAATGCCGTGTGCAAACATTTATTATTTACGCAAAATGCTCTTGCTTGTGAAATCATGAGTTTACGTATGTCTATTTGTTTGAGAAAGAAAGCAGACACCAAGTGAAATTAACAAATATTTTAATTCTCTCATCATTTACTCACCCTCATTTTTATTTCAAACCTGTATGACTTTCTTCTGCGGAACACAAAAGAAGATATTTTGAAGAATGTAGGTAACCAAACCAAATTGACTTCCGTTGTCACAAAATGTCACAAAACCATTCAGACATTTCTTTTGTGTCATATACTGGTTTTGAATGACATATTATAATTAATAAATGCTAACAGATTTTTTTTAGTTTTTGGGTGAACTATCCCTTTAAATCTTGTTTTATAAGAATATACACTCTCCTTACAGCTTACATGGAAGTTTGTTTGCCAATACTAAACACACATTTTTGAAAACCATTGCAAAAACCCAATGTGCCTCCGTCATGTTTCAATCCTGCAGAAAACAGCATTCTCGACATGTGTAAGTTATAATTATAAATGATTCTTAAAGGGACAGTTCAATCAAAAGAGAAAGATCTGTTATCATTCATTCATCCTCCTGATGTTTCAAACCTGTTTGACTTTATTTTGCATTTATTTCGGCCTTCACAATTTGGGCCCCACATAATAATAATTAATCATTTGTTACATTTATATAGCGCTTTTCTGGACACTCAAAGCGCTTTACATGGAAGGGGTAATCTCCACAACCACCACCACACACATGAAAACTAATGCCATTTAACATCAATTGCATCAAACATTTCGTGCTATATTTGAATAATGTTAATTATTTAGGTTGTTTTGCATGTACTGGCCCTTTAAGAGATGTTTCTTTTTATGATATTATTTTCTAGACAATTAAGCACATATTATCTCCAAGTCTCATTACTGTGACTTTTATATGTTTGCTTTGGAGTTTGTTAATCTTGTTCTCGAAGATGATTCTCGAATTAGATTCTCGAATTATCCTTTCTGGACACAGTTATTAAAACTAGCTTACAACGCAACAAATCCTACAATTATAAAAAATGTTTTAGAATTTCAATATTTGAACATGGGAAGCAATGTTCTACACGGTGCAATAGGCTTTGTTTTCTTTTATGCAATTTTTCTTCCTGTTTGTCTTTTCAATGACCTGGTCACAGAGGTTTCCAGCAGCCAACCTGCTGAAACCTCAAAAGTCAACATAGTGTTTTTTTTACACCCTAGCCAATGGCACAATGCACTGTATAAAAGTCTTATTTCATTCCATTCTTAAATTCCCCCCGTAGTTTATTTATAACTATGGATATTTTGTCCTTCGGAAGTATTAGAACTGAAATGTACCAAGATGCTTCTAGTTAAATAAGTCCTGCTTTGGTAATAACCGTAGCGATGTGTTAAGCTTTTTGGTACTCGAGAGGCAGAGAGAACAGTGTATCTGTGTAATTAATGTATGGATGAGAGAACTGTGTATTTTCTAGTGGTTGATCGTGAATTCCTGCACAATTGGTTTTGATGTTTCAATGCATCATATTGAGGAACAGATGGTTGAGTTTTGTCATGGTGTGGAACAGTATGATCTTGACTTCATATGATCTTTGTTTTGGAATTGTGTTGTGCATTTTGATGGCTTTCAAACGGTCTGGTCTGTGCTGTGAGGTTGTTTGCCACGGTGTCATTACAATGGAACTGTGAATTTACTCTTTTATAGACTTTCAGTATTTTACTTGCTGCTAAAGAGCATTTTCCTGCATTTCCTGCTTTTTTTCTGTTAAAACAGACTTTCACCCAGTTCTTGTTGATAGATGTAACAATGATTTATTGATAATTTTGGGAAAATCCATTCACTACAACACTGAACAATGTCTGAGGACCAATCTTTTTCAGCTTATTTTGGTTGTCAATGCCAATTACTTTGCAATATTAGGCATTTTCATAGCTGCTTATCTTATGATATTACGTCATTTTATTAACACATTTTTTCAAGTAGCTACATTTTTAATTTTGTGTAAACTGTTTTCTTTATTACATGACGTGCCATGCACAGTATTGTGTCTGTCGGGTATATTTGTGTCGCCTTGTTCTACAGTTACTTGCCATATTGTGTTACATTATTTACCAATGACACTTGGATTATTTTTATGTTCAAGGCCCTAATTTCCTATATTCTATTATTACTAAGTGCTTATTTTCCTGTATAGACATTTTATGACAATTTTGTTATATGAAGTACACTAAATAGCAAGAGGTAACAAGTCCTTGTGTAGTAACGACAAAAACTTGCTGAATCCACCAGATTGTTAAGTAGATCCATTTGTTGTTTTTAGTGTGTGATGCATTAGAAGGTTGTGATACGTTATGTATAATATCATAACTGAAGAGCTGAACCCACAACTGCAACTCAATTCAATACCTAAAATGTTTCATTTAAGCAATTCTGTTTGTGTACCTTTTAATTTAATGTTCTATATATATATATATATAGACTGTAAGTTAATACATTTCATCAAATAAACATGGTAATGACACTATTATGTTGTGTTTGTAGGAACAGGAGTATATATTATGTTGCCTAAAGACTTAATGCTTAAAAAAATCATATTAAAAAAATAAGAAGTGATTAACAAATTTTGGAAAATACAATAAACAATAGACTTAAATATAAATAAGTTTATTTTAAAATGATAAATGAATTATTTCATACTTTATCAATTACATTACATTTAATAATAAGGGTGACATGTTTTGATTGTGATTGTTGTGCCATTTATATTTTATTGAGTATTTTTGAGAAGTCTATTTTATGTTGCTTAAAGGTCTGATGAACTGGGCTTGTTTATTGCTTTATACTGTTAAACGAGGGTACTTACGACATTTGTGTGGTTTTTACATCCAAAAAGATCAAAATCAATAAGTTATAGGCTATTTTCTACCAAGGTTTTGAGTCCTGCTCTGCAAACGCTCTGTTTTAATGGGTAAACGTCCACCGCTTTGATTGGATAGCATTTTGCGTAGTTGGTGTCTTCTGTGAATTTGGTTCGAGGCATAACATTAGGTTACAGTTTTCGCATGGCATCAGTATTATCTGGAGACCTCCTGTGATTTATAAATGACCCCCCCACAAAAGTATTTTATATGACGCTCTCGTACGGGATGATTTTACTCAAATTTACTGACTTATTTCCCGGATGTGATGGTAAGGATTTGCGTATAGTTTGTATAGCCTATAGTTGTATTGCGTTTAATGATATATGACCGTACCTGTCAGCATTTGAGACCAGTGATCCTGAACCGGACAAAAGATCACCGCGATCGCGAGTCTCAAATGTTAACAGAGTTTCCATGATAAATAAACAAACGGGAGACTCCCGGTAACTTATGGATATCACCCAGCATACAAAATAATACTAAAACACTTCAAAGCGGCCTCCATTATTTGCAAACGGTGTATAACACCTTGAAAAATTATATATGAGCACACCAAATCACAGAGAGTGCAATAATCTGGTTGCACACCACTGGTTCTGTCATGCGCCATCCAGTGGGCGGGTCTAGAGAAGTAGTCGTTGATATTTTTCTGTGGAGGTGGTGTTCAACCTATCAATGTCGTCATAGATAGGTGCATTCCAGGACCTGGCATTTGCTGAGTCTGGTGTCAATAACAGATGTAATCTCAGTAAGAAGGGCGTTTTCAGTTCTGACACTTACATAATGTTCGCGTGAATACGATTCGCTCTTATATAACAAAAGTTTGGGTTAAAATTGGGATTTTAATTCATGCCTCCTATAAACTTACGAAATTGTGTACAATGGAGGTAAAGTTCATATTGTATAAAGTTACATTTATAATCATTTAAATATTTAACATTTAATTATAGACGGTTTCAGCGGCAACGAAGTAGGCAAATGTTGGCCTAAATCTGGTAGACATCTGCAAATGATCAATTACTTAGTTCTTTTTATTTAATTTCGTATACAATCAAATATTTTATAAATTATTCTTATTTAAGCCACTATCCAGACCGAGAGCGGACGTTAATTTAACGATGAAGATGGGATTTTAGATTAGCAGCTATTTGACATGGGTGTGGAAACAGAAAGACTACAACACCCATAAACCCCTGCGCTGGGGACGTGCTCACGATACGGAAGCACGTTTTGTTGTTAAACCAGTTAAACTACACTTTACTCAAACACGCAGAAAGATAAGACAAAAAGACGCACGGACTGAAAAGACACTTTAAATTACTGTACACATATGGTGAGCACATTTTTCATGGAAACCGAAAGATAAACTTCTTGTAGATTGAGTACGAAAACCTACGACCACAGTGTCTGTTATACTGTAATTGTGTAAAAAGTTGCACGTCTCGCGTCATGAATCATCCACAGAAGCAAGTCATTTGACAGCTCGCTTCCTTTTTCCGCTAATGCTAATAAACCATGGGTGTGATGCTTCCACATGGACAGTCCAGTCGTTCACTCAGCTCAACCATGAGACTGTCCTGCACTGCTGTTTTCTTCATCTCCATCTTCTTCTTCATCAGCTGTCATGCACTGGCTCTCCAACCACAGCTCTTAAGCAGACACAGGATCAAAATCTCGCCTGATCACCGTCCTCTCTCATACACAACTTTCTACTTTGATCAGCAGGTAGTTTTTTCAATATTTCATTGCTTTTCCTTACTGTAGGTCAAATGTGTGTGAATCAAAAATGCCTATTTACTAGACAACTAACCAACATTGCGTGCATAAGTGAGAAAGTAAACTCTTCTGTTGAGTGGTTCACTGGTTGACTAATAAAGTTAAATGTCCTTATAAATGTCTCATTGAATTTGTAAGCCAATGCTTTAATACACATATTACCTTAATGTTTTTTTTATGGAAAGGATTACTACTGATTATAATTTATAATAAATACAATATTTTTAAAGCATTTCCAGGTTTAAAGCTGTCGACCATTATTGTTAATGCAACGAAGTAAGGACAATATAAAACTTGTGATCCATCATATTGTTATCTCTGTGTTATTTTGCAGCTCACAGCGGGTTTTATCTTTATAGTCCTCGCGTATCTGCTCATTAACTTACTACTCATCTTCCTTGAGGATTTCCTTTATTCTATGTGTGCATAATCTCTGCGCTGTATTGTGTCTACAGGAAATTTCCTTTTCCTTTCAGCCCCCAATGGCACAACCAGATTTCTAGGCTTGGTCCTGCCTGCAGAGACTTATCATTTGATGCAGGGCGTTCTGCCAAAAGGGATTTTTGCTCGGCTGAAAGGGAAACTGTAAAAGTCCCTTTATTTTTGTTGCAGTGGGATTGTTTCAATTCCTAAAAATCACACTTGCAGTGCTTACTTCAAGTGATTTGCGTTTTGCTTTTGTGTAATTATTGAAATGAAATGCTGTCTGTGGTACAGAGCTTTGAGTTGTTTAATAATTTACATTTCGGGAATATTTAATCTTGCGCTCAGCCTGATGAAACGGCCTGGAACTGAATGTTTCACATGATGTCTGTATGAAAGACAGACACAGGAAAAGCCCTGCGTCTCCCTTTAGACAAAAACAAGCCTGTTAGGACTTAGTGTGAGATTAATTACTGCTTGACCCGTACAGACTAAAGTGAAGGCCATTGTTTCATCCTCTGAGCCCTCAGGAAGATAAGGCCATTTCCTGACTTCTTCCTCTTTATTGATTTCTGTTTTGTTCTTGTCAGCAGTTTGTGTGCCTAACAGCAGCCTTTAGTTGTATTGTAGAGCAGTCAGGGCTCTTAAAAACTAACGCAAAGAATATAAGAAAAAAATAAACAGGAGGTGTAGTGTTGTCCATGGTTTATATTCTATCTGTGTTTGATTTAGCTTGAACCATAGAATACATCCTCTAGCTCTTTTGCGGTGCATGAGAACGTTTTATTTTATTGTCATTATTATAAGTGAACACAGAGAAAGATATTTGGAAGAATGTTTGTAACCAAACAGTTCTGGGCCACTATAGGCTTCCATAGTAGCCAGGAAAAAATACTCTGCTACAGTAGTGCCCCAGAAATGTTAAGTTTCCCACATTCTTCAACATATCTTCTTTTGTGTTTAATAGAACAAAGAATTTTATACAGTTTTGGAACAATTTGAGGGTGAGCAAATAATGACAGAATTTTCATTTTTGGATTGAACGGTTCCTTTAAACTAGCATGTTGTAACATAGTGCAAGATATGCTAGCTTTTGTGGTGAATTGTTGTGCATTAATCTTTTCTTTAATAAAATAATGACGACTTTCTTTCTTCGGCAGAACACAAAATAAGATATTTTGAAGAATGTTGATAACCAAACCTCATTGGCCCCCATTGACTTCCATTTTATGAACACAAAACCGGGACATTCTCAAAATATCTTCTTTTTTGTTGTTCGGAAGAAAGAGCCATATACAGATGATGAATTAATAAAGACTGACGTTTTATTTTTGTGGCATTTTTATCTATCCTTTTAATATTAAATGTGTAACATTTATAACACATGACAAGTTGTGCCAGTTTTAGTTCAAATCTATATTTGACTCTTGCTTGAATATGTGCTACTGTGGTTTTATTGTTCTCTTGGTTGGTAGACGATATGATAAAATAGGTTACAAAAGAGTCATGTGACACCTTGACTTCTACATTTTTACATAGAAACAGGTTGTAGACTGATGTCTTGTGACTTGGTAACAACCTTATTCTCCATTCTTATATTTTTGTTCTCTTTGCAAAAAAATGCATAATTGAGAAACTAAAATGACTAATCCCTTCTGAAAAAAACTATTGAAGCCTGCCCAAAACACAATCAAAAATGTAGTGTTTAGTGGTTTTATTAGTGGTAAGGAGAATTGCATTTTATATGATGGAAATTTATGGTGTGGTATGTGATAAATTATTTTGCGGGGTGTTATCTGGCAGATAATTCCTATTGGAATAATGCCCGAAACACACTGTAGTTTCTATTGCTCTTCTGTTGTTTTTTTCAGCAAGGATGTGTGTGCCAGAGAATTTAAAACAACCAGAAGGTTGCGCTGCAGAGTTTTGCACTACTGAACTACCACGCTGTTATGGTCCAAAGTACACTGAACTGAAGCTAAAATCCTTGTATTGGTTTGGAATTTATAAGATTGTGTTTATTACTTGAGACTATAATGGTCCTTTTAAAGCTCATAACAAAATGTTTATGATATATTTTAAAATGTAATTATTCACAAAAAAATGATAGAATTTCTCACAGTTTTAAATGATAAAAAAACACACACAAAAAGCAAAAATCGCCTTAAAATAACAATGAACTCAAGCCTTTAAACATTACAGCCCACACAAAATAACTCACTAAAGCATGTGAATATATCTGACACTCATTTGACCCGCAGCCAGCTTTTAACTGCTGTTGAATGAATGTAGCTGTGAGCACTCGGAGTCCTTTTGCTGTCACTGGCTCATAAAATTTCTGCCTCTTTTGTGGCCAGCGCAAGGAGAAAGAGGGTATTTACAACAAAACAAAACACTGGAGAGAACATTCTTTATTAAGTGTTGGGTGGGATTCAAGAGGGAAAACAGCATCGCAGCTCTGGGAAGAAAATTTAACAGTCTTTTTTACTCCTTCCCTCAAACTTGGAGAGTTTTTGGAAATGGAGGACAGTGGACAAACCTTGGACAGAATGAATAGAAATCACAGTTCGGCTAAAACCGGAACTAATGTGGCATCCCTGACGCTGGCACTAGATTTTAATACAAATTGAGCCTAATTATCCCTCCGTCCTGCGTTGAGGTTTACACTCAACAATACATGGTGGCTCAGGGCCAGAAGATTCCCGAGAACACCCAGGAATGAAGACAGTGAAGCGTTATTACAGTACTGAGTAATAGGGGCCCTGTCCTCTTTCATGTCCGACCACTTCCGGCCATCTTGGATATCCCCTTTTTTTTGTCACAGATTGCATGTAGACTTATTAAACATAACAATTGTTTTCGTTATTGATTTAATTACAGATCGACCATTTAGGGTTTTTGGAGAATGGCACATTCAAGCAGAGGTACCTTCTCAATGATCAGCATTGGCACAAAGAAGGAGGTCCAATCCTGTTTTACACCGGCAATGAGGGAGACATCGCTTGGTTCTGTAACAACACTGTAAATATACCAGTCCCACTATAAATGTCACTTTTATATGAAGAAAGAGTGAAGTAGAGATGTATTCGTATAAATGCAGATGTGGCTAAATATACAACTGAAAAGTTACCATCCAGAATAAATTGTTTTATAAATCCATTAAATACAATACACTAAAGCTGAATTTGTCTATCTCTGGTTTTTTTCAAGGGTTTTATGTGGGATGTAGCCGAGGAGTTGGGAGCCATGCTGGTTTTTGCCGAACATCGCTACTACGGAGAGTCCATGCCATTCGGAGAGGAGTCTTACAGCGTAAGCCCCGACCGCTGCTCACAAAGAACAAAAGTGTGTCGCAGCTAACCAAAGAACTAACTTTCTTTATGTGATTGTTGTTTCTTTCCTTCAGAATGCAAAGTATCTGAACTACCTGACCTCAGAACAGGCTTTAGCTGACTTTGCAGTTTTAATCAAAGCTCTGAAAGGAAACATTCCTGGAGCTCAGAAGAGTCCAGTCATCGCCATCGGCGGCTCTTATGGAGGGATGCTGGCTGCCTGGTTGAGGATGAAGTATCCCAGTGCTGTCATAGGGTAAGGTTTTATATGTGTGCATTAAAGGAATAGTTCACCCAAAAAGGAGGGGGAGAAAATTATGAGAGAATTAAAAAAATTTGACAGGCTCAAATATTATTTGTATCTACGAATTATCTACTTTAATTTGATTGGTTGAAGGTTGCAGTAGAAAGTAGAAAGACACAACATAGTGTAGTTGCATATATGTAAACGTGACATGAACATTATTTCAATAATACATAAGAATCAATAATAGTAGTATAAAATCTATATTAGCGCTAACATTCAATTCAATTTTAGACAGTCAATTATATTTCTAATTAGCTGCTATATAGATTGATTATTCAGATTATTAAACAGTCACCTGATGTCCAAACTAATCCATTTTGTTTGAGGTACATTTAGTGGCCATTCTCACACCATGTGTTTTATGTGAAAGATTTCTCAATTATTAGTCTGTTTACACACAAGCTCACATCTTCAACCGTTGCCTTATTTCTCTGTGGTCTTTCAGTGCTCTTGCTTCATCTGCACCCATCTGGCAGTTCATCGTGCCCTGTGGAGGTTTTTACCAAGTGGTCACTCGTGACTTCACCGGTGGTGGTGTCAACTGCAGCAGTAACATCAGGAGGTCTTGGAAAGCTGTTGACGGCATCTCAGCAACAGGTTAGTGAATGTGATGTCTCTGCTGCTTGTCCCCAGATTCCTGTATAACTTGTGTCATGCTGCATCTTGCACTTCTGCTTTAAAGTCTCCCACCATGAGAATTGTGTACCATTTAGTATCACTCTGTTTCGCTTTCTCTAGTTGTTTCAACAAACACTGTGTTTTAACACAAACTGAATTTTGGTGTAACAGAATCATTGATTTGTTGTTGTCATGTAGTTAAAGGGCTTCAGTGGCTGTCTCAGGAGTTTGGACTATGTTCTCCTTTAAAGAGTCTAGAGGACGTATACGCATTCAAGGCGTGGCTTCAGGAAACATGGGTGAATTTAGCCATGGTAGACTATCCGTATGAAGCAAACTTCCTCCAGCCACTCCCACGCTGGCCTGTCAAGGTACAACATACTTAAACAATGATATAGTACTACTAAACCTTGGTACATGACCAAAATACCATTATACTTTCACATATACACTGGTACTGCATTATTACCAAACTAATACTGTATACCATGATATTTACATTGTAGTCCATGTATTTCAAAAAAGAAATCTTGAAATACAACAAAGATGTTTGGCTAATGCACAAAAGGAGCTATTGTGCTCCTTATTGATCAAGTTGTCTTAAAACAAATCAAACGTCATTAGCAATGCAATTTGACTTTAGGAGCAGAATTTTAATGCTACTTCACCTCTATATTTTTGTTGCTCAGAGGATTTCCTCAGTAATGTCGACTTACCCCTGATAAAACTCAAAGTGATTTGTTGTATTTATTAGCATCAGAATGCAAACACCTTCATTAATGTTCATAAAGGTTTATTGTTACGTCACCCTGACTACCAAGTTGTTGTTCAGTGCCGGTCAGAAGGTGGTATTATGAAATACTGTTTCTACTGTATTATGAACTTATAGTTATTTTTAATAGTTAATTTTAGGACGATTCCTTCACTCTTAAAGTGGAGATGTTACCGACATCTAGTGGCGAGGTTTTGAATGGCAACCAACGGCTCACTCCATCCCTTGCTTTTGAAGCACTCCGATATAAAAACATAACGCTTCATCATGTAGGGTCTTTATACACCTCTGAAGACATAGTTGTGTATATTATATTGTATTTCTGTCAATAGATACTCCTATCACACAATTGACCTTTAAACAGTACGCTTGATATTTAAGAGTTTTCAGGTATATCATCTTCTGTACTTGCTCTTTCGAAAAAACTTGTTTTGAATGTGAATTTGCTGTTTAGACAATATAAAAGTTCAGTTTGTTTACTCTTGTGTAGTTTTCTTCCCCCCTCACATCTGATAATATATGCAACCCCTATGGGTGGCTAAAGGGGTTTAGGCAGCGGGTGGAAATAGGAGGCTTTTTAATGACAAAGCTAATGTGATTATGTGAGTGACTGGGAGAAGGGGGTATTGAAAGCTTAAAAGTGGGAAATCTGTTGCCGGAGATGAATGTGAAAGCTTAATCCCATCTGAAAAGTAGAGGTGCTTTGGACAGCCAGTGGGGATTTTGTCATAGTACACATTTCTGCTCGGACATGCGTGTAGCTCATCTCATGCACGGAAAAACCTTCTCAGACGAAAGCCTTGGTGTAATACTGTTCAAAGTAGGGAAGGAAGGAGGCGGGAACCGACGAACATTGAACAACTTTAATTCAAATAAACAAACACACAAACTAAAATGCTGGCAGCCACCTCACGGTCGACTGCCGGCCACACAAACATTATAAAACCAAACATAATGTCCTGGTCCTCTCTCATCGTACAGCCCTGTCGCGTCTCCATTTATGCTTCCGATCTCCTCGGTGAGAGATGTGAGACCGGTGCTACGAACAGCTGACACTTATTATCACTCGCTTCGTTCCCTCACGGCTCTCGTCCCGCCTTGATCGTTACACTTAGCTACACCATCACACGAAATCAAATGCATCTCATGGATTTCTCTTCTGTCTAAGGTCACATTTGAATAAATCCAGATAAATTACATTGTTTGCATTTTTAAATGTTTATGAGGGTTTTTAAAAAGTCACTTGTTTGCACTGGAATATTGCAATGTTTTCTAAAAGCTACTTTCTTAATAAGTCCTAGCGACTAAGCGAAACATTCTGCTTCACTTCTACTGCCCTGCGAGAGCGAGTTTTTGACTTTTGCAATGCCTCTCTTGTCTATTCTGTACAGTGCCTACCAGAGAGAAGCAGCTGAAGTCCGCACTGACTCTTGAATGAGATTTGCAGTTTCCATGTACAAACAGTGTTTCCAAGAACTAATCACTTATTGACCTTTTTTGAGCATTTATGATTACGAAACGTGATGAAACCCCAAGACTATGGACGTGTAAACATGAACACAGACGGATTTTAGCTGTTCGATTAAAATTACTGCTGGTGTGTAGTGTTAAGGGGTCCAGTTCACTCACTATTACGTAGTTTTTGTTGTCTGCCCACAGAAACACAAAAATAATTAAGTATAAAAAATGATAGAACTTAAGATAACTTTATTGTGCATTTGGGTGAATTGTTTAAATATAAAACTATATATGACAGCTCAGAGAGTAGAGGTGTGAAGCAGACCTAAAGTTCTTAGCTTGTCAGATAGTACTTGATGATGTAGCTGATATTCAAATTAGCGAGTGGCGTCATCTGGCGACATTTAGCGACTTTTCGGGCAGGCCTCAGCTACTTTCCGTTGAAAAGAGTTGGCAACACTGGGTTTATTAGTTGCATTTGAAACCACGACTAAGTCCTTTTTTGTTTCACATGAGTTTATCGTTTCACATGATTTTCGCACATATCTGCATACCTTGATATGTTTTTCAAGGCTTGTTTGTCTTCTGAATGTTTTTCTCTTTTGTTCCAACTTGTCGGTGATAGATCCCAATATAGTGGAATTCCTTTCCACACAATTTCACATGCAAATCAGATGATGCCACACATAAAGCACAGCAAGATCTTTTCACAGCACAATCTTTATGTACATTCTCTAATGTGAACTGGAACATATGGAGCTTTCTTGTAGACAAATAAATCAATGTGATTTGTGTTTTTCTTGTGCAGTAAAACATTTCATCTCTTTGAACACAAAGCAGCTGTAATCTATAGGACTATAGCACGTATTCCTTTCTTCTCGGATTGTTACTTTACTCTTTAGAGTTGTTTTACTGAAAGTTTAATTTTGGGATGGTGATTCTCAGGAGGTCTGCACACATCTTCAGTTTGATACTGGCGTATCAGACAAACAGCTGCTGCACGGCATCTCTCAGGCCGTAAGAGTTTACTACAATTACTCGGGAGATTCGCCCTGTCTCAACACCTCACAGTCTGCCACTGGGAATCTGGGCATCCTGGGGTGGTTCTACCAGGTAGATATTCACACATTGATTTTTAAATAATGTTGACAGTGTGTACTAAATACCAATGTATGCCAATACCATTAGTACTTTTAAACTATAAACTTCAGGTTTATTGTAAATGGGCAACAGTTGTAAAGTGAAGAAGTTAAAGGTTCTCTGCCGAATTAGCTTCATTGTGTTGAATGATGTTTATTTGAGAACTCAATGTCACATGATGTTTTTTTTTTATTGTGCAGTCCTGTACAGAGATGGTAATGCCGATGTGTACAGATGGTATAAATGACATGTTCGAGCCACAGCCGTGGAACTTTCAAGCCTTCTCTGATGAGTGTTACGCCCAGTTTGGAGTACGTCCACGAAAAGACTGGGCCGAAATTGTGTATGGTGGAGGGAAAATAAGTGCTCACAGCAACATCATCTTCAGGTAGAATTGTACATGATGAGAACAACTATTTTGGCCACACACTCTAAAAAATAAAGGTGCTTTAAAGGTTTTTCACAGCGATGCCATAGAAGAACCATTTTCGGTTCCGAGATGAACCACACTTAACTTCTGGTTCACTTTGCTGTACTCAAATGTTTTAATGTTGTGTGGGATGTATTTTGGTTGGTGTAGAGTATTTTCACCGTAGCATAAAAAATATCTTACGGTACTGTACCGTAGGGCTGTCAATCGATTATTCTTGATTAATCACATTCAGAATAAAAGTTTGTGTTTACATTTTTTATTTAAGAACACATACATATAAATGCATGTATACAATTAATAAACGTTGATGTAGAATTTCAATTATTGGTAAATATAAATTAATACAATTAAATATATCCTAAATATATATATATACACAGGTATGTGTATGCTTTTGTGTTTATAAATTCAAAATGAATATGCACAGTACACAGACATATATTATGTAAACACAAACTTTTATTCTGGATGTGATTAACTGCGATTAATCGTTTGACAGCCGTACTATACCGGCTAGCGTGGCACAATACCAAGTGCTGTGCCATCTTCGCTATTGAAATTTTTTATCAAATTTCTTTAATACACCGAAGTCACAGATAGAAACTAAAACTATTGTATTTACTATAAAACTGCATTGTACTCTATAATATAGTATAGATATATATATATAATATAATATAGTTAACTATATTAATCGGATCAATTGTAGCAAATACTGTAGTATACATAAAGGATAATCCACGGCTAGCCGTGCATTAAAGGATTTTAATGGACGACGTGGAGGCGAAGAACACCGCAAAGTGCATTAAAATCCTTTAATGCATAGCTAGTCGTGGATTATCCCGCTTACACCAGTTTTTTTTGCCAAATTAAAGCTTTTATTGATGTTTACGGTGTCATTTTAGATCAAACGGGTAAAAATGACGGTTATTTTGTCAGTTTATTTTATGTAATCAAACTGACTGGAGCTACCCGTGAGTTAAAGGCTTTTAATGTACACCTTCCAGCCAATCAGAATCCAGTATTCACACAGACCATGGTATAATTTAATATTTGACTCTAAAACACTACTGTCTAGGAATTTTAGTTACTTCACTGTAGTAAATACTAAAGTGCACTAGAACCTTTTTCACGTGAGAACTTATTCAAATGCGCGACAAATTTCATTCATGTTTATAAAGGGAAATGTTAGGCTTCCTTTAAATGTAAAACTAAAATGTTCAGTAGATGGGCCATGTTGTACTGATTTAGTGAATCATTCAACCAATTCATTCAAAACGACTCATTTATTCAAGAACAAATCAAGTGTCTTGATGAATGCCTCACTGATTCATTATTTTGGAGGGAAACAAAGCAAAAAGGCTGATGTACGAATGCAACATAACTTACGGTACCACCTTTAAAAATACAAAGCGGCATCGCTGGTAATTTGAAGCTTTAGCATCGCGATGCTACAGTAGCATCAGTATACTGTGCAACCCTAGTGTGCAGATGCTATATTTGCTGAAATCTTACTGGGTGTTTTATTTTTCAGCAATGGAGATCTTGACCCATGGATGAGTGGTGGAGTAACCAAGAGTATCTCTGAGTCTCTAGTTGCCATTATGATTGAAGGAGGAGCTCATCACCTCGACCTGCGCTACAACAACGAGTACGATCCTGAGTCAGTCATCAGAACACGAGCGCTCGAAGTGCAGTACTTTAGAAATTGGATCAAACAGGCAGCAAGTACACTATGACCATTGAAATGTTATTTTTATAACACACTTGAGGAAAATTGGAAAGACTAAGAATAAAACATCTCAGTCGCATTGACTGTGTGTGTTGAGGTCAGCACAGCAGGTGCTGGCTGCTTTGTGCCAAAGTAAGTTATCGCTGCACTGGTACTCAAACCAAAGCTAAGAATGCCAAGATTTGTAAAGTTTTCAGGGGGGTAGGGCTGTTTTATTTTTGGTGTTTTGGGAATTTGTTTAAAAAAAATCTAAAGTGTTTAATTTTTGTGCATGAAGTGTGCAAATGAAGGATGTGCTTTGCAATTCTACACATTGAAAGTTTGTTTTACCTGTTTGGATCTACAATAAGTTATTTGCTGTTTAAATTGGGCATAGAAGGGATTCAGAAAATACCAAAAGCAACAACACTCAGGGTAAATCATTTTAATGACAAATATTTTCTATCAGCCATGTTTTTTTTAATAATGTACCCAAAAAACACCACACCACCAAAAGTATTATTGCAGTCAATGACAAACCATATGTTGTGGACGTCTCAGATTCACAAAAAAATTTGAGGAAAAAAACTTGAGTATCCAAACATGATCATCATATTGTCTTTATTGTAGATTGTATAGATGAATCTCAAATCACTGACATTAGCTGGACCTAATAAGTCATCTGAGTTTTTTTTCTCTTCATGATTTGATTCACTCTCAAAATATGACGTGTGTGCCGCCCAAACACGAAACATGATCAAACAATCCATTACGGAATAAACATGAATGAATGAAATGATAATTTCTAAGACTGTTTCTCCTTATCTCTACTCCAGTGTGATTTAATGAAAACCCACAGACAGACACTGAGCAATAAAGTAGCTAGCAGGAGGTATGCGATGTAAAATACTGACATTGTGCCCCGTGTAGACAGAGCTGCAGGACTTCTTCAGACCCGCATTCACTCGCTGGCAGCTCCTGCTTCTCTAAATTGCAGTATCTAGACTTTATCTGGTCCGTGGAGAACTGCCTCCTGCTAATATTATTATTAATATCACAGCCAGAGAGCAGAGAGGGATGTTTTGATGGTCTGGGGAAGGTCGTAAAAATTGATGTGTGATGACTTCTATTCTTTGTTGTTTATGAAACAATCCTGTTTAGTTTTTGTGGTAATTTGTTGATGTCTATAAGGGGGTAGGTGGGAGCTTTTGATCGAAGCAGTAAGCTGTTGTTTTTACAACGGTTGCACAAACAATTCATCACGATCGACTAAACGCTTAAAGGACGCATAAATTAAAATCACAGCTTTAACCCGAGCTTTTGTTATATAAGAGGGAATCGTATTCACGCGAACGTCGTGTAAGTGCCAGAACTGAAAACGCCCTTGTTACCGAGATTACATCTGTTATTGACACCAGACTCAGGAATTCTGGAATGCACCTATCTATTGAACACCACCTCCACAGAAAAAGATAAACGACTATTTCTCTTGACCCACCCACTGGTCCGCGCATGACAATTCTGAAGTAAAACAAGTGGCGTGGAACCAGATAGATCAAGCTAGCAATAAACAAACATGCCATTAAAGATAGCTAAATATTGTGCCGCCCCTGGTTTTGGAAGAACACAGTCGCTTCAAAACCTTCCTTCGGATTCCAATATTAGGAATGTGTGGTTAAAGTTTATTTTTTAAGACATTCCAGCTCATGTGGGAAAAACATTGGGCCTTCGTGTTTATTTCATTTCTCAGAGGATTCTTTTGTGAACAAGGCACAGGTCGACACTGAATTTGTGGGGAGACTAAAATTAAAAGCAGTGTTGTGCCGTCAATATCGGATCTAATAGGAATGGCGAAGCAATCTTATGTGAGTACAGCATTTTTGTACTATGCGTCACTATTGCTTTGTTAGACATCGCTTGATGTGTCATGAGCACTGCATTCGCACGAGATTAGTATTACCTGGGGACCTCAGTCATTTGTATTAATAGCAGAGGTTGTCTGTGATCTTAAATTCTGCGAATTAGGATCTCTGTGATTTGTTGGGCTCATAAATAAATGTTTAAGGTTGTATCCACCGTTTGCGAATAATGGAGACTGTTTTGAAGTGTTTTGGTATTATTTCTGGTGCTGGGTGATATCCATTAGTTACAGGGAGTCTCCCGTTTGTTTATTTTTCATGGAAACTATCGTAACATTTGAGACCCGTGATCGCGGTGATCTTGTGTCCGGTTCATGATCAAGAGTCTCAAGTGCTGACAGGTACGGTCATATATCATTAAACACCATACAACTATAGGCTATACAAACTATACGCAAAGCCTTGCCATCACATCCGGGAATTAAGTCAGTAAATTTGAGTAAAATCATCCCGTTCAAATGCATCACATGAAATACTGATGTCAGGAGGTCATTTATAAATCACAGGAGGTCTCCAGATAATACTAATGCCGTGCGAAAACTGTGAATGGTGCTAATGTGTAACCTAACCCTATGTCTCTAACCAAATTCACAGAAGGGTCCAACTACGCAGAGCCATTGAGGGTGAGAGTTCTGCCAACGGAAATCCGAAACACTGGAGTGTCACTTGATTCATGGAGCCTTCAGATGATACCAGGAAGTTGTGTTTTCTCTTTAAATAATTTATTTCTTTCATTTTTCTATTCATTAAATTGCTTTCGTCTTTAAATAGGTTATAAGTTTACCTCATGTTGTCTGTTTAGTCGCAGTTCCATGTGTTACAAGTAACTTCCAGGAACTATTGAAACTGTTCCATTGGAGTCAATGGCTCTGCTACTACGCAAACTGCTATCCAATCAAAGCAGTGGACGTTTACTTATAAAGTCTTCAGCACATCCATTAAAACCGAGCGTTTGTAGAGCTGGCCTCTAAACCCTGGAACGCAAACGTCATAAGTACACCTCATACAACAGTATAAAACAAGATCAGTTCATCACACCTTTAATTCTTAAAAGTGGGCGAAAGATCACGGTATATACTCATAAACGTTGCTGCTGTTAACATCTGACATGTTCGTGAATGTACACCGGTCTGTTACTGCTGGGACATATCCACGCCTCTAAACATGACAAGACACAAAATGAAACGTGATTGGTTGCTTCCATGGCCATACCCACCATTGAGGTCATTAAGTCCAGACCTCTGTAATTTTGTCGTGAAAAAAATGCCAATTTAGTAGAAAAAACGGATCAGATCTCATCTACCTCAGCTGTATAACAGCGCTCTTAAGTGTCAATCTGATTGAGTTGGGCAATCAAATGAAGAAAGGCGAGGTTTACTTTCCAATCATATGAAAGAAGGCGTGAGTTGCTATTGACAGAAGTCATGCTTGAGTTAAGTAGATAACTGTTTAATGTTTTATAGAAATGTTAGCGGCCATTCACATGTCACCTCTACAAAATGAGTTCAAATTTTGACCACGTCACTTTCTCCCTCTTTCCAGAGCGCCCGGGAGTTTATACTCTCGTATTGAGCGTGTTTGACCCGCGTCAACATGTAAACAACAAACCAGGGTAAACGACCTATTGTAATATCCAGTAATCCAAACTACAAAACGCCAAAAACATTTAATTTACGTGATGAATGTTACTTTAACGCGACAAAAACATTACCAGACCTTCACTAGTTCATGCTAAACTGTGTGGCTTTGACTCAGGTGTGTATATATGTTGTGGTCAGCCTATTAAATCATCTATATGATTTGCAAATAATTCAAATGCATCACTTTTAAACAAATTCTCGATGTTAATTCTGTTTCTGTATTATTTTTAGTTTTTTAGAAGTTTATGCAACTTCTGTAGCTACACAAAAAAGTTAAAGGGACTGTTCACTCAAAAGTGGAAACCTCTTAGCTTTATGTAATTTCAAACCCAAATGGATTATGATCCTTTATGAAAGGCAGGTTGTATTTCAATCTGGTAGTATTTGTATAAAAATATCAATTGACCATGTACATGAAAAGACAGAGATGGTTTTAGCAATTGTTATGTAATTGGCACTCAAATATTTTAAAATGTGCATACTTTATATAGATCAAGAAAGTAAAAAATTTTGTTAGTGAAAGATTCAGTTTTTGGACCTTGGTATTCCCAAAATCCTGCGTACGGCCCTGGTAAGTCATGTGTGATATGGAGTCAAAGGCTTAGCCAATGAAAGTGATACTAAGTTGATAGTAACTTAAAAAGTGAAAAAAAAAGAGTAATTTTTGTAGCACTAAGACCGTGTTCAGACTTGACTTCTTATTCGAAGCTGCTAGCGTATGTTTTACATTATAATCCTATGGAGTAAACCGTGTTTTCAAAAAACGTCCTAAGCGCTTCTTTAAATGCCATCAGCGGCGTCTTATTCTGCAGCTCAGAGCGTCGTTTTATGTTGAAAAAGTTCAACTTTTCTGAAAAAAAACCCTGTCCCTACGTCAAGCTCCTTTTCACAGCTAACCGATGACAAGCGTAGTGTGTCGTTTCCATAACAACATGCAAGGTATGTGATCGGTCGAGCAGGATCAAGCTCGAAAAAATAAAGTGGCTGCCGAAACGTCAGTCGGAGCATAGTTTTGTAAAAATGTAAGTTGAAATTTCACTTTTAATAACTTTTGATTGTATTTTTATCGAGAAATTAGTATTATAGTTTTGAAATATGATAATTCAATTCAATTCAAGTTTATTTATAAAGCGCTTTTCACAATGTGTATTGTTTCAAAGCAGCTTTACAGGGGCAAACGGGAAAACAGAAAAGTTAAAACACAGCACAGTGCATGGTATTTATACAACGAGTAAGATCATACTAATAAATAATATCTAGTTTATAAATAAATAAATGAATGAATGCAGGTATTGCAAATACCGATACTTATATTGCAATACTGATATTAGGTATTGCAAATACGCTCTCTGTTTATAATTCAAATAGACTTCCGTTACACTGCCTATCTGTTTCTCTGGGCTGCCTTTTTGCACAGACGCAGGCTCTGAACTCAAGGCGTTCGGCTTCTACTTGTAATCAAAAAAGTGCTTTTTTCAACTTTTTCTAGTCAAAAAAGACGTCAAGTGTGTTCATGGCCTAAGATCACCAAACAGTATATAAGGACTATTTTCAAATGAATTTCCACCAATCTGTCATTGAACAGATTCACACCAATTGTTGTGTTTTCAGGCTTTTCGTGATTTTCACATTTGCAATGCTTTCAAAAGTATTTTTGTATAGGTAAAGAATGTTTTTTCCCCCGACCGGAAACTCTGTGTGGTCACATAAACCTTAACGGTTAGAATAAAGTTCTTTCAACAATGATGAGGAGACTTTCCCATATACAGTTTTCTACAACCAGTTTCAATTATATCACTCAGAAAAAGTACAAAACTGTACAAAACATAAAATGTTGTATCTTACATAATTGTATCTAAAGGTGCTATTGTGTACCTAAAAAGGTAATTCGTATGATTTGTTCCTATAAACATTTTTTTTTCAGAAAGTATACTTTCCGTCCAGAAAAACATGGACTTTCTTTGGTCATCAAAGGGTAAACCACATTCAAATATCCCTAACATGTGATAAGGAATTAACCAAATCTCGTACTCATTCAGAATATTAACTTCTTAATGTCTTTTTGCATACAAATGAAGTCAAACACGATGGATAATTGGTGGGGGGTTTCAACACTATTCCACTTTTCTCAGGACCATTAATTGAATGTCCTTTCTTCTTGTCTGACACTTTCATCAATCAAAAACGTTACTAGTATTTTGCTGACAGAGAAAGCTGGGTGTCTAGATGTGTCTGTGTCACTGCTTACACTGAGACCACACACTAATGGGACAAGAAGTGTGTTTGTGATCATGGAAAGAGTGTCCGGGGGGATCAGGGAGTCAGAGGGAACAGGGTAAAAGCGAGTGGGTGCTGAGTTTGTAAATTCCCCGGGTAGAAGGGCGGGTGCGCGGTGTGTAACGATAACCAAACAATACTCACTTTCAATGGTCCGTTTGCTTAAGCAGCTTTCCACAGACGTGAATCGAAAGCGGAAAGATGAATGTTGTTCCCTCGGCCGCCTCATTTGTTCTCACACCCCACTGAGTTTGTTCAACTTAGTTTGACCTTGATTGCATTCGCCTCTATAATTTCTTTTTTTTTTGCAAATGTTTTTCCCAGGAAATTTCTATATGTGGAGTAGATCTGCAGTGATGTTCTAGGTGCAATCAAAGTTGACCTAAATAATCGGTCCAAGATGATAAAAAGAAATGTGTATGTTTGTTGCATGTTGATTTTGGTTTCACGTGGTTTTGAAAACGTTAATTGATTTACTGACTAAAGATATCAGGCGGTGCAATCATCATAACATGTGTATTAAACACAGTTTCAAAAAGCTTTTGTGCATTTTCTAGGTATAACGTTATTGAACAATATCATGCATTTTTTTTTTTAAGTTTAACAGGGCTTTATTCTCCAATATAATTCCATGATATGATCACACACCTTAAAACAGACTTCAAGTTTATTTTATTAAGTATGCTTAAGTAAAGTTCAAGTGTATTTTATGCTTTATGTAGAAAGTATACTAATATCAACAAACTAGTAGTTCTCTTGTAACTGTACTTTAATACTATTTTAAAGTAAATTGGCCCACTTTTTAATTTATAAAAGTGTACTTTAAGTGTAAACGCACTTTCTAACACAACTAGTTCAACAAAACTTTTGAACTTATAGTTTGCTTGTTTAATATTTGAAGCACCTGTTTTAGTTTAATAATTTACAAATACAAATTTTACGTTATTATTTGTATTGTTTTATTTATATTGTATTGATATATATTTTTCCTAAAAAAGTATGACTAAAACTATTATATATATATATATGTATGTATGTATATATATATATTGTACTTTAGTTTTGAAGTATATCTCATACAGGTATAGGCCAAATATTCTTAAAACCTCTATTTAGTCAAGTATACTGAACTTTTTTTTTACACAAGTGAACCCTTTTTTACCAAGTGAAGCCAACTATACCAAGTAAAGCTTTTGTTTAATAAAAACAAACAGCAAAGGAGTGTGACGTCATTTGCTCATTTACTTGTAACCTCATGAGTTGGATCCAGCCAAAATTGCGTGGGCCGTTTCTGCAAGTTCAAGTGTTTAGAGATCTCCTCTGCCTCTTTTCCTTAATGTCATGCAATTCTTTTCTCTATTTTCTGTGTCAGTATCCCCTTGCCCAGCCTCTTTGATCCCCTCGGCTTTTATGTGGCCATAGAAACTTGTTTCCGGAATCAGTGCGTCAATGCCCTCAAACGTGAAAGACTAGCATGTACAAAAGCTCAGTGCGGGAAGACGGGAAAATATCAGCCGTTCGTCTGTTGATGTCACCGTGCCAAAATTAGGCTCCTGAAGAGAGAGAGAGAGAGGGCGGTCTGGAGACTTGTTGAGAAAGAAAATGAAAGAAATCCAATACGCACCCCAGGGTCTTGATGTTTAGAGACCAAGACCAAGCAAGTTTTAATGTTATGTCTTCATCAGTGAGGAAAGAAATCCATTTCTTACATGCTTTTCGGAAATACTTAGTAATTGTACTTAATACTTAATTAAGAGAAGCTGTTTATATATATTTATAGTGTAGTTGTCGTTTACAATAACCTCAACTTTGAAAATGTGAAAGTGAAAAAAGTCAAGAAAAACTTGTTTTTACACTGTTGCTGTTTTTCTATTGTGCTACAACAGTTTATTGTGGAGCCGTGGCAGCTTCTCCGGGAGCCCCATTCAGGGCCGGGGCTTGAGCCGGGCTGCAGATAATTAGATCATCGCTATCAGTTTCACTGTCCCTTTTCTCCATCACAATTTGCATGATAATAACACTCTCGATGGTCCCCCACTCTCAAAAGCGCTTAGACTTTCTTTTTCTTTTCCAACATCCAAATGATTCACAGTCTCACCTTAAAATGCACTTATGGGGAGGGAATAAGAAAAGAATTCCCTGGGAAAACTCTGAGAGTGAAAAACTGAAAGGGCACGGCCGAAACTGTCCGTTGGCATGTGATTTCACGACATGCAAAGTGAAACATGCAAGAAACTTTGTTGGCGACGCCGTAAACACGTTTTATGTCTGGGAAAGTACAGTTTAGTGGAGTGAATCTGAATCGAATCCAGTTTGGCTGCGAGTCAGCATGTCCTTTAAGTCCTTTAACTGCTTAGTGAGCACTGGAAAATAAAAACTCTGTATAGGTAGATAAAACATTTGAGAATTAATTAGCATAAAACTTTTTTACATATTTACATTTGATTTAAACTTTAAAATGAGTTAAAATATAATTTTGATAGTTATTCTATAATTTTGCTGCTCATGTAATATATAACGTTATATTAAAAGCATAATATGATAAAATATAGATTTTAAAATGTAAATTATACTATACTTTACTATATAACATTGTATTATTATAATGAAAATGTATTCATTCTGTTCATTGCAGAAAAGCTAATATTATACTAAAATCAATGCTATGAATCTATAGTAATCCCTCTATATAGTGAAACACTCGGTTAATCCCTCTATCCTGAAATGTTTTTTTAATTGCTCAGAATCAGAGCTACATCCTTTAAGCGCTTTCACTAAATCAGGATCCGTTCGGACCCCTGCGAAACACCCAGCGTTGGATCTCTCTGTGGCATTCACTGCCGGCCAAGAAACTTCCTGCAAATGCTAAAATGTTTACAGCGGCTATTTCGCTCATACGCAGGATTTCTTAAGGTCAAAATTTCTTCTGCCACACTGGGCTTGAACTGCACTCTATTCCCCTTTAATTTAACAGCTCCGGCAGCTTTTCTAGTTAAATCGACTGTTCATTATTGAGCCTCATTTTACGAAGGGGCTGTGAGGTGCAGTTTAATGAATCTCTGGCACAAAGATCCCTTTCACTGCCTGGGGGAAGAATAGAAGCTATTTAGACCATGTAGAGCTGTATGTCAAAGGCAGCCTATAATAGTTGTCAGACAGAGGCTAAAATTCCCACTGCTGCGGGAATGCACAAGAAATCAACTTGTACCACCAACAGAACAACAAACTTAAAGGAAGTTACAGAATATCACATGTCTGTTTATCTCCAGTTATGCTTATTTATATCAACCATTTTATTTTGCAAGATATGAACAAAAAGCATTTTTCACATCACTTCATAATTTTATATGTAAACGTTTTTTTAAACGTGTTGATTTAGTTCTAATGTCCCTGATAATTTGTTTGTGTAAAGTTTGTATAGTGTTGAAAACGCTGAAACAGGAAGGGCTTCTGGACCAGTGTTGTTTACATTTTTTTAAAATGGTCTCTTGAACTTTTTACGTTTTAGCATTCAAAGAGTTATATGAAACATTACATAAAAATATCAAATAAAAGTATATGATGAAAACCACTCTGCATTTAATGAAATAATTTAATGAAATGACTCTAAGATAATGTGTCTAGTATTATTTTTTTCATCTGACATCTAAATATTTTCTGTAAAATCATATGAAAAGTTAAATCAAATCATTTAAAAGAGAAATTACGTAAAAAAAAGCCTAAATGACGTGTAAACATATACTGTATTCAGTAGGATTAGAAACTTTGAGAAGAATAAAGGCCCTTCTTTTTTGTGTTATATTTTTTTATTTATTTTATTTTAAATATTATTTTACTTTTAAGCTTTATCTTAAACATATTTAAAGTAAACGTGTTTAAATTAGCAAAGAACACACATTATTTGTACTATTTAAATAAATGTAAATTTACATTCATGTTTTATACATTTTTTATACAAATAACAAATACATTTCTTCAACCTAAAATAAATTGAAGATCTCTTTAAGATTTTTTTAGACTTTATTTTGACTGTACAGAGCGCATAGCCAACAAATTACAGTTCTTATCTAACCGTAAGTTTAGAAATAATAAGGCAAATTGTGCCATTTACATTTACATACAAGGGACAAAAACATGCAAAATAGCAAAGCATTCACATAAACAACAAGCCATGTCCAAGACGGTTAAACCCGAGTTTATTGTGCTTTTGCTCTGTGGGAAGTCTCAGACAAATCCCTCTTAGTTGCAGGTGGTCAGGCGTGAGCAAAGAGTTAAGTCCTAGGGTCCCTCTGCCCCTCCCCTTTGATGTTCTGACATCATTAGCCCTGCCCCCTAAAATAATCCTCCCTTCCCCCAAACTCCAGTTTTCGGCAGAGCGGAGGGGAGCTGTGAGAGTGTCCTGAGCAGGACCGAGGGTAAGCACGTCACCCTGGAAATGCAGATCAGAAAAATGCTTTAGAGGATTGTTGCAAGCATCTCGGGAGACTGCGCTTGAGAGAGATGGCCGTTCAAGCTGCCATCATGAACTCACAGTTCTTAAACTTCTGCTTTCCCGGCTCGGTCATGGAGTATGAGGTGGAAAAGAGTCTGGAGGGCGGCTTTCTGGGTGAGGTGGACTGTGAAGGTGACTTTAGGGAAACCACTAGAGACCTGCTAAGCTTCATCGATTCGGCGTCCAGCAACATCAAACTTGCACTGGACAAACCCGTCAAGTCCAAGAGAAAAGTCAACCATCGCAAGTACCTGCAGAAGCAGATAAAAAGGTGCACAGGCATCATCTCGCCAGGGGCCGCACCTGTTCAGGAGCCATGCAAGCGACAAGGCTCGCCCCTGACCCCAACAAGCAGCCTGGCCGGCAAAACGCCTCCCAAGAGGGACGGGATGCAGGCCAACCTGCAAAGCAAGAGTCTGGCTGCCCTTTTCAACCCAGCAAAGGATGTACGGGGAGAAAAGGCCAAGAAGCCCCCGCTGCGACACCGAAACCTCCCTCCATCTTTCTTTACGGAGCCGGCCAATAGCTCCAGAGTTACATCCACGTCTGGCATGTCGCTCAAAGACCTGGAGCGAGGGACACCGGAAGCAGCCGAGTTTTTTGAGCTTCTTGGGCCCGACTACAGCAGTATGGTTTCGGAGCAGGATCTATTTCAAGCGACACCTGTCAGGATCCAACAGGATGCTACAGAGTCGCTTTTGTACGACTCGCAACATTTCGTAACCGGTGGGTTTTTATACACAGAGCCTTGGGGAACTTGCAGCAGCGCTCCCAAAAAGTCCGGGGACATGCGGACGGCACCGGTCCAGCCGAACCTTTATAGTCACACGGACCATTCTGGTGCTTTGCCTGTGGAACAGAGCTCGCCATGTGCACTTACCTTTTCAAACTTCTTTACAGACTGCACTACACCTCCGGTCTCCTACGATCTGACCAACGGATATAACCGAGGAAGCTTTCCCTCTCTTTAAACAGGAGATTTCGTAGTTTTCTGACACTTTGAAATAAAAATAGACTGTTTTTAGTATGGTCTTAACAAAAGACAAACCTAAATGTTATGACCGTTTTATTACCATCTCTTCAACATATGCAAGTCTGATAATGAACCTTTTTACATTTTTGCTTGATGTTTTAATGTATGCGTTATAACAATGATTATTGCATCCTAAAAGTTATCAAAATCTTGAAGATGACCTTGCATCTCTGAATGTTTAACAGGAAAGGGAAAAAAAGACATTTCTAATCGAATTAACAAAACTACACCTCAGGAGTTTGTGTTACTGCTCCCTTGTGTAAAACAACAGTCAAAATTGCTAAAAATAGATGGGTCACATTGCAACTCTACGTAGACATTGTCTGATTGATAATCCTCCTAATTTAAAATAAAATAAAATAAAAGCAAACAAGGTAGGAAGTTTGTTATAGAGTTGATCTCAGGGGGTTCTTTGTTTTAATATAGTCAAAGAAAAACAACGGCACCATGAAGTATTTGGACACTTAAGCCACACTTAAAATGTATTCCAAAATATCAGACAAAGCCGTAACGTCATTTTTTAAAAAGTAATTTTTGATTTAAATGATGGGCTCAAGTATTATTTTAGACTTTTTCTTCAAGTTCATCACATGAAGGAGTAACCACAGGTTCATTTAAACACATTTACTATGGACATGTTACATACATTTTCATAACCTGAAACCGTCTGTGTAAAATCACTACTGATGAAAAAAGATCACTTGAAATGAACAGTATGTCACCATAGAATGATACATTTTCTGAAATTTTTGGTAAAAATTGAGTTATTCACATATTCATGTAACTTATTTATGTCATGCAGTGTTTCTTTTTTATTACGTTGTGTACATTTTAGGACTTTTTTTAAACAAAAAGGTTTCATCTCTTAAGTGAAATGGAATGCAAAAACTTTGAAGCTCAATATGAAAAACTGCTCCGAATGCAAATAGAGCCTTATAATTCCAATAAGGTGACGATTTGTCTTGTGCTTATTCTTTTAATTTTAAGTGCTTTTTTTGTTTTGTTTGCTTTCTTTTAAGAATAATTTCATGGAATATAATTACTTGTATACATTTTAAGTGTAAAAATACTTTGTGGGGCCACGCAATGAAACTCTGCAATATGAGCAATCAAGACAATCTGTCTACATTGTTATTTTGATTATTGCTCATTTATAAAACAATAATTGTTGGGTTTGCACACCTAAAAAAATACTTAATTCTTATACTGTAGAAGTTAGTTAGGAGTAAAACTGTGCACGTTGCTATACTTGTGTAGCATTTGTCTACATTGTTATGTATTACAGAAAAGTAACACAATCTCATTCATCAGAAAAGTGAATGCGGGCGCACAATACAATATTGTTTTTGTAACTCTGTGGCCTAACATTGCTATAGATCACATTAGGTAGCAGACGTTTCCAATTGCGATGGGAAGCAACAAACAATTAAAATAAATGACTCTACTGAACTTGTTTATATTTAGTTGTAGTGTATGAATTTTATATGGGAGGCATCAGTCAGGAGTGAATTTTCTGTTAGTAATTTATAAGATGTATCTAGTAGGCTACTATTCACATGTGTTTAAGACATGATGTATGCAGGATTGTAAGAAACAAATTCTTCATGTGTGTATTAATGAATGCAGTCATCTATGGAGTACAGAGGCACTCAGAGAAAGTTCTGTTCATTCATAAAGATACAAAATAAAGCTGGTCTTTATGTCTGTTATAGAGATGATCTCTTGGTTAATAGTTGTAGTCGGTCATGTCTACTGTCTACATGTTGAGTGAATTGTTCAAAAAAGAAAGTGGAGCATTTAAAAAGCATCAGATGTAACAAATGATTAATTTATGTGTAAACATTTGTGTATTTCTAAAGGCAAAACAAATTTTAAAACAATAAGGAATCAGATGGTCTTACACTTTTCAAGCGAGGACTCCCTCTGCTGGCTTAAAGTGTTCAGAATGAATTCTGCGCTTCATTAGATATGAACTGCTTGTTTCAAACAAAATAACATTGAACTTTGAAGTTGAAGAACATACTGTAGTTGATATTAATGACACAATGAAAATGTATTTGACAAGATGGTTTGCTATCTACTTAACAGGTAATCAATCAAAATATAGAAATTATTAAAAAACTGTTATAATACTACAATAGTAAATCAATAATATATCAAATAGATATGTATTTAAACTCTGACAGTATTAGCACACTAGTTTTTGTTATTAAATTGATTTAATACTCCAAACCTCAGAAAATCTCAAGGCTTTTTATCATCTAAACGCAGTTGGTGCATTTTATAACAATGGTTATGAGATACTTTTGAAGATTCAAAACCAAGTATAGTCCATGTAAAGTTGTATTTTCAGTGATTTAACCAGCATATGTTGGTCTCTGAAACGAAGAGACCTGTTTTGGCCTGAATCATAGATATTATGCCACATTTCCTTCACTGGGTTGGCAACAGCATGTGGTTAGTGGTCACTAAATTGAATGTGCTTGAATATAAAAGAGTCCTGATCACTACCTTCAGAAGTCATGCAAATCAAAATCAAACTCAACTTTATTTATATAGCGCTTTTTACAATTTTCATTGTTAAAAAGCAGCTGTACATGAGACACAATAGATTACAAGTAAAACAACTAAAGGCATATACCTGTAAAAACAAGAAAAAGGTGGAAAACAACAAAAGACAGACATACAAATGCTCCACACACACAATCCAAAAAAAAGAACTGTGTTTAATGTGTGCCACAATAAATTTTGCTGTGTATGTTTTAACAGAGGTTACAATAGTGGCTAAGATTGATGTCCAGAGGTTATACTTGTACAGTACTCTTTTTTGCATCCTCAGGTTTGATTAAATGATCACAATATGAGCTTTATGGTACAAGAATTCAGGTGTATTTATTTTAATATATGCAAAAGCGGCAATACAGCATATTAGGAAATCTAGGTTTTATTTAAATATACAAAAGCCAAGAAAAAAAGTCACTGGAACTATAAAAGTAATTTTACAATATTATCTTTAACATGTGTTCTTCTCATAGGCAGGAGTGTTATTTTTTGCCAAGCCTTCTCAAAGCTAAACTTCGGTTTTAACCCAATTACAGCAACATAAATACTAAGTTGTTCCTACATAATACATATTTTATAATATATTTTATAAAAAGCAAAATGTCACTTCACTTTTTGGCCACTAATGTACATTTAGTATTAAATATTACACAATTTGTATAGACTACTACATGATTCAAATAATGAGTTTATATTAGAAAGCATTTAAGTATTAAAGACACACACTATTACCGAGGCCTTTTTGTTTAGCCAAAAACAGCAGTTTATGCTAATAAACTTTTGAATAATTATTTATATTTGTGCATACAGAACCTCAGTCCAGTCATCTTGTCTCTTCATAAAATTATTAAACATATTTGTTCCCTGAAAGGTAATAATATGTATTAATAATAAATGAGAATGCTATTTACAATTTGAGACTTATTTTGTGTTGCTATAACAAAATAACGTTAAAGAGATTCTGACCTGTATATTTGTCAATCCTGACGGGATGCGTGTCATTTTTTTTAAACAACCTTTCATTTGGAAAAGGTTTATACATATACATATGATCAAACTTTAGACATTTAATGCTTCCTAAAATGCAGTGGATATAAAATAATTAACCTGTTGTAAGAGGTGTTCCTCTTAAACACCCACAGATATTTGACACCAGTAACATAACCACACAGAGTTACAATCAGCATTGGACCATAACTGACCGTCTCCTCTGTATTTTCAGTGTGCTCATCTTCATCGCCTAACAAAACATATCGAAGCATTTTCATCTAATTTGAATTGAAAATTAGCCTTTAAAAAAGCAATGCAATGCATAGGAAAAAGATGGTCATACCTTGAAAGTCCAGTTTTGTGCAGTGTAATTGCTCGTATTTACAGTCGATGCAGCTGTAGAGCATCATTCAGTGCTGGTGATGAATGTGCGTGTTAGAACTAAACGCTCGAATACCCTTCGTCATCTGGATGAATAAAGGATGGGTCAGGGTTACATTTACCCCCAGACAAACCTTTAAGTCTCAGAATTGTAACAAATGTTTGGTTTCTGTTTTTAATGATCCAACTGATCTCTTGATCATCTTTAATGGTACAGAAAAGCCTAATGTTTCCTCCTGTATGAACTTTCACTTATACTCCTTCAATGACATTTACTAACATAACAATGAAACCTGGAGACAAAACAATGTTAGCAATAACTTATGACATTGATTTTCATCAATAAACAACTTAAAGAATCGTTTAAAAGAAACTATTTACTAAACAAATTGATAATGTTTACCATGGATCTTAATAAAGTCATACCGTTGCCTATTTTTACATACAGATCTGTATACAATATTCAAGTTTTTGGGTCTCTTTCTCAGTCTGTAGTGATTTGTGTTAACCTCTATTTATTTAATTATCCATCCATCCATTTTCTTCCGCTTATCCGGGGCCGGGTCGCGGGGGCAGCAGTCTAAGCAGGGATGCCCAGACTTCCCTCTCCCTCTGGCAGGCGGTGGCCGCACCCCGCACTTCCGCCCCCTGCTCCTCCCCCTCGGGGGACGGACGCAGGCTACGGCCTCTGGCGGACGGCGGCAACTCCCCCGCTCCCGCTTGGACGAAAGCCACCCCACTTCGACCCAGGGGCGCGGCAGCAAAGGTCGCCGTTCCACCGAAGCTTTGACGGTGGCCGCACTGTGCACTTCCGTTTCCCCTTTTCGGGCAGCCACTGGCGGACGCCCTTCGTCCGCGCTGCCCGAACTCTCCGGCACCGCGAGGCCACTCGGCGGCGAGGACTCTCCGACAGCATGTCTCTCCTTCCTCCCGGGTTTCGGCACCAATGTAACAAGGTTCAAGTAGGGAAGGAAGGAGGCGGGAACCGGCAAACATTTAAATAAAGTTTGAATATAAATAACAACAGCCGGCGGCCCCTCACGGACGTCCGCCGGCTAAATAACATGAACAAACACAATTACAAATATAAATACAAACGTAAAACTTGTTCGGGCCCGTTCCTCTCCCTTCGATGGTCCGGTCGCTCGTTCCTTTTATATGCTCCCAATCTCCTACGTGATTCGAGCCCGGTGTGCGCACAGCTGGCGCTCATTCACAATTACTCACCGGACTCGAACCACGGTCTCGCCCCGCCTACTCTACTACAGTGATATTACACATACTCACACATTAACTGCTTCATTGTCATATTTGTAAGTTGCTTAAACGTCTTCTAAATGTGAAATGATCATTGTCATCTGTTCTCACTTCCTGTAGTTTACAGGTAATGCAACACATTAAAATCCTTTTTCAACTTATGAAACATATGACTGTTAAAGATCTTCATAAGTAAACAAACATTTTACAATGGTTACACACAAAACAATGGAAGATCAGTTTTGCACGCTTAACATAAATATATATTACTTTTAAACTCAAGTGATAAGACTTTTTCTTGTTGACCACTTCCTGTGGTTCTAAGCAGACAGTCACATGGAGTATTTAGAGCCATGGTTTGTGTTTTACCATATTAACACCAACAAATATGTGGACTTCAGGTCATTAGGAAAAGATGCCCTCACTAGCATTTCCATGTAATATTCAATTTGTATCAGAAAGTATTGTTTGTTCCACTCAAATAATAGGTGGAAGATTGTTGTGCGTGTAATGTGGAATGGTCTTTTGCATGTCTTGTTGTTTTACATGTGCCTGTTATTTCCGCTGCTTTAACTAAGGCAGCATGTGTCATTCTCTCCATAGGGAGGTGGTAAAATAGTTTCAAAATAAGTTTTTTACTGACAGCAGAGATTTGCGTGAGAATGCTAGTGTGTGTGTTTTTCGCAATGACGAAGCAAACACACAATCCTCCCTAAGAATAATACAAAACTGTTTTTCTGTGTGTTTTATTTTGGCATAGACCCCTGCAGTTACCTCATGGTCCAATGCTTTGTTGTTTTATTATTTGTGTGCTACAAATTATAACACTAAGAATGTTACACAAATATCATTTTCAAACGTAAACCATACATTTACATTTTTGCATTTGGCAGACGCCTTCCAAAGTGACTTTGTGTTATACTATACATTTGAATCTGAGTGCATCTCCTGGTATCAAACCCATGACCTTGCCGTTACTAGAGCCATGCTCTAACCACAAAACTATAGGAAAGCTATAGAATTGTTGGTTGATTAATTTATTATTAATTATATTTGCTGCATGTACTGTTATAGTCAAATGCTTCATTCTTATTGACTTACAGTATCTTATTCACTAATAAAATTCTACATTTTCAAGTTCCTTTAAAATGCACTACAGGTATAAAATGTATTTTATCAATATGGCCCACTAAATGGCACCAATATTTTATTTGACCAATCATGCCAGATTCTCATTCTCAATTCAGGTAATCTGTTACCATTCTTTAAATCTACAATCTACAAATTCTGTACAATCTACAAAACAGAACTTCTTGTTTTAGTTTTTTTACGACTACACAGACGTATGAACAAAATACATCAAACAGATCATTGACGACCAAATTATACCTATATTTTAAGATTAAATCATTGTGTAAATAAAATAAAAATGAAACGGAGTGCTGCTGGACAAGTCTTGCTGAATAACTGCTTTTTGTTTGTTTTAACAACAAACAAACAAACAAAGTTACGGATTGCAACTTTAAAGTTCAGCAATATTTTACAGGTTAGTTTCAGAATGAGCTGTTGTTTTTTGTCTTTACACAAGATGGCAGTATTGCTGTTTGAATATCCTGACCATCAAGGCGTCTTTCCCGTCAAAAATGGATAGACACATCACAGTTTGTTTCATTTAACTTTTGTTCTGATCTTATTCAGTGAACCCGGAAACTAACATAAGGTAATTATTGTCTATACATTTCCAACTGTTATGAAACAGGACTTTTACCTGAGTACTTTATTATTTCAAATATGAGATGTTTTATTCATCATATAAAATGAGATGTATTTTAATATCTGTTTCATTGCCTCAAGCCCGCCTGTTGTGTAGCTCTATGTTTAATAAGATTTACATGAAACATGATGGTATCATGGGGTGGTGTTCTCTCATCAAATGCATCCAAGCATTTCTTGTCCTCCAGTAGAGTATCTTATTTCTTGAAAGATGAATATTTGAAAAATCTCTGCCTGGACGGTTATTCGTGCGGTTATTCAAAGCAGTTCTCCGCTGTTTTTACTGCACTGTAGGACCCAGAATTTAAATTGATGTCAAGTGGCGACCCAACACACCATCAAAATTGTTTATCGTACCCTATTTAATGTAGCCTGGCTCATATTTTATTAAATTTTTTTATTGTGTAGTGTATTTTGAGCAATCGAATGTAGATTATGCAACCCTGACCATGTACTATAGATATCTGCTTCACATCCCAATCTAATAATTCCAAAATATAAATTTATGTGCATGCAGCATTGTTTTTCTATTCAGGTCATTTTTGCAACACTCCAGTTGAAAAATGTTAGTCGTAATCTATGTGTGCCTCCTATGGAGATGTTTGTCACCCGTCAACATGGTAAATACTTGACTGCTGCTATTCAGTTATTTCCCAAGAGAGAAAAGAAAAACATATACAGAGTTTCACACAAAGAGCCATTGATGTTAAGGCTTTCACTGACATGATTGTAAGCGACAGTCTTCTTCACTCTTTACCTTCAGTTGACTCGCTCTGGGCGAATTAAAGTATCTTATCTCACAACATACATTTAGGTTATTCCATTCTCTCATGCACTAATTCATCAGGATGTATGGTGCGTCAGCTGGTTTTCAGTCCTGAATAACTAAGACCAGACTCGACAGTCAAAACCCTTTTAAAATCTGCCTGCTAAACCAGAGAAAACCTGGAAGACCAACTAAAACCAGCTGTTTTGTGATAGCTAAGAAGTTTTTAAGGGGTTTCTAGGTTCCTGTGTGGTTGCAGAGATGTTCTGGGGGGTTGCTAGGGTGGAGGAAGAACATTGCTAGTCGATGATAGGTTTGTGTGGGGTTGCAGAGATGTTTTGGTTGTTTGCAAGGGCGTTGCTAGAACATTGCTAGTCATAGATAGGTTCCTATGTGGTTGCAGAGATGTTCTGGTTGGTTGCTAGGGCGGTGGATGAACATTGGTAATCGTTGATAGGTTCCTTTTTGGTTGCAGAGATGTTTTGGGGGGTTGCTAGGGCGGTGGAAGAACATTGCTAATCATTGATAGGTTCCACTGTGGTTGCAGAGATTTTCTGGGTGGTTGCTAGGGCGATGGAAGAACATTGCTAATCGTTGATAGGTTCCTTTTTGGTTGCAGAGATGTTTTGGGGGGTTGCTAGGGCGGTGGAAGAACATTGCTTATCATTGATAGGTTCCACTGTGGTTGCAGAGATTTTCTGGGTGGTTGCTAGGGCGGTGGAAGAACATTGCTAATCGTTGATAGGTTCCACTGTGGTTGCAGAGATTTTCTGGGTGGTTGCTAGAGCGGTGGAAGAACATGGCTAATCGTTGATAGGTTCCACTGTGGTTGCAAAGATTTTCTGGGTGGTTGCTAGAGCGGTGGAAGAACATTGCTAATCATTGATAGGTTCCACAGATTTTCTGGGTGGTTGCTAGAGCGGTGGAAGAACATGGCTAATCGTTGATAGGTTCCAATGTGGTTGCAAAGATTTTCTGGGTGGTTGCTAGAGCGGTGGAAGAACATTGCTAATCGTTGATAGGTTCCACTGTGGTTGCAAAGATTTTCTGGGTGGTTGCTAGAGCGGTGGAAGAACATGGCTAATCGTTGATAGGTTCTACTGTGGTTGCAAAGATTTTCTGGGTGGTTGCTAGAGCGGTGGAAGAACATTGCTAATCGTTGATAGGTTCCTCTGTGGTTGCAGAGATGTTCTGAGGGTTGCTAGGGCGATGGAAGAACATTGCTAATCGTTGATAGGTTCCTTTTTGGTTGCAGAGATGTTTTGGGGGGTTGCTAGAGCGGTCAAGAACATTGCTAATCATTGATAGGTTCCACTGTGGTTTCAGAGATTTTCTGGGTGGTTGCTAGGGCAGTGGAAGAACATGGCTAATCGTTGATAGGTTCCTCTGTGGTTGCAGAGATTTTCTGGGTGGTTGCTAGAGCGGTGGAAAAACATTGCTAATCGTTGATAGGTTCCTCTGTGGTTGCAAAGATTTTCTGGGGGGTTGCTAGAGCGGTGGAAGAACATTGCTAATCGTTGATAGGTTCCTATGTGGTTGCAGAGATTTTCTGGGTGGTTGCTAGAGCGGTGGAAAAACATTGCTAATCGTTGATAGGTTCCTCTGTGGTTGCAAAGATTTTCTGGGGGGTTGCTAGAGCGGTGGAAGAACATTGCTAATCGTTGATAGGTTCCTCTGTGGTTGCAGAGATTTTCTGGGTGGTTGCTAGAGCGGTGGAAAAACATTGCTAATCGTTGATAGGTTCCTATGTGGTTGCAGAGATGTTCTGAGGGTTGCCAGGGCGAATGAAGAACATTGCTAATCGTTGATAGGTTCCTCTGTGGTTGCAAAGATTTTCTGGGGGGTTGCTAGAGCGGTGGAAGAACATTGCTAATCGTTGATAGGTTCCTCTGTCGTTGCAGAGATTTTCTGGGGGGTTGCTAGGGCGGTGGAAGAACATTGCTAATCGTTGATAGGTTCCTCTGTGGTTGCAGAGATGTTCTGAGGGTTGCTAGGGCGACTGAAGAACATTGCTAATCGTGGATGGGTTCCTGTTTGGTTGCAGAGATGTTCTGGGGGATTGCTAGGGCGGTGGAAGAACATTGCTAATCGTTGATAGGTTCCTATTTGGTTGCAGAGATGTTTTGGGGGGGTTGCTAGGGTGATGGAAGAACATTGCTAATCGTTGATAGGTTCCTATTTGGTTGCAGAGATGTTTTGGGGGGGTTGCTAGGGTGATGGAAGAACATTGCTAATCGTTGATAGGTTCCTATTTGGTTGCAGAGATGTTTTGGGGGGGTTGCTAGGGTGATGGAAGAACATTGCTAATCGTTGATAGGTTCCTGTTTGGTTGCAGAGATGTTTTGGGGGGTTGCTAGGGCAGTGGGAAAACATTGCTAAGCGTTGCTAGGTTTCTGTGTTGTTACAGAGATGTTCTGGGGAGTTGCTAGGGTGGTGGAAGAACATTACTTATTGTTGATAGGTTCCTCTATGGTTGCAGAAATGCTCTGGGTGGTTGCTAAGGTGCATTAGTCGTTGGAAAAGAGATATTCCGTTATGTTCTGGTCTTTTCCTTAAGAACAATTTGTTTGTTTCATCATCCATACATAAATTCTAAATCTAAGGTAATAAAACACCCAAACAAACATATTCTTCAGCACACCACACAATTTGAGAGGCGACCATTCTTGCAGTAACAAAAACGGTACGGGATGAGTTATAGACTCATGTATATAATACCAATGGGGTTTGATAAATACGCAACCCTCGATATAAGCATTAATGAGGCTTGTGTGGTGCGCGTGAACAGAAATTTTGTGGGGCCTGCATTTCTTCATGTTGCAACAATCCCATTCAGTGTTGCTGTCATGAGCTTTTCCACAATCAAAGGGAAATGTTGCCAAACAGCGGGAATAGCAAATCCCCCTTTAAACCGACTGACAGAAACCTCCAGGCTAAATCAAACTAATAAATCTTCCTCTAAATACTTCTTCCTGTAAAGCTGCCAGATGTCTTTTCGAATTCTAAAGAGGAAAGAAGTAGGAGTAAATTAAAGAAGAAACTTTTATACGTTTCTATGCGTGAAACTCGTAATTCACACCATTTGGATTCATTTTTGCAAAGGCATGTTCAGGATTATAAAAAAAAAACATGCCCATGTGTTTTGATCTGGTTGCAAAGAAAATATAAATAATTTTCTTGTTGTAGTGATTATATTTTGAAGGGTCCGAGCCGAGGTATCGTACAAAGATTATTAAAGGGTATTTAAACAATCTTTTCAGTCTTCATGCTAATTTGCAAAGCAGTGAAAGTATTTTAACAAGCTGCCTTGTTGCTTTAACGGCTGGCGGTAGATTCAGATGACACCTTTAATGAACACAGAGATCCTGCACGCTGTGCCCTGATGCTGGAAGGTCGCGGTCTAAAATAAATGTCAAGGATATCATTATTTGAGATCAGATGTAATGAGAAATGAATTTCTCCAATGTGCATATACATTAGTGAGTTTGCTGTTTGTGTGCTTTAGATCATTATATGTATTGGATATGGCATTTGTATTGAAATTAAAAAGAATATTGTTGGTTCTTTGTGCATTAGCAATATGCCAGACATTTTAAAGTGGGTCTCAACTTGTAAACCACTTCTAATACTCTAGAAAAAATACTGGGTTGACTAACAACATATTCATAATAAGTAAATTTTTAGAACTGTTGGTGCTTGCAAATATTCCATAGACATGTAAACATACGACCGCTCCTGACATTTTGAAGCTTCCACCACCTCGAATGCTCAACAATTCAGATGCTATTGCTGATTCACAACCAAATCAGTTCTTATTAACTGTCATCACTTACATTTAGTGGCACCCAACACAGTACCCAAATTGTTTATCATACAAAAGTTACACATGTCAAAACATTGATCTAATCATTTATTCACCTTTATGTTATTCCAAACCTGTATGACTTTCTTTCTTCTGCAGAACACAAAAGGAGATATTTTGAAGAATGTTGATAACCAACCAACACTGACCACCACTGACATCCATTGTATGGATACAAAACCACTGAAACATTTCTCAAAAGATCTTCTTTTGTATTCCACAGAAGAAAAGTCACATACAGGTTTTGATCCACATGAGCCACTATTCCTTTAATGGATATCAATGTTCTGACATTAATATCTTTTGTTTGATAAACAATTTTAGTACTATGTTGGATGCCACCCAATGTCACCGGATCCTAAAGTTGAGTTGAAAAGCACTGATGTAGGTTATGTGTCTCTGCCCATGATGTAAATGGTCCACCTCCTCCACCTCACAGCAGGTTACAAGTTGAAAGCAAGATCCAATCTAAAATTGCAAACGATGTCCCGATCTCCTCTGGAAAAAAGAGTGCTTTAATAACCCTGAAGAGTCCTTAGAGAGGAATAAGATCTTATAAAAGTGCAGAAAATCCCATTCGCTATCATGGACCTCTCCTTCGTAATTACCAGAGCTGCCCCCTTCTCAAAGGTGAAGGACTTTTCTCTTTCCGAGCTCTCCAGGATTTGGGCCAGTTCACTTTCAGCTCCGTTACAAATGCAAAACTATTTTTGTCAATCTGTATGGAGCATTAATGACATCTTGGGTAAAATGTATTTTATTACAGTGAAGCAACCATGTATGATTGCATTGAACGGTTTATGTGCTTTTTAAATATACTATATAGAATATACACATAAATATGGCAGAAATAGGTAAATATAATTTTTTTTCCAGATTAATGAATTGGTTGGTAAATTTGTCTAAAAGGCTTGGGTTCCCTCCTTTAATGTCATTTTCTTAAATTTAATTTTGTCTTCCAATTACTTTGTTTAAATCGTGAGTATGAGCAATAGTGATTTCACATTAATACATTTTATTAGGGGACATGAGTACATGGCTGTTTTTCGTATTACAGATCTCTTTGAACAACATGAATTGTCTGGCACATTGTGAGCATTATATTATATAAGCAGAAGGATCGTTAGACTTCAAATATTCATAAGCATACAGTAGTTCCTGAATCTCAAAGCTTTAAAACACCAATTTGCTCTATGTCTCACACCACTGCGCTCAGTTTGAATGATGTTCAAAAGAATAATACCCATTGGATGGTTTTCTCCTCTTTGTGGCGGTTTTTCTGCATTTCCTGTCGTGAGCGTTGAACCCCTTCGTGTTTGTGGATTGGGGGCAACCTCCACTTTTAATGAATTGTTTACCTAGGGTGCCTTGTTGCTCGCCGCTTTTGATGTTTCTTGAAAGCTGACAGAGAAAGCTGAAAGCTGCTTGTTTTGTTTCATTTCTGATCTCTTGCAATCGGCAACATGAAACAGGATGGTGCGAATATTGCAACTGAGATGAAATATGCTGGAGGAATAGGGGATCTTTGATGGCTTTTCAACTAAACATTTCAAACCCTTGGAGATGTTGCCAGCCTCCCCTCACTAAATGTTTGGATCAACGATGACACCTGCGTTGTGACTCGAGCAAGAGTTGTGAGTCACAAAAGTTGAGAAAACCTTTTCAATTTCAGTTTAATTTCCTGAATTTGACTGAAATTTAAATTGGGGTAAACAGGATGAAGAATTGAAATGAAAATAAAGGTTCAGTTTATAAATAATATAATAATCGGAAATTGTTGTCTCAAAAATGACGGTTAAAGGGCTTGAACATTTAATATGTGAAACTGCTTAGAAACACAATTATCGTCTTTTTGAGTGGACTTTATAAGTATCTTTATAGTAATTGATCTTTAGAAAATCCTTCAAAAGTTGTTTATATAGATAACTATAGTGCTTTTAATACCTACGTATCAAGAAATAAATGCATAATTTATTCACATGTAATTACATTTTGCTGGAACAGCTAGAGTTAAACTATTCAAAAGTCTCTTTTGTGTGACTAATTTTTCTTTTCACATGTAGTAAATGACACTTTTTATCATTCCACTGCAACATATTGAAAGGTGGGGCTAGTTAATATCATATTTCAACTGAAAGAAAAAATTGAAAGAAAACTCTTGTTATCCGAGCTTCCACCAACCGTGCCCGCAAAGTAATCTTAGTTTCTGTCGTAACTTTAAAAGAAACAAGCCTTCAAAGACAGACATCTTACAATTTTAAAAATAATGTAGAATTCTTGTTTCTCATCTCAGCGCTGGCAAGCATCACACAGCTGTCATCCTCCTTCTCCGATATTTAGCCTCTGTTCATTTAAAGTAAAGGAAAGGATCTGTCAGACAGCAATGGTTTGGCTTCGCCTCGTTCCTGTAACGCCACATTCCAAAAAGTGCAAAGCGCTCCGTTTGAGTCTTTTCATAATTCTCTGCCACTTCATCTGTGCAATAGTCTGAAATAGATTAATTTCCCCAGGTGCAACCTCTGGATGGCAGTCTGTCTGCTCAGGGTAATCCTTCCAAGGCAATGAAAATGAAGAGTGTAATCCTTCCTCATTAACGCAAAAATTGCTATGCCTTTATTCTAATGAATAAGGGAAGATACGTTTGAAAATGGAAGCGTCGCCACAGGTTTCAACCCTGACATCGAAATTATTAGCCACCTCAGGTGGGTGCGTTAGTTAGAAATGGATTTCTGGGATGACAATAATTGGAAAATGGAAAAAATTTTTACATTTCAGTTTTTCAATAGGTTTATTTTCTGTGGTATATAAAGAACATTTATGAGTTTTAATGACAACATGCCCCAAAAGTGGCCAGTAACAACTTTTGATTTTGAGAATGTTTTAGTAAATGAAAGAGATGCACCGATATATATCGGCAAATAATAGGTATCAGTAAAAGCTTTTTTTTGCACTTAATGGCTATAGGCCGATAGTTTAAGAACAGCGGATGATCACTGCTGATAGATTCTGTCAATCAAATAAGGACAGGAAAATGCAATGAATTTCTGCTCTGTATATAGAAATTGTTAAGAGGCATCACCAGTTTGATGTTCAATATTAATAGTTAATTATACAAACAAAAAATATTCAGATACCTAAGAAATATTCCTTTAATCTTCAGAATTGGTATGGGTATCGACAGAGATCACCGAATAATCGGCTATCGGTGGAGAAATTTTGTATCAGTGCATCTCCAAATGATACAATTAGCATGAATGGATGAATAGGAAGTTGCTGTAGAAGTTTGGTTCATTGTTAGTTCTAACGCATTGACTAATGTTAACAAATACCACCTTATCGTAAAACATTACCACTTAAACGCATTATTTGTGCTAAAATCATGCAAATTTAACTTTAAAATCACCTTCTGCTGCAACCAATTTCATTTAATGACCAACGCGTTAGTAAGCTTAATAACCTCATTTACATGTGTACAACACAACTTTTATCTTTTTGTGTAGTGCTATTGTTAAAAACAGATATCTAGACGCTTGAAATCTTCCCTAATACTGAATCTTCTGAGTTTGATCATTTTTAATATGAACAGACCTCCTTTATTCCAAAATATGAGCTGGGTAGGAATGAGTGGCTTATTATACTCAAAGTAAATGTTCATCTCTTCATCTGCATAATAATCACAGTGCAGGCGTCTTGTGAGCCTACTGTTCTTGTTTCTTAGGGAACAGAACATTAATACATTTCATTATGCATAGTAATACACTGTAATTATAGACATCTGCGTGCTACATTAGTATTCAGAATTTTAAATTTATGTAACATAGGTATCATGAAATGGTATGAAAAAGTGCAATACTTAAAATTTGAATAAACGTATTAATTTTATTTTAGAGTGTCGTCAAAATAGCCACCATTCATAAGGAGTAGACAATTAATATTTAAACAAATACTATGTCTAATTTAAACATTGAAAATAATCTGCATTGTTGACAATAGCATTTTAATTTTAATCATAGGAGTCTTTCATATATAAAACATGAAAGTGTTTGTTTTAAATAAATGGATATTTACACTTCTGATCCAGCCAGGGGTTTGAAAGGGACAGTCGCATTTTTCTGCACTGGGAAGTAACCTTGTATTCTGATGGAAAAGCATTTTGCAGGCAAAATATATACCGAAAAAAACAGTTTTGCAGTGCCAGATTTTTTTACGTTTTTAAGTTTCCTTGATGTCACAGCTTGGGGCAGTTCCTGTTCTATTTCGTTCTTACTGACTGCCGGAGGCAGTGCTTCATAATGAAACCTATCTCTCTTTGCTCATGCACTGGTCGATTCAACAACGTCATACATGACCCGGAATGTCATTGGGATCCACCGCTATTTAATCCAGTGAAATCAGTCAAACTGCCTCTATAATCTTCATGCATACGTGCAAAGATTTAGGTCAAAAAGAAAAAAAGAAAACTCTCATTCATAAAAATACCACTGGCTTCGTCTTACAACCTCGTAATAGTTTTATTGTAGACGACAGACTTCATAAATTTCTTCTGTTGAAAGCTTGATATTTGTTTACACGCGCTGCAGTGCTCATTAATGCTCTGCACGGTGTTCAGAAGAGTGTTTCTTATTGGAAAAAACTGACAGACTAGTTATACAGCATTTAGAGTGTTCTCACTTAGCTGTTAATAATATAAATGATATAGCAACCAGATTTTTCTTGCTCAATATAAGTAATTTACTCCACAGAATCCAGGGTGTTCTTGCTCTGTGGTTGTTATTATTGCTACTAGCTGCAACCAAGGTGCTCTGGCTCGCTATAAGTAAGATTACTGCTACAGCAACCAGAGTGTTCTCGCTTGATATACAGTTGTGTTCAAAATTATTCAACCCCCACTGAAATTGATTGTTTTGGTCGGTTTGACATTGATTATGATCATTCAGTCATCGTGCTTACAATTAAATCAAAGAGGCACGTGTAGGTCAGACAAATATAACATAACATTTATAATGAAATAACCACAAATGTCTTTTCTGAGCTCACATCATTATCAGTTTTATTCAACCCCCAAGTGACATTCAATCTTAGTACTTAGTACAACATCATTTTACAGTTATAACAGCTTTTAAACGTGAAGCATAGCTTGACACAAGTGTCTTGCAGCGATCTACGGGTATCTTTGCCCATTCATCATGGGCAAAAGCCTCCAGTTCAGTCACATTCTTAGGCTTGCGCACTGCAACTGCTTTCTTTAAGTCCCACCAGAGGTTCTCAATCGGATTTAAGTCTGGTGACTGCGATGGCCACTTCAAAATGTTCCAGCTTTTAATCTGCAACCATGCTCTAGTGGACTTGGAGGTATGCTTGGGATCATTGTCCTGTTGAAAGGTCCAACGTCTTCCAAGCCTCAGGTTTGTGACGGACTTGTGCATCCAATATCTCCTGGTACTGAAGAGAATTCATGGTACCTTGCACACGCTGAAGCTTACCAGTACCTGCAGAAGCAAAACAGCCCCAAAGCATGATTGACCCCCCCGCCATGCTTCACAGTAGGCAAGGTGATCTTTTCTTCATAGGCCTTGTTCTTCCTCCTCAAACATAGCGTTGATCCATGGGCCCAAACAGTTCTAATTTTGTTTCATCAGTCCACAGAACACTATCCCAAACTTCTGTGGTTTGTCCACATGACTTTTGGCATACAGCAGTCGACTCTTCTTATTCTTTGGGGACAGCAAGGGGGTGCGCCTGGGAGTTCTGGCATGGAGGCCTTCATTACGCAGGGTGCGCCGTATTGTCCGAGCAGAAACTTCAGTACCCACATCTGACAAATCTGTTCTCAGTTCCTCAGCAGTCACACGGGGACTTTTCTCCACTCTACGCTTCAGGTAGCGCACAGCAGTCGAAGTCCGCATCTTCTTTCTGCCACGACCAGGTAGCGTTTCAACAGTGCCCTTTGCCTTGAATTTGCGAATGATGCTTCCTATGGTGTCTCTTGGTATGTTTAACATCTTTGCAATCTTCTTATAGCCATTGCCCTTCCTGTGAAGAGTAATCACCTGTTCTCTTGTCTTCCTGGACCATTCTCTTGACCTCACCATGTTTGTAACCACACCAGTAAATGTCTAGAAGGAGCTGAGTATCACAGTCATTTTAAAGCTGCCTAATTGGTGCTTATTAGGCTTTATTGCTGCTCCCTGATATCCACAGGTGTTTTCAATACCTGATTGAAAACACTTCATTGAACCTCTGTTCTTCAGAGTGGTAGTCTTTAAGGGGTTGAATAATTATGTCAATGAAAAATTCACAAAAGAAACATTTACTACTGTATTACAAAACTAATTGATGTCATTTTAGTTGCATATGGTTCTTTAAGAAGTCCTTGTAGGATTCTGAATACAATTACAAATGTACATTAAACTCCCTAAAACCATTTACAGCATTGGGGGTTGAATAATTTTGAACACAACTGTATATTAAATTGTGCACAGTATGAAAAAAATATGCAAAATATGCTCCGCTACATAACAGGAGTATGATGGACACGACTGCTGTCTGTCGTGCTTGGGATTAGAACATCAGAAGCAGGGCCTCACATCAGAGGCTTGCATGAATTGTAGTACTATGATGTGGGAGCAGAGGACTTCCAGAGTGGTTGCAGTAGATGAGCTCCTGAGGGCAGTTAGCCAAACTCGAAGGGGCAAGGCGACGTCCAAATGCAAAAGAGCAGAAACAGTGAGTTTGTCTGCTGATAAAAGGCTTAAGGATAAAAGTGCGATAAAGTCCCTGTCATTAAAACTACAACTCTTTGAGACACTACCATCCGGAGAGGAAACGCAAAGTAAGGAATTAACAGATCCTGAAGAAGATGTGATGTCGATGACAACCTGCTAGGGTCAGTTTGGGGAAGAAGCTTCATCTGGGAGTCACTCTCACACCTCTTATGATGACAAAACACAATACAGGGATTGGCCGTAGGAGGGGACATGGACCAGGATGGTGCCAAATATGCCCACCAGATTGCATATGTTCGCCTAAACTTGGATGCTAGTCCTACTGTAGTAACCTTCTTCCAGTGCCTTTTTTAGAGGAACAGCTTTGCCTTCTGTTCTGAGTATACCACCATCTAAAGACTATATGGCAGAACTTCACAAGTGTTGGGCTAAGCCCAAATTGTTAACTCACCACACCAGTGCAAAAAGGACTTTTGATGCAATACAGGATGCAGAGTCTTATAGACTGGGACAAATGCCTAAATTAGAGCCGTGTATGGCCTCATTCATTCTCTCACCAGAGGAGAACTGTAGATCTAATGCCCGATGCCCACAGCCACAGTGCAGAATGACAGATGATCATCTTGTTCATACATATAATTCTGCAGCATGCGTGGATCGTATTTCACCACGCTTTCCCATCTCATGCTGGTGCTTTCTGAATCGCACCAGGCTATTGGGGGTGATTCTTCGCTACAGGCATTCGTGTTTATGTCAAGAGAATTGGGTAGACTTATGTCTACGCTCACTCAAGCTGGGCGGCAGGTGTGGCTGGCACAGTCTCCGTTATCCGAAGTCTCTTGTAGTAGTACCCAGTAGTTCCGGGTGCAACTCTTTGGGTCGGTGGCACGGGAACCTCTGGAATTTAATGTGCAGATGAATAAAATGAGGCAGGAGCTAGCGCATTTAAGAGTAGCCCCTCCCCCTCAGCCTAGATTAGGAGTTACTGGGAGGTACCCTTCACGGGGACAACCGGATAGTGCAGTCTGGAGCCACTTATAGAAGCAAACCGGGGCAATGGGAAAGGCCTGCACGATGTTATAGAGCTCATGGAGATCCAACAAACCAGGCTTTGAGGAGTAGGGGTTCAGGCCATGGCCCCCCCAAAGGAAGTGAAAGCCAGGTTCGTAGAGCCTGAGAATCCATAGAACCAGTAAACTGGTCAGGACGGTTAAATGGATTTTACTCAGGGTGTTACATAAGACCATCCTCGATCTTTGGGGTCTAAATCAGTTCCTCAAAGTTCTACCATTCCACATGTTACGCATAACAGATGTCCTCCAGGCAATTACAACGCATCCGTGGTTCATCAGGATAGACCTGAAGGATGCTTATTTTCATATTCCGATGGCCCTGCAGCATAGACAGTTTCTCCGCTTTAGATTCCAAGGACAGATCTTCCAGTTCATTGTCCTTCATTTTGGTCTATCTCTGTCCCCTCGAGTGTTCACCAGATGCATGACAGCAGCCTTATCACCGATTCAGGCCCAGGGGGTACAACTGCTACCCTATCTGGACGATTGGCTTCTATGTGCTCCATTTTCGGAGCAAGCAATAGAACAGGGCAATCGTCTGATTTCTCATATCACTCAATTGGGCCTCAAAGTGACCTACAGCAAGAGTCAACTGGTCCCATGCCAGTCTGTAAAATTTATCGGCATTATTCTAGACTAAAGATTGATGAAAGCCACACCACCACCCCAGAGTGGATAACTGTGAAAAGGGGTCATGGTTTATTGAGGTCTGCACACAGGGGAAGAAGCGCGGGGAAAGACGCTTAGTAAATAGGTCAAGTGCATAAGATCACATGCGTCTCGTTACAGTGATTGGTGAGGAGACGCTTTAAAAAGCCAGCAGAAAGCGGCCAAAGGCTGAGAGAGACCGGCTGGGTCTCCCAGCCACGCTGACCCCAGCATTCACTATACCCTTACCAGAGGTGGGCTTACAGTCTACACCTGAACCCTACTTGTACTGACGGAGCGATGCCTCCTTACCTTGACACCTTAGACAAGGAGGTCATTCCTTATGAGTGGTGTAGCTCTGGGGGTAATTACCTCCTGACGAGAAGTAATACAGACCGACACTTCGCTGACAGGGTAGGGCGCAGTGTGACAACACAGGATAGCCAAAGGGAACTGGAAACCCGTACAAACCTCAAAGAACATAAATATTTGGAAGTTGAAAGCGGTACGACTAGCTCTGGAGCATTAAGGACTAGCCTTACAGAGCTGTCACATCCTCATAAGAATGGACAACACATCAGTTGGTCCAGCCAGTCCCTGAGGGTGTCACAAGATCTTCTGACATGGGCCTTCCCTTGGTTTCAGAGCATCAGGAAAATGCATGTGCCGGGGGTATCGATTGTGATGGCAGACTTTCTGTCTCGCCACACACGTTCACCGGGGGAATGGAGACTCAACCCAGCGGTGGTTTAACTGATCTGGTACCATTTCTGGAAAGCGATGTTGGATCTGTTTGCTTCAGCAGAATCAGCCCACTGCCCGCTGTGGTTTTCATAGACAGAGAAGTCCAGCCCTCTGGGTCAGGATGCTCTAGCCCATACTTGGCCAGATGTGCCACTCTATGCATTTCCTCCAATCCCCCTAATTCTGCAAACTCTCCACAGGATTCTTCATGGACATCACATAGTACTTTTGGTGGTGCCGAATTGGCCGGGGAGACCATGGTTACCCGATGTTATGCAGACTCCTCAAGGGGGAACCTTGATGCCTGCCCAGGAGACAGGATCTCCTTCTTCAGCTGCAAGGGAAGATTTGGCATGCGGATCCAGATTGACTTCAGCTGTGTCTCTGGCCGCTGCAGAGCCAGAATTACTGTTCAGGGCTTGCAATGTCAGGGTACAAGCTACAATCCTAAATTCAAGAGCACCTTCTACCAGGAGTGTCTACGTGGGTGTTGGATCTTTTAGCTGCTGGGTGCACAAAGCATGGAGCGATTCTAGAACAATGCCCTGTAACAACTGTATTGGTTTTTTTTGCAGTCCCTGCTGGACAGCAACAGGACACCCTCCACCCTGAAGGTGTATATTGCTGCGACCTCTTCACAATATGTCAGGGTAGATTGACAACCATTGGGGTCTCATGTCCTAATCAAGCTCAGCGATTGCACCCCACGCCAACCGTCAAGGTACCAACATGGGACCTCAGTTTGATCTTTGGTTTGCTCAATAGACACCCTTTTGTACCCATGGAACATTCTGAATTGAAATTGCTGTCATTGAAGACAGCATTCCTCTTAGAAATACTTTGACATCTGAAAAACGTGTTGGTGAACTCCATGCATTATCAGTCAGCTCATCCTGCATGCATTATATTTCTGGACAACACTATGGTGTCATTGTGGCCTGATCCTTCATTCTTCCCAAAAGGCTTTCAGCATTTTTCAAGAACCAGGCAATTGAGTTGACAGCACATCACCCTTATATGGTTGCGCAAGATGACGATCGTATTGAACTACGGTGACCAGTGCGGGCACTGCTGGGCTACCTGAAGGCCACAGAGAAATTGCGGGGTCAGTACCAGCTCTTCATTTGCTACAGCGGAGCAAAGAAAGGGCAGCCTTTGTCAAAACAGATGCTGTCACACTGGGTGGTGGAAGTAATCTCCCAGGCATACAAGAACAAAGCCCTTGCTATACCAAAGCACATATGCTAACTGGTCATCTACTGACACCTTCTCTAGATACTATAGACTTAACGTTGCAACCCCAGGGGCGAAGGAGAAGGCTGTGCTGGTAGACTCTTCAACATCTGCGTAATGTGAGGGAAACCTCCTCGTGACCCTGCTGTTATGAGTATATATAAAAGAGAAAAGAGAAAGAGAGATACGATTCAGTATGAAGCACTGCCTCTGGCGGTCATCCAGAACTCATTGAACCGTAGTTACATACGTAACTCTCGTTTTGTCTTGTTTTGACATCAGCATATCAGCATTCATTACAGTCACATGGTATTTACGTCTCATTGGCTCAAAAAATGAAAGTTTTCTATGAAATGAAAGCCAATATTTAGAAGTATAAAGTGAAGTTACACTAACATTAAATACAAGTTTTCTCATTAACCTGAATGTTTGAAACCTGTATGTTCTTCAGATGGATGTGCATATGAAGTGCAACTACTAGACTCTTGTGGTGTAACACAATACATCAATAGACCTACTCATCGCCTTAATCATACCCTAGACTTGATTATATCTCACGGAGCCGATCTAACCGATATCGATATTATACCTCAAAGCGACGATGTTTCCGATCACCATCTTATAACATGTACACTTCGCACTGCAGAAATCAGTTGTATATCTCGTTATCGACAGGGTAGAACAATCACCTCAACTACTAAAGATAGTTTCGTAAAGAACTTGCCAGATCTGACTCCTCTAATAACCTTTCCAACTAATATAGAATCGCTCGATGGCATGACCAGCAACATGGGCACTATTTTCTCTAACGCATTAGAAGCGGTCGCACCTATGAAGTCAAAAAGGATTATTGAAAAGATCATAGCACCATGGTATAATAACACCACTCGAGCCCTAAAAAGAGAAACTCGTAAACTGGAGCGAAAATGGAAACAAACCCAATTAGAGGTCTTTAAAATTGCATGGAAAGAGAGTGCAAGCTGTTACAAAAAGGCACTAAAAGCAGCAAAAGCCGAGCATTTCCGTAACCTCATAGAAAATAACAAAAACAATCCAAGGTTTTTATTTAGTACAATTGCTAAACTAACAAACAAACAGACTCCACCTGACCTGGGTATTCCGCCGCACCTTGGTAGCAATGAATTCATGAAGTTTTTTACCGATAAAATCGAAATAATACGAGACAACATAGCTAAAACCAAACCTCCAAGTGTGTCGGAAGAATTAGTTTCAACCGTCACCCAAAAAGAAAAGCTAGAGTGTTTTTCTCCTATAAATCAGGAAGAATTAATTAAAGTTATTGCAACATCCAAACCGACGACATGCTTATTAGACCCCATTCCGACTACTTTATTAAAAGAGTTACTACCTGCTGTAATTGAGCCCATTTTTAACATCATCAACTCGTCAATTAATCTAGGACATGTCCCAGGGCCCTTTAAGCTGGCTGTAATTAAGCCTCTTATCAAAAAACCAAACTTGGACCCCAATGAACTTGGAAGCTATAGACCGATTTCAAATCTCCCGTACTTGTCTAAAATACTAGAAAAAGTAGTGTCAACTCAACTGTGTACCTTCCTACAAAATAATGACATGCACGAAAAGTTTCAGTCTGGCTTTAGACCGCATCACAGCACTGAAACTGCGCTCGTTAGAATTACAAATGACCTCCTTATTGCTTCAGATAAAGGTAACATCTCACTCTTAGTCCTGCTTGACCTTAGTGCTGCTTTCGATACTGTAGACCATAAAATACTACTAGATCGTTTACACAATTATATCGGTATTCAGGGACAGGCACTGCAATGGTTCAGATCTTACTTAACAGACAGATATCAATACGTCCATTTAAATGGGAAATCGTCAAATCTTACGCAAGTAAATTATGGATTACCTCAGGGATCGGTTTTAGGACCCCTGCTTTTCTCCATATACATGCTGCCCCTCGGAAACATTATTAGAAAACATGGAATTAGCTTCCACTGTTATGCAGATGATACTCAGCTATATATCTCATCAAGACCAAATGATTCATTTAAGCTATCCAAACTGGCTGAGTGCATCGAGGACATAAAACACTGGATGACTAGTAATTTCCTCCTTTTAAACTCTAGCAAAACAGAAATATTACTTATAGCACCAAAATCAAGTAAACAGAATATCTCCGATTACAGCCTGCAAATTGAAGGCTGCACTGTTACTCCAACAAATATTGTTAAAGATCTAGGCGTTATATTAGACGGCAACCTGTCATTTAAAAATCACATCTCAAATATCACAAAAATAGCCTTCTTCCACCTTAGAAATGTTGCCAAATTACGAAATAGTTTATGTGTTGCAGACGCAGAAAAGCTTATTCATGCATTTGTGACCTCACGGCTTGACTATTGTAATGCCCTACTTAGTGGTTGTCCTGTATCATCGATAAACAAACTACAGTTAGTTCAGAATGCTGCTGCCAGAGTTCTTACTAGGTCAAGAAAATACGATCACATAACCCCAGTTTTAACATCGCTTCACTGGCTACCCATTAAGTATCGTATTGATTTTAAAATTCTTTTAATTACTTACAAAGCCCTGAACGGTTTAGCACCTACTTACTTAACCGAGCTTTTATCACGTTACAACCCATCACGCTCCCTAAGATCTCAAAACTTAGGACTTTTGACAACACCTAGAATAACAAAATCCACCAAAGGGGGACGAGCTTTCTCATACGTAGCACCTAAACTCTGGAATAGCCTTCCTGATACTATTCGAGGGTCAGACACACTCTCCCAATTTAAATCTAGATTAAAGACACATCTTTTCAGCCAAGCTTTCACTTAATGCATAGTTAATGAACAGCAGCTACGCTAATTATCCTCTTTATTCTCTTTCCGCCTCTGCCTCGGGATGCCCATCCCGAGGTAGGAAGAAGTTCCACCATGTCCAGACGACCGACAGATGCCCATCCCCAATTTGAGATCACGCCAGCTACAGCTACAGCTGCAGACTGACTGACCATCCCAGCTCCATCTAAGGCAATTCCACCACCAGCCAAGAGAAATATGACCATCGGACCATCCCAGCTCAGACCACTACATCCCCAACCAAGAGCAAAGACGTACTATTGGCTTATTAATGCTGAAGTTACAACATTTGGTATTAAATGCTAAACTTAAATCACATGTCAGCAGTCTGAGTGCAGCTATGACACGTCAGAGGGGATCTGGCCCTCCCGGTTGAGCCTGGTTTCTCCCGAGGTTTTTTTCTCCATTAATTAATCATTGGAGTTTGGGTTCCTCGCCACAGCAGGGCAGTGTTGGCCTGCTCACCGGGAGACTGCATTCATTCATTTATTTATTTATTTAGAAATTAGCTATTATTTATTAGTATGGTCTTACTCGTTGTATGAATACCATGCACTGTGCTGTGTTTTTCTGTTTTTCCTGTTTGCCCCTGTAAAGCTGCTTTGAAACAATACACATTGTGAAAAGCGCTATATAAATAAACTTGAATGTGCATATTACAAAATGCTGACCGACTAAATCCACTGTTGCTAAATTAAGTTCAAAACATCCAACAAATGTATCAGTAGACAATGACCATGTCATGAAACTCAGGTGGAGACATGGCGTGGGAACCCAATTGCAGGCAGACACAGACGGTAGATGTAACAAAGACTTTTATTAAACATAAACCACTAACAAAACAAAACCCACAAGGGGGAAAACAGGACAGGAATATATATATATATAAACTTTAACAACAAGGGACACTGACTGATTAGTCTACGAAAAAAAAAAAACTTTAAACAAACACTAAACTAACACTTACTTTGACAAGGTAAGACGATGACATGAATACAGCTCACAAGGTATGACAAGGGTTACAGGTACATGGACGCGTACAGCTTACAGCATACAGCATACAGCATACAGCATACAGCATACAGCATACAGCATACAGCTACTAGGAACACCAAACAGGCAAGGTAAGACGTACAATGCACGAGCACAGGACAATGAAACATGAGGACTCTTTATAGGGAACAAACACAGGATCATTAACGAGCAACAGGTGCTGGGGATTAGCACTAAGGAGAGGCTGACGAGGGACGAGATGTAGGGAACAATGACGAGACACGAGAAAGAATCATTCAATCTCACATAAAACCATAGGTAATGCCACGACTCCACTCAAATAACACGAATAAACATGACATAATAGTGGAATCATGACATAAGCCCCCCCCCAAATGAAAACCTCCAGGTGTTCATCAAGGGGTAACTAACAAGACAAGACTGACTGGGAAACAGACAAAAACCAGACAGAGAAGGCAAACATGACAAGAGGCATACAAGACATGATAATCAGAGGATTGGGGTGAGACAATAAAAATAACAAACAAGGGAGGGGGGGTGGGGGCAAACAAGAATACATAGGGGGAAGTCCAGAAGGGGTAGGGCTGGGTGGGGAAGTTCCAGCCCTTGGGGACGCGCGGAGCCCCAGGTGACTTGACGGGGGAAGTCCTGGGGGGAACTGTCCTAGTCCCCTGCAGGACTGCTGGGCTGGGCCCCGGCTGGAATGCCGGAAAAGAACATGGCTGGATTGCCGGGCTGGACCTCGGCTGGACGAACGGCTGGAATGCCAGGCTGGACCAGGGCAGGACGGCCGGCTGGAATGCCGGGCTGGACCAGGGCTGGGCGGCCGGCTGGAATGCTGGGCTGGACCAGGGCTGGAATGCCAGGCTGGACATCGGCTGGAACATCGGCTGGGCAGCGTTCTGTGCCGTTTGCTGAACCGGGCTTGGTGCCGTTTGCTGGACGGGGCTTGGTGCCGTTTGCTGGACCGGGCTTGGTGCCGGTTGCTGGACCGGGCTTGGTGCCGGTTGCTGGGAATAACCTGCGTCCGGGCTGGCCGCTCGGACCGTCACCTCCCCACGGCGCCCCCCCAAAAAAATATATGGGGTTTGACACCACCGGACTCGGGACCTCCGGACTCGGGACCTCCGGAACTGTTGCCGGTTGCTGTACAGACCTGCAGGACAGCAACTTCGGCCTGGAATATCCTCCACGTGCCCTTCTGCTCCCTCTACGGTCGGTCGGGCCCACGGCTGATACAGTCGGGCCACTGGGGGACCGAGGGAGTACTGGGGGTGAGGTTTCCAGTGACGTCGCCCCCGAGTCTCTAGCCACCCACTTATCTCGGACTCCACCAGAAGGACCGGCAGCCGTGGAGCTCGAGCCAGAGGGTACTGAGCCCCCCCGGGCAGCGGCGGCCAGGACGAGATCCTCCGCAGCGCTCTACCGTGGGGTGAAAGTCCCATGTGGAACCTCACCCCCAGGATCTCTCCGGTTGATCACGTACCTGACCATGTCCGCAAACCCTAGGGGAGCCAGCAGCCTCTTCTCCGACGGTGTGAGGCGCCGAGTGAGGCAGCAGTTGAAGATTGTCTTCAACTCCGCCTTACCAAACTCGGTCACCTCCACCACCGCCGAGAATGCCCTGGCAAACTCCTGGTCACCGTAATTCCCCTGGCGGAATCCAAGCAGCAAGTGGGCCTGGTGAGACCGCATGGACGACGTCTACCGTCCATGCTGCCTACTGGGTTCGTGTAGTACAGTAGGCGGGGCGAGACCGTGGTTCGAGTCCGGTGAGTAATTGTGGATGAGCGCCAGCTGTGCGCACACCGGGCTCGAATCTCGTAGGAGATGGGAGCATATAAAGGGAACGAGCGGCCGGACCGTCGAAGAGAGAGGACCGGGCCCGAACTTGTGTGTATTTGTATTTGTATTTATATTTATATTTATGTTTTGTTCGCCGGCTGTTATATTACTTTATTAAATGTTTAAATGTTTGCCGGTTCCCGCCTCCTTCCTTCCCTTTTATTGAGCTTCTCTACAGTTCGTTTCGGGCTCGAGCATTCTGTCATGAAACTCAGGTGGAGACATGGCGTGGGAACCCAATTGCAGGCAGACACAGACGGTAGATGTAACAAAGACTTTTATTAAACATAAACCACTAACAAAACAAGCAAAACAAAACCCACGAGGGGGAAAACAGGACAGGAATATATATATAAACTTTAACAACAAGGGACACTGACTGATTAGACTACGAAAACAAAACACTTGAAACAAACACTAAACTAACACTTACTTTGACGAGGTAAGACGATGACATGAATACAGCTCACAAGGTATGACAAGGGTTACAGGTACATGGACAAGTACAGCGTACAGCTACTAGGAACACCAAACAGGCAAGATAAGACGTACAATGCACGAGCACAGGACAATGAAACATGAGGACTCTTTATATGGAACAAACACAGGATCATTAACGAGCAACAGGTGCTGGGAATTAGCACTAAGGAGAGGCTGACGCGGGACAAGATGTAGGGAACAATGACGAGACAAGAGAAAGAATCATTCAATCTCACATAAAACCATAGGTTATGCCATGACTCCACTCAAATAACACGAATAAACATGACATGATAGTGGAATCATGACAGACCATGTCTGACTTTGGCATGGGAGAATTAGATTTTTTTATTCTACATCTGTTGCTATGATACATTTCAGAGTGCCTTGAAACAGTTTACAATAAGGTTTCAATTTGATAACATTAGCAACATTAACAAACAACAAGCCATGTACTGTTTTTTAACCACATTAGTCTTTTTCAGTATTTGTTAAGACAAATACATTTGTTCCTCCAAGTTAGTTCGTTTTGCATTAACTAATGTTAACATGTAACTTTGGATTTAAAAATGACTTTGTAAATGACCTCATTTCAAAAGGTTTCAATCAATTAAATCTATTAATAAATGCTGCAAAAGGATTGTTCATGTTTGTGATTTTACTCCTGTAGAAATCAGGTGTGTTTGACATCATGCATTGCTGTGCTGACCAATTGCAAGAGTGATTTGAAAGCAGTGACACAGAGCCGCTATCGCAATATTTTAATTTCATATTTACACTGATCAGTTTGTACAGTGGACAGAAATGTAGTTGCACACAAATGCGTAGAAGTAGCATAATCAAACCACTCTGGTTTTTCTAAAACACTCTGTTGGCTTACATTGTAACGTAAAGGTAATAAACTGTATTTCATCACATCATGGACCAAATTGTAAAGCGTTAGAAGCACAGAATGATGGTCAATATCATACTATACACTGATATGAAAAATAACATCACTCTGAAGTATGTTATTAATTAGTTGGCTTCTGGAAAAAACTCCTCACTGCAACAACTAGAAAAATACCAGGCATGTCTATATTTCTTGCGAAGGGTATGTGTTCAATTTCTTAATAACATGGGAATTATTAATAGTCCATTTTAATAAGCAGTGACATTAAAGGGAGATTTACTCTCACGGGAAGAGCTACACTGAAAATTGGCATTTAGATTTTACTCTAATCAGGTTAGACACCACAGAGGCTGGTAAACTAAAGCAGAGTGTAAATGAAAGTGGTAAAACTTTATATCAAACTGACCTCATCTTGCAAACTCTTTTTTTGAGGACAATTACAAGACGCAACTAAAAATAAATATGAGAGGAAACTATGTTAACAATTTACTGCTGTTGTCTGCCATGAACGATCATTAGTTTTGCAAAGACACATTTATTGGCCGTAAGTTGAACGTTTAGCAATATTTGTCCTTAAATTCCATTGATTGAAATGGAAGTAAATACGATGTTGAGTAGAACACACAATACTCTCTTATGTCCTTGCTAGTTTTTCAAACATGCAAATTTATGGAAATTCCTACCAAATTTGCATCTTCGTCTCTGAGGATATGCCTGCGTACATAATGGAAAATTCAATGTTAATGACAAATTATATTTATCTAAATCCAAAAAAAGGTTGCATTTTGTGTGGTCAGGTTTTTTCCAAAATACCTGTTTATTCAGACTTCAAAACATTCCACTTTCTAAAGCCAAGGAAAGCGCACCACCCGCATTGTTTACCTTGTATAATCAATTTCATAGGTTGGATCTATTTGCCCTCAAAAGGATCTCGAACCAAATATGCACCAGCAAATCCACTGAATGCCTTTCATCATATTCACCGTGCGCACATCATACTGGACCAGAGATAACATGCAGAGAGAAACAATATTGACAAGGCAGAGAGAAGCGTATTAATCAAACAGAGATAACTCCATCCGTTCAGAGCAGGCACAATGGGAGACGGGCAGCTCGTGCTGGAGCTTCTCGGGCATGTGTGGCCAAGAGCTGCGCAAGGACAAAAGAAAGGTGAAGCGGCATACAATTCATTATGCTTTGTCATGACATATCTGGAGATGGAGGGAAATCGGGGGGTTTTGTACACCTGAGCTCAAAATTGAAACACCCTTGCAGCTTTTATTTGATGTGTCATGTCAGTATGAAGTCAAGAGTGACACCATGTCATTTTACAGGACACCTCTGTATGGATGCATAATTATTATTTTGGACATGATGCACGATTTGAACCTCCATTACCCACATGAGAACCATGGCTCAACATATTAAAAGCAGTTGCTCTACCTTGAGTGGCATAGCGCCAAGATTCAAGGACATTTTAGTGTGTAGAAAAGCATTAAAAGTTTCTGTTTTCATTTCTAACAAAAGTTCTGCTAGCTCAATAACCGGCCGCCATGTTCTGCGGCATAACAGATGTGCTTAATAAGTGGGATGCTCAGAAGCAGCTGTATGGTGAACACTGCTTCATTGACCATACAAAGACAAATGACTAACAGCTGGTTTCTCCCACTGCAGTTCTACCCTCACTTTCTTAAGATCATCGCTCAGTAAAACCCATGCCAAGGTAATGCTACTCAAGCGAGAAACATTCGATGGACTCTGTAGCACTGCGGCCACATGTAAGCTTTGCTATCATTAAAACGCTATTGTATATCACGTAAGATTGTGCACATATGGGGGAGACGGACATGTACATTTATTTGAGACTTACAACCGAGAGTTCGTTTCACATTTTGAGCTAACAAAAATGTAGACCAGCAAAAATGAGCTAACAAAAATGTAGTTTACAAAGCCATGTTTACAAAGAGAATTCAGACAGAAGCAAGATTGACAACATACTGTAAAAGATTTTAATACAGAAACCAACAGTTGGTGGTTAGTCAGTTTACTGAGGAACAGGTGCATTTTCATTATTTATTAATTTTTTCACAAGGGCTCACAGTAAACGCAAGGTTTCGTAAAAAAAATATAAACATATACAGTAGTTGCATAAATGTTTTTATTTTGCATTGGTCATATAAAACTAAAATCACACTGATGTAAAATCAGAAAATTATAATAAACAATTATATGATGAAGATTTTAACTCAAATGTTGGACTGTATATTGTTATGAGGAGAATTTTAATAAATACCATGCAGGTTTGAAATTATAACAAATTTTATACATATTAACTTGTAAATCCATTAATAAGAGTTTCTGTTAGCAGACAAGGATTTGATATTTGAATCAATATAGATGTTTTTAAAATATAAATATAAAAATATTATATACAATATAAAAATCTATATAGATATCTATATTGATTTACCATATAAATTTTGACAATTTAAGATTTGTTTTTATTTATCTCAATTTCTTTCTACTTACATTTAGCTGAAAAGCCTACAATACATTTTAAACACAGAATTGTTTTGACAGATGTATTTGTATGTAAGCCTTCTTCTCAAATAATAAAACTATATTGTAAAATACACATACTGCAAAAAAATGCAATTCATAAAAATTATTTTTGTCCAGTATAAATATGTAAACATTCTTGAATCAATATAGATTTTCTTTATAAGCATAATTACGTTATATTCTAATCTTGTTTTATAAAACAAAAGTCTGAAAAACTGCTAGATATTTTTCTTGTTTTAAAGTCACCAAGAAACGGAATTTGCGTTTGACTTCTTTGATGTATATCCGAGTGAAACAGCTTCTGAAATTATAAACAATGTAGGGCGGGGCTTTATTTTGCCCTTCCCATTTTGATTGGTTTGTCAAGGAGGGAAGGACTAAAAATGTCTGGACATTGGCCATATAAACCACAAACAAGGAATTTTCTTCGGTGTAGAAAGCTGCTAGTACAGACATCCAACAGAATGACAATACAAATATAATAAGATTTACAGTTTAAAAGATTATATAAAATACATGTAAAATAGAAGACTATTGTACTGGGGGATCATTTTATGTTGCTTACGTCATGTGGTCAAGAGTTGTTGTTAAGAGGGGGAGAGGAGTTTAATGTTTTTGATTAAAGATTACATATACAAATTAATAAAAAATATGATGGTGTCCACGGATCAATAATTCATAATATTCACTGTGTAAAACACTTCAATTTTCCGGTTTGATTTCATGGTGACATTACATTTATACTTTTTGTTCAGGAAAACAATACTTAAAGGGAGAGTTCACCCCAAAATGAAAATTCTGTCATCATTTATCTATCCTCATGTCATTTCAAAGCTTCATGACTTTTCTCTTCTGCAGAACACAAACGAAGATATTCTGAAGTGTTGTTAACCAACAACAGCGGCATCCATAAACTTGTCAAGCAGGCTTGAAATGACATGAGGGTGAGAAAAAGGTGATTGATTTAAGATATTAGAATATTGTACTGGAAGATAAAACAAAAAATACGAAATAAGAATAAAATTTTGTTTGAAATGCAACCAAGATTGTCAAATATAACCCCACACTGACAAATTTTCAATGGAGTAAAAAGTGTATCAGGCCTGCACGGTCTTGTCTACATGTGTATCTGTGTATATTGTCATTGGCATTCTGCTGTGATAAGGATAAGAAGCACATGAAGAAAAGTTCATAATTACACATCAGTGAGTGATTAATTATTGATTTCACACAAAGAATGCCGTGTTTGGTATGCCCATATATTTACATCCATAATGAAGCAAATAGCCTACCGCAGAATCAATATTATCGCCACAAAAGTGCCATTAGCAAAAACAAATAAATAACCATAATTATGAGCCTACGTGTTATTTATTGACAGTCTTAACAATAACAGCCTCTACATGCTAATGTAATGCATTGTTTCCATGACAATGCCCTTTTATAAGCACCATTTACATTAACTTCAGTGCAATTACAATGAAGACCCTTATGTTTTCATACAGGGGCAAGTGGGCTAATTCAAAATGAACCCACAGCATCTCTGTTTGAAGAACAACTGTTGTGATACTAACAAAAACAGAAATTAGTTTGAAGTAGCATTCAAGTTTGTATTGAAGTGGGGCTGTGAGATTTTTGAGTGTCTTCTGAGTCATAGACCTGGACCCCTTAACTTTATGATAGTTTTTTCCCTGTGGCAGTGAAAATGGCATTTAATATCGATATATTTTCAAAGAGTTGTATCAAAGTTAGAATTCCAGTATGGTAATGGAATTCCAGTATGTTGACAACACTAGTTTTTGATGTCGATATTTTTTATGTTGATATTCAATGCACATCTGCAGAACTGAGAAGAATAGATTAAAAAAAGATCACTCTGTTGGTTGGAGAAGGCTAAATATAATAATCAAATCTGTAATGTGTACACATATTCTGCGAGCCTGCTTATGTATTTCAAGTCAGCTTTGTTTGGGGAACTGTACACATTTTTATATTCATTAAAGAAATCATCAATAACACTTTGTACTTGTTGCATTTGTTGTAATGGATAACATTAGTAAATGCATAACAATGAGCAGTACAGGTTTTCAGCATTTATTAATTTTGTCAATACAATTATTTTTGTATGTTTGTGATGCATTACCTAATGTTTACAGAGACAACTGTTGATTTTTTTATTAGTAAATAAATACTATCTTGCAAACACAGGACAAGAACTTACCCTTACCTTTGCTTGTTACTGCAGTCTGCATTTTAATAAGTAAGTAGCAAGGACATGCTGATCCAGGAACACAGGAACTATGGTAGATGCAGGCCCAAAATACATTCATTTATGCTAATAGCTCCACTGCAGAACGGCCAAAGATTTGACCCTCCCCTCTTACCTTTCCAGGTTTCTATTCCAGTCAGGCCACGCCAAACTCCAAAGAACCTGATTCTGACCCCATTAATTGATTTCTGCGGGAGTTCTCAAGGTTCCTAAAACCAAAACCGCAACAGCTGTTAGCGAGGCTCCGATACAGATAAAACGCATTTCAAGGCCAATTCTGCATACTAAACAGGGATGCTTGACCTGACCCTTTATGGTCTGACCTCGCTGCATCTCTGTGAGGATCAAAGGAAGTTTGTTTAAAAATGAAGCTTAGGAAAATAGAGCTGCTGAAATTACTCTCATTGGCTGCTAGCTCTTTTAACAAGACAAAAGAGAGCTAAATAAAACCCCAGAAAGTCAAAAAGAGAAGATCCAGTTCACCAAAAGGTACCCTGGTTTTTGTTTTTATTTGATTATGATACTATGCAGTTCTTTGGAGCCCATGTAATGTACTGTAAATATAATCTTAGAGTAAGCGATATGACTAATATCTTATATTACACAAAAATATCTCACAAATGTTTTGTGTGCTGTATGTATAACAAAACATATTTCACCTATTTATTTATTTTTATGTTAAATCAATCTTGCTTCATTAGTAATTTGTATTTGATATTGAAATGATATTCAAAGCAAATAATCTAATTGCATTTCTTATAACCAAAAGTTTAGTTTTACCAATTTCAACTTAATTTTATAAATCAGTTTGATATACTGTAGTTTGAATTCAAGAGACTTTTAAAGCCAATTTGATTTAACTTCAAAATTTTAGTTTTTAAGTAAAACATTTTACTGTATTATTCGACTGTATTATTATGTGGTTTTATATGTAATAAGTAAATATAATGTAGTGATATATATTTCAGATGAACATACATTTCTCTTTCACTTCAGCTCCACCCCACATTTTCCATGTATTCTTCCTGTTTACTATGAACACAACATGTGAAAAAATCCAGAGCTGTTCCTTACTGTATATATTTCTTGAAGAACCACTTTGCCAGATCATATGAATTGAACTAACTGCACTATCATCTAATTTCTAACATTTTAGAGTGTTTCCTCCAAGTATTTATTATTCAGTCCATTTGCCACATATGCACGGATTAACATATTTGCTCAAATAGACAGTGCTATAACTGATGGAATAAATTACAGGTCTCTTCCAAATGCACATGGCTGAACATTAACATTATTTTTGCTGCTAATACGGAAAAAGTATGAATCACTAGGTGGGAAAGTGGCAGAACACAACAGGTTTTCAAAATTGATCGTAATTCATGATTCTTTTTGTCTACGTGCATTTAATTAAGTCCAATGCGTTTCTCGTTAAATAGTTAATAATGTTTCACCGTTAGAGATAGATCTATGAACAATCCTATGTGTGTGCGTGTTGGTTTAATTAGCATAGATTGCCTCTTTCACAAACTGCCAATCATCATTCATGTTTTTGCATGCGTTGAACCATATGCAGATGCAGATGGGTATCAGATGCAGACTAGTGTGTGGCCCGGCCACTGTGATGATATGAATCTTAATACAGAATCTTGGGGACCAGGTGGGTGCTAATGGCATGCAGAATGGACTGAAACCTTGAGTAAATGCACTTCCTCTGAAATGATTCTGGTGTCATTATACCACTTCGCTTCTGTTAGCACTTTCTCTGACCTCTTCTGGCTTTCTTACCAACAGCCTTAAAAGCGTGTAATTTCTGTGCCACCAGTGTCACCAAATGGAAATGCTAAATATACGGTAATCACACAAATTAATCCGAAACATTTTCCCCACCTGTCAGATATAACTTGGACAAATAGGTTGAGCTATCAGAACAGACAGCGTTTACATTTTTAGGATAAACTGACATATTAAGATGGGATATTATTATACTATATATATTATTTATATATTTTATTTTCTGTTCTGTTCTCGGTAAAAAAAAACGCTCAAAAGTATGATTTATACACTGAACTATCAAATATGTCAGTTTTACATCAAGTGACCTCAACTCTAACTAAATACTTAAAAAAACTTAAAATTAAATAATTACATAACAAAAATAACAAATACAATAACAAAAAATAACAAAAAACAGCATTTTGGAAAAATGACCAGGGAGGCTAATATGAGAGGTTTAATTGACAATCACATTAACTAAACATTTGTGATGCGTTCATTGGCTATCAATAACCATTGAGCAAATGAACTGTGACTGGTTACCTCTGGAACACATTTCTTTTGTCAACAGAAACATTTGGAAAGGGCCTTTCCAGACACAGCGATCCTAAATGGTCCGGTATGATTTTTTTTAAAGCAAAAATATGCTTAACTTGCTGTGTCCTGTTATCTTAATTGTTTGTGTACTTAGCTTAGTTGCTTTGACAGTATAGTGATCATTTGTGTCTAAGTCATGAGAAAACAAGTCATAAAAAGAATTTGTAATTGCCATAGAGCATTGTATGACACATCCGAGTAAATATCCAAGGCAGTGCTTTATTGCTTAAAAAAACATTACAGCTAGTTAGTGATGTGGTATCCTTCAACTGGGACATAAAGTCCCTGATATAATAAACTAAGGCAAATAGTTGAACACTATGGATGCTGAAATGCTTTATCCACCAATCAGCATCACCAGAACTATATATTTATAAAAAGAGATTTTTACTGAAATGACTACATCTGGTAAGGTAATCTTTTAATCTTTTAAATGTTTTAAGTCTCATTTATAATTCAAGACAATGTTAATTATGAAATAAATAGGCAATCAGTTAACTAGTTAATCAAGCAATTAGATGATGTATATGTGGAATAGAATAAAATGTATGTTTAATATGTGATAATAAATCAGGCATTGTGGATGTACTGGAACAGATGGAACAGAAATACATTAATAACATACATCCTAAAATATATTAGAAATAAGTAAGTTCGTGAAGTTAAAGCATTAGTTATAGCTCTACAAATAAATAAAATATTATTTCCTTTTTTTTTTAATTACGTGCAATGCATAACTTGGTGTGTTGGTGGTGATGCTCAGGACACACGAAACATCTATTTCATAAGCCTTTTACTAAGTTTTGAACTATAAAGTTTAAATTAAACCACATTAAATCTGTACCTCAATACAGGTTTGGTTAGATGTTGAATTCTTTGTGTTTTATGGAGAGTGCATTTATCGGCCATTGCGGAAGCCAGTGGTGCAAGCATGTGGAAGAATCGTTTTCTTCAAGTCATGTTGGAAGTTAAAACACACGACCTTAACCACACTCTCATAATGACTTCTGGAAAATTGGGTTTTTCTTCTAACTATAAGAAACAATTTGTTGTAAAAAAAATGTAACCAGACTTTCTGGTTTGGGGGCTTCAATTAAAGGTGCATGCTGTAAACAAATATGAATGATAACAAGTTGTAAGTGAATGTTCACTACAGAACGTGCAGTCTGTGTACTGTTATTGTGTTCTGTGCAAATTGCGAAAAAAGTTTACCTGAACATTGTACTCATTTAACAACTTGCTTGAAGGACCAAATACTAGACCTAATGAAAAACACACATATAATACATGAATTACACAGCTAATGCACACCCTTACTCTTCATTGTCCAGCTTTATAGGGCTAAAAAACAAAAAAAATGGCATGTGTCATATAAATAAATTGGCCAACCATGTCTGTTCTTCATCACCAAAAAATTATTGCATGCATATTCCATCACGACTAAAGAAATGTCTTATAAAGCCGAAGTACATACCTCTAATGATTTTTAGCTTCAGGACTGGGAATTGTGTTGACATTATTTATGTACACAAACAAAAATAATATAAAGGACTTTATGGAATTTGGCCGATAATTCTTATCTCTGTTTCAGACCTGTAATTAACATATTACCACATCTTCCCTTAATTAACTCTGTTGATCTAATTAACAACTCCAGCGTGCTTCAGCACATCAGTTTTAATTGAAAGCATTAAGTAAGGCATTGTGTAGATGGCTCTTTTTTGAGCATTGGTTTCATTAAGATTAGTCTAATCTTGATTTTCATTTATTTTCATGAAAGCTACATTAATGCGCTACATTGTAAAGGTGACTTACATGCATCAGCCGTGGGGATTGATTTGAGTCTGAAAGCACTCAAGTTAAGTATACTGTAACTTCATTTTGCATGCATTTAAAACATTTCACACAGTCTAGGACAACATGTTTTGGTGGCCAAACTCTGTTTTTAGGCTGATGTGGATCTTAGTGAGCTCTCCCAAATGTTTACTGCTGAAACTCAACAGATATTTTATATACTGTATACAGCCGTGTAGATTTATGTATGTCCAGTGTCTGTTGAATTTCAACAAAATTAAACATTGAAGTGACATAAAGTCATCCAACAGCAATGTAAAGACAAGACACATGGAAACTGAGAGAGACTTTATGTTTAACTTATTACATGATGCTCTTATATTGACAGTGCCCTTACAAAATGTACCATAGTTTAACTATAGCATCTGTTACTAAAACCATTGTACATAGATGTTCTGTACACCACAGTACTGAATACAAATTAGTAATGACCATATACAGCATCACTCAGTAACATGATATACAATGATTTCAAAAGAAAAAACAAGGTAGTACCATGGTACTAAATTTGTATTGTATAACTGGAATTGGTACTACTGATACATTGTTGTACCATAGTATTGGTTAAAACATGTTAAAAACATGGCATTAGAGTGCTACAAAAAGTGTCCAGAATTAGAGCAATTAAAGTAAACAATGACATGAAAAAGAGAAAAATGTATTAGAGTAATATGTAAATACATGAATTTCAGTACCACGGTATTACATCTGATACATTTACAGTAATATGGTACTGCTACAATAGTTTTAGTAATAGGTCATGAAAAAAATCATAAAATAATTTTAGACATCCAACGTGTACCATAGTACAGACCATAGTATTACCACATTGCACATCAAAGTACCATTTTACCAACAGTAAATACCAATTTTATTTTTAAATGTAGATAATTCAAAGAATATAACTGCAGTACCATAGTCTAAAAATAATGACTGTTTATGCAGAAACGTATAGTATATTGTATGTTTTTGGTAGTGTAATAGAGAGCCTATGCATCTCTTCAAGCAAAGCCATGAAATACACACAGAGCCTGGGTGATATTTTTACATCTAAACGGTCAGAGCTGGGCTTATGGGGCTGAATGTAATTCTGTTGTGAAGTGCATTCGCTATCAGAGAGTTATGAGAGGAATGGCAGCCGGCAGGCAAGGAACCACCCAAATAGCCTTTTACACCATATCTCCAGTAACATTATAATGCAGGTAGGAAACATGCTCGGCTGCTCAGCTCTCATGCTCCACTGCATCTCCACAGCCTCTCAGGGCGCTGCGATATGACCACGCATTCCCCTTCACCATAGTTACATATTGAAGTCTGTAAGGGAACTGAATGTGTTGATTCGGGGCACAGCTCGAGCACATAGCCCATGCGTTCAACTCGGAATAGCTTCTGTCAAATGCTTTACGGTCCGGACTTACAAATAGTTGGTGGCAGATGAAAAGGGGTTTTGATGCATAAAGCCCATCTGAAAGAGGGCATATTCTGAAATAGAGATTTGCTTTTTCTCATTTTACCTGTGTCCTTGGTGCATCAAGGTGTGCCTAAGTTAGTATCTGGCTACTCTCCAACTGGCACACACTGCTTCTGTTTACTTTAATAATGAATGAAATCCTTAAAGAGTAATTAACATTAGATCATAAAAAAATGACATTTCATGCAGTCTGCTATGTTGCCATATTTTTAAGTAAGCAGTCTGCCAAGTTGTAAGTCCGAAGGTGAATGAATGACAAAGTTATTGGCTCGTAAAAAAGGGATTTGACTATGAATCACACAAACGAGACGTGAACTAGTCCGAGTCTCTAACCGCCGCGTATCTACATCACTAGTCGCAGCCTACGTTTTGCTGTGACTGCAGCAGAAATTTCACTCTCCTCCCCAAAACTCTGTCACTCGTTCATCTAGAACTGTTCCTTGGGCTGGGCGATATACCGGTTCATACCGAATACCGCTGTGTAGTTTTGGTATGATATGAATTTTTAATATACCGGATTACCGCTGTATGTCGCTTAAACAACATGTGGAAAGTGGCGCAGCGCGACACTTTTTTTCAGTGGGGTCCCTTTTCACTGTTGCACTGTGACCGGCCATTCACACAGTATGCGTCTTTCTATGCCGCGGCACTACATTATCATAATTCTTGTATATTAACATGTGGTAACGTACGTACTTCTTTCCCATCGCAATGGGAGAGAGCACTTCGTGGCTGAACAGCTGCAGAAGTATAGCAATTGCAAGTTACGTTGTATTAAATATGATCACGAACAAACATTTAAAAAAACGATTGTGTTCCCCTCATATCAACTCAATATAAGCATATAATATTGTCACGGTTCTGCCTATCATTGTTGGCTAATTCTTGGTCTTGAGGCAAAACCAAAACAGAACTTCCTGTTTTATGTGGGGAGAGACGTTTTGGCCTTGCGGCTTTCCATACTCTCCCCGAGTCTCGTCTGTGTTCCCGCCCTTTTCGTCTCGTTTGCTTTCCCTTAGTGTTTGATCTATGTCACCTGGTCCCTATTAATTATCCTGTGTTTGTTTCCCTTTAAATCATCCTCGTATTCATTGTCCTGTGTTCGTTCGTTGCGTGTACTTCATAGTCAGTACCTGTACCTGTACCTGTACCTGTACCTGTACCTGTACCTGTACCTGTACCTGTACCTGTACCTGTACCTGTACCTGTACCTGGACGAGAAAGTCTTCTGAAAGTCTCGTGTCTAGTTGCTCTATGTTTTATGACCTTGTCTCTCCTTGTTCCTGTACCCCGTGTCAGTAAGTCAGTTCAGAGTTTGTACTAGTGTTTATTTTCTTAGTTTAGTGAGTCGGTGTCTTTGATTTCTGTTATAGTTATCCTGGCTTGTTTTCCCCCTTGTGGGTTTTGTTTTGTCCTTTTTGTTATCCATCCATCCATCTTCTTCCGCTTATCCGGGGCCGGGTCGGTTGTTATATTTAATAAAAGTCTTGTTAACCCTTCGTCACCACTGCTGCCTGCAATTGGGTTCTTCCTTGCAATCCATAACATAATATGATGTGTTTTAAGTTGGAACTGTTTCTCTATATGCTATGATAAGAAATAAGGGTCAGTAAGGAAGACTGACAGCATGATCCGATCGCTTTCGTTTCACATACTTATTTAAGCCTTTGTTTTATGATTAAAAAATATGATTTCAGGAAATCATGAATCCATTGTGACTATGTAAAACACAACGGACATCACATGCATGTTTTAATGGTACAATTGTTACTGTTTAAAACTATTAATTTCTGGATGGATGCCACTAACTCTTGAAGTTGAGTACCAGTGCTTCTCAGGAAAAAAGATAATTTCGAGCCCAGGCCTCTATTTATTATTTAAATATTATGTATACAAGTTACCTTTGCCTGCTATTCACTTGTTAAATAATGCTAAACTTTGCAGTTATGATAGGGGATACCATTACCATAACAGTATAAAAGGGCATTTTAAGTCAATCAACAGCACTATTTCCTCTCTCAATCGGTAGAAAAATACCGCCATGTACCGGGAAACCGGTATAATTCTGGAAAACACTGTTATATAAATGTTTGGTCATATCGCCCAGCCTTACTAGAACCTGTGTTCTACGTTGTGAAACGTCTTGGTTGCGGATGTACCTTAAAGTTCCCTGATGGAGGGAACGAGACGTTGTGTCGAACCGACAGGTGGGGTTCGCCCTTGAGAATTACTATCACTTCGACTTGTTTAGAACAAGGCCAATCAAATTGGCGAATGAAATTTGCATGCCGGACTCCGCCCCCGGAAATCCGGGTATAAAAGGGAGACGGACTACTGCATTCCTTCACCTTAGTTCTGAGGAGCCTGAGAGCCTCTTATATCTACTGCAGCAGTCGGCACATGTTTGTGGCAAGAAGGACACAACGTCTCATTCCCTCCATCAGGGAACTGAGGTTACATCTGTAACAAAGATGTTCCCTTTCTGTCGGTCTCTTGACGTTGTGTCGAACCGGCAGATGGGGTTCCTGTTTAAAAATGCCTCAATGCTGTGCCGTATCACAATCTCTAGCGAACCGACGGTGACTAGCATGGGCGTGTCAGACGTGAGCACTTGCGTGAAATTGTAATCTTCCAGTGGATAGGTAGGCAGAGGGTCCCAGAGCTTTTAGAAAAGGTGGCGGTCCTCGGTGCCGTAAGGCCACTGGGTAAGTGCACTCCTCGAATGGGGGACGCACTACAGAGACCACTTCCTACAATCGGGAGGAGTTCTAGTGGGGACAACCAGAGAGGCGCCCTGCGCCAGTGCCCACGAGGAGGCTATACCCCGGTGGAGTGAGCTCTCACTGATAGCTGGCACAGGCATTTCTGGGATTGGTACGCAATCAAGTGTGCTACTCTCTGTTTGGAGACAGCCCTTCCCTTCTGCTGACCTCCAAAACAGACAAAGAGCTGATCAGAGCTCCTGAAGCTCTGCGTGCGGTTCATGTAGAGGCGCAGTGCGAGTACTGGACACACCATGGATGGGATTGGGTCTTCCTCCCCAGTGGAGAGCGCCTGCAAGTTCACCACCTGGTCCTGAAAATTCTAGGAAATCAGGGGACACGGAGAATGCTTGTAGGTGCCCTACCCTCTTGATGGAAGCGAGCGCTATCAGGAGAACAGTCTTCATCGTTAATTGAGGAAGAGCGGCGTCTCTAAGGGGCTCGAAGTGGAGCCTCTTTAGGCCCACCAGGACCACGTCAAGGTCCCAAGAGGGTATGGAGTGCGGACGAGACGGATTCCACCTTCTCGCGCCCCTTAGGAACCTGATGATCATGTCGTGTTGTCCCAGAGAATTTCCAGAAACTGAGTTGTGATGAGCGGCAATAGCAGCTACATTCACTTTCAGTGTGGAAGGTGAGAGGCTAGTCTCGAGTCTTTTGTAGAAAGGACAACACGTTCCTGATCGAGCAACTTTCAAGGGTCTTCTCTGTGAGGGGGCCCATCCACCGCCTCAACACTGCGTGCCCATTGCACACTGCACCTCAACCATGCAGGGAGGCGTCGTCTTCACCACGATGCGCCTCATGCCTGCCCGAGAGGGACCCCTGTCCGTGAAAAGGTCATTGAAGACCAGGGGGTTAGGGTGGGTCGGCAAAGAGGTGTAATGACCATACGCCTGCTGCCGCTGTGCCATGCTCTCCAGGGAACTCGACTCTGTAGTCAGTGTTGCAGCGGTCTCATGTGCATCAACCCATGGGGAATCACTCCCGTCAAGGATGCCATTCACAGAAGCCTCTGAAATTGTTTCAGGGGGACCAATGACTGCTTGGATGTTTAAGGCAGTACAGTACTGACTGAGTGTGTTCTGTGGTCAGGCACAGCAGCAATCTAGGGCACAAAAGGGCCAGAACATGTGCAGATGGCTAGCAGCTCTGGTCTAACAACTTAAACAAGACAAGATTGCTAGACTAGCCAGTCAGGGTAGCAATAAATACTAACGGTGTGACAGAAATACACAAGGAGTTAAAGCGAAAGTAAAAACCGTTGTGAGGTGATGAGAGGATAACAAGGAGGGAGGGGCCCACACACGCGGACTCCCAGCACATGGTGAGCTGTCAAACAATGCCATGTGCTTGACAAAACATATACACAGAGACGAAACGGACAAAACAAGTAGGTGATCAAACCCAGGAGCTGACATAGACATCTCCCAGATGTAACTGTGCTATCGGGGTAAGGGTTTCATCCCTAACAAGGGGAATATTTTATGAGAATAAGAATTAACAACATTTCCTTATTGAAGCTGTATTCTTGTTCATGTTCTCTGACCATATGTACTGAATTACATGTAGATTAGGTATCTACTTATCAACTGTTAAAATATTGATGCAGTATAGTCACATTTTGGATATGTACCATCTGCCACATTTTAATTGTCATGTGACGCGTAATAACAACAAGCGTGAAAATAATTTACTCAGATATTATTAAATTAGAACAATTTAACTATAAGGAGTATGTTTTTTGGGATAACTTTCACATGAAATAGATGCCTGGTTCACAGTTCACAGTTTCTATTTCAAATGTTTAAATTCGGATGCTACTCAGCTCCTGATGCCTAATGGGATAGAATAGTGTTCATCCAGCCTGCGCTCTTGGGAATTTGTTACTATTTTACACGGTGGCTAATTTTTATACAATTGTATGATTGAAATCACACAAGATCATATGATGAGCAGAATAAGCAGCATTGAAGCCTCTTTGTGAAAACATACAAATGAGTACAAATTTGTATGCAAATTTATGCAAACTTTATCCATCTTGTAGAATAGTTACGAATTGCTGTAAGATTGTGACTACATCATGTTCATGATTTCAAATTCCCCTTAAATTAGCTTTATCCTGCGCACAGTGCTTCGTTCTTTTTTGTGCAAAAAATCCTAATAGAATAGTTCACCCAAAAACCGTTTGAAACCTCTTTACGAAAAATAGGGAGTCAATGGGTCCAATGTTGATTGGTTACCAACGTTCTTCAACACATCTTCTTTTGTGTTCTGCAGAAGACAGAAATGCACACAAGTTTGAATTGACATGAGGGTGACTAAATGACGAGAGAAATTTCAATACGTCTACTTAGGAAATAGCATCACATTCTACGTTATGTGTCTAACTGTAATGACGTTATGACACAATACAAATAAAAAGATAAAATCATACATTTTCAAAACATTAATAAATCTTATTTGTTATTTTGTGTTTGGTGTAATATGTTCATCAAATAATCTCCCAGAAAATTTTACAGTCCTGTCAACGTTTCAGTTCCACAATCTATCCCTCTGCGGTCTTAATACTCCCTGAACAATGTGTAATTACAGCTTAATTATTTGAATTATCAGTGTTGGAAATGTACTTTTGAGGCTTAAATAGCCTCCATGGCCACTGGAGCTGGTCAGATGCTCACACGCATGCTAATTAAATGGGCCGAGTCTCTGCACAGATCATTGAGCACTGCTCATAAAGGCATGATGTCATGGGCTATGTAAATCAAAGACAACCATCCCAGCAAATTAGATGTTTTGGCCATTAAATCAAGACATATTCTCTAGAGATGAACCATCAGTGTTCGCAAAGATGATCACTGAAGCTAATGCGAACTAGGAAAATGAATCTCACCACAAATATTTCCTTTAGAAAACACATATTTTCTTTAAAGGCATTTTCATTAACAATAATTTCCATGACAACCGCAATACATCCTGATGCTCCTACATTTTAAGAGATTTTCATTACGTTTATTATTAAGCATACAATCATCTTTTAATTTGAATCAAAGCAATAACATAACACTCATGTTTAAATATTTTATGTCACACTATTGAAAATATATATTTAACACGACCCGCAAACCTTTCAAAAGATTCACCCATGGATGTACATTAATGTGATTTAAGCACCATCTTGCGATGTAATATTTTGATCATTGAACTGCATTCTAAACAAGGTGAACCAGAGGTGAACGAACCAATAAAATGAGCAGACAGGCTATAAAATGAACACCATATATCATCATTTGAATAACAATGTTGCATACTATTCTAATGCATGTGAGGCTTTGCCATAGCTTCTGGGAATGTCACATGTGTCACTCATTGGAGCTTTGGGTCGGAAAAACATTTTTCGGCACACAATGCGAAGCTGCTTTTTGGTATGGAGGTCTCCTCCTGCCTGCTGTGGAATAACCATATCAAGTAGCAAATGTCCTTCAAGCTTTTGTCATAAAGCCGATACACCGCAATGATAAGCACAGCATGCTATCAATCACGCGTCCCGTGACTGTCAGCTCACAAGAACGGCTCCCGTCTGCCCATGAATCATGCCAGAGACCAAAATCTGAGCGCTTTAATAGTCATCCTTCCCCAGCCCACTTCATTGGACGCGGCGACTGTAATAAGTCTAAGCTATTTTGAACGATCACGACCAATTTCCTGTCAGAATAGACTCAAGTGCATTTTTATGACTGAGGTGGTGCAGTGCATTATGGGAGAATAGTGTCCAAGCTCACGCTTTCTAGTAAAACATTTTTTTTTCGTACTGTCTTAATCATATTTTATTTCCAGTGAGCCGTCGTATCGATTAATAATCCTCGACAGCTATTTCATTCGGGTACAAGCTAAGAGTATGAAGGACGTGTCATTACCTTGAGCGTTAATTACTCTTACACATCAGCTTTTAAGCACCTTTTTCCATCACAGCGGCCGCAGCGGGACATAAAGAAAGAGATAACGGCAGCGCCGGACCAATCAAGATCAAGAATATTAAAACAAAGACGACGTGCTCAGAAGGTTCACCTTCAAAGCTAGCTATTACATTTGCCTGCAGAATGGAGATTGATTCCAATCAGCCTATTTAGCTGAAGGTCTTAAAGCTCGGAGAGAGACATGTGTGCCAAACAATAAACGAACATTATCACCTTGTGGCATCTCAACCCTTGCAGTGACTTCTTTCACGCACCAGTCAAGGGCTTTAAAAGTTCATGCATGGGATTATTAGAAAAACCCAAAAGCTGCGTGATCCACAGATGGTGAGGTCGATAGACGCTTTCATTATTACGTGCTGAGGGGCTTGAGTAAAGCATCGATAAATTAACATCAGGAGACTCATAACTGCGACTTCTGGATCTCTTTTGGTTTGTCCTTCAAATGTATTGAACGCGTGTTTCATAAATGTCTCGATTCAACGATGCACTTGTCTCACAAGGATTAAATTATGTTTAAATTGAACGCTTTAGAGATGTCCAAGAGTAGAGAGGAAATATTATAAGGCAAAATCAATTACAAGCAAGGCGTGTTACATTATAGAAAATATATTATATCACGCAAACATTTACCCAGTTGTGGCTAAATGTGAAGCTAAAATCCAACAATTGACGTCTTAAATATATTAAGGATAAATAACAGAAATACAGCTGCGGAAAACATTAGGAGACCATTCCAAATGTTCATGCAATCCGCATTTCTAGATGTGTTGTGGTCATTCCAATCCAGTTTCTGTTGAATTTCAACAAAACACAGCACGGCAAGTTTTATGACCTTGAGAAAGTGTTTGGATCTGAATTGTTTGTTGTTTGTATTTTGCTCTCTCTCTGTTCTCATGAGAAGACCCAAACATACCTCCATTGCCTTGGTGCCATTGTGCAATAGTATCTGGTGTCTTTAGAGCTTCGTGTGACGTTACTTTAGTGATTCGCTGTCGTTCTAAGATTATGATTCGTGAGATTGTTCATACTTCAAAATCTCATAGATTACACCAGTTTGTCCCAGAGAGTTATTCGTGTCACAGCTTTAGAGCAGGGGTCTTCAACCGGGGGTCCGTGGCCCATAGGAGGTTCAAGGTGGAACTGCAAGGGGTCCTAATTAATGTTTACTCACAGGCAACTTTTTGTTAAAAATGTAAAACATGGGTACAGAAATATTTCAACCAATGTTCTCATTAAGCTGTGCATTTGTACGGCCGCGCAGACTCATTAAAGCTTCTGCGGATTTGCAATTTTAACCTGCGTGGGGGCAGAAACATCCATTTAGGAAGCAGAAGCAATGGAAGAAACGATATATCTGCGTCATAAAAACCGGTAGGGTTAGAATAAGTGAATTTTCTATCTCCCTTAAAAGTATGCATGAAAGGAGTTGCGTGCAAATAAAGTGCATTCTCATATGTTTCTGAACTTCTGTTTAAAATTGTAAAAGACCTAATTTGACAGCCAAATGACTCAACACATGTGTTTAAAAATGAAACACGCACCATGTACTGATGGTGCACGTCGAACAATTTGTCCCGAAAAAAACGCGGACTCGTTGCATGTTGCTCTCCTTATATGATGCTCTGCAGAAAAAATATGTAATTTTCGTGAACAGCCGCAACAATGCTGCTCCACGAGAAAGACAACTGAGCTCAGAAACATAAAATGGCTAAAGAAAAAAAATAACCTGCTTTTACAAGAGAATGCATAGAATCTGCACTAATTTCCTTCGCATCCAGAGACAACCCCTACCTCCACTACAATAGTCTTTGTGTCATTAACCAGGATCAGTCATCTCATTGAAGCCTTAATAAAAACTAAGGTTCAAATTAATGTTTAATTGTCCATCTCATAGTAAAATAAATATGTTCGATGCTGCAAATCCATTAAAATAATCAATCAATCTATATTAAAAAACAAAAAAAATACACAGAAAAGTATTTAGTGGTAATGTAATGTCTTAACATAATATTTCTGTGACAATAGGGTTGTCTGTATTTAAAGGTACAGTTTGTCAGAATTTTGCAGTAAAATATCCATAGAACAACTAGTCCAATGTATATATATTTTTCAGTTGAGTAGCCTACTTACAATATTTCAAATGTTTCCAACTGCTTTTAAATCCTGAGAAAATCGCCATTCTAAACAGTGGACCGGGCCCTTATGTCGCCTGTAAAAGGCGTCATACCCGTGTTCCCCTTTGTTACCGCCTTTACTCACTGAGCAACTGCGTGACACTATCGTAGACAGATGCGGAAGTAGTTTGTACCATCGGTCCGTCTAGCATCATTGCAAATGATGTGTGTAAATTCAAAATAACTTTTAGTATGATTGAATTGAACACTTAAAACCGTGCAGTGTTATCACACCGTCGAATTGGACAATTACTGTAACATCTATGACTAACAATTTAGTTTTTACCCTAACATTACTCGGGTCTAATTCATTATAATAAAATAAAATGATTTGCTCAAACACAACATTTATAAAACTTTATTACTTTACTTCTTCCTCTAACATGATTTCTCGTTCCCGTCTGATTGATGTATCAGCGGTACCATCAGCATGGAGTTGAAGACAACATATCCCATCATTCCACGCTTCTACACAGTGTCAACAAACTATGTGATTGTTGTTGTTTTGATTCTGGGCCCTCTAGCGGCGATTTCTACAAACTGTACCTTTAAATAGCTACGTCTACACATTTAGTATAAGGGGGTCCCTGCTCCATGCATCTCTCATCTAAGGGGTCCTTGCCCTGCTTTAAAGTGTTTTATTATAGTAACTTGAATCCAGAATCTTTTTTGTAAAAGTATCACTTGTTTTATGATTTGGATTTAAAGATTGTTGTATATACACTCTTTAACTTTGTAAATAATTATTGCTTAGATTTTTTTGTACATATTTTTGCCAAATTTAAGGGAGGTAGGGGGTCACACACCATTTTATTTATATGCCTTTTTTCACATTGTTTATGATTAAGGGAGATAGTTAAGTTGATTTACAATTTTGTTTTCTTCCTCTCTTTCTAAAAATGTTATTAGGGTTCTAAAAGAAGATTGTTTTGTTTATTATTTTGGTTTTGTCTGCCCCTAAAGAGATTACCTGTATCAAATTATTTATTTGGCAAAAACTCTGTGTCGACATAGAACCTTTTCTCCTGTAACGACTTAACTCTAGAGGTCGTAACACAAGAGCGTATCACATAAATATAGTTTTGAATTAAATACATGCATATTACTGTTGTGTTGCTTAAAAGTGAATATGAACTTGTTTTCTTTGCCATATTTGAGGTCTGAAAAATACAAAGCATCTTTTCTGTTATTTTGACCCTTTTCTCCAGTTTTCATTTTCTAAGAATAAATGGCAGTAGAAACTATATTTTAATTTGAAACTTGGGAGAAATATTGTTAATAGTTAATAGAAGGAAACAAAAATGTTTGTTTTACCTAAACACATACCAATAAACAGTAAATTCAGAAAAACGGATTTTGAAGTGCTCTCTAATTATTTATTTTTCTGGCTGTATATGTGTTTTTGTGTTGTTTTAATTTTCTTGTATTTGTGTTTCCTTTTCATTTCAGTTAATTATTCCTTTAATTATTCCTTTATTGGTTACCTTTGTTACTTACGAGTATCACGTCACGTGTGTCTAATTTTTAAAGCGAAAGGGGTGTTCGTTATTCCTTCATTCATTAATAGCCTACAGTCATTCAAGGCACGCATTTTGATCAAACAGAGACCATCTCAGTGACTAAAATGTCATATGTGCTTTTATAGAGGATCCTGTATGTGAAGAGGCTGCATTAATTCATAGGGATGTTCTTTGATTTCATGAGAGCAATTTAGAACCCGAGTGGAATTTTGTCATTTCCCTGCGCATTTTTGAATGGTGAATCTTAATATCGGAGCTCCATTGATCATGGCTTGTCATAGTTGTGGTGCAAGCGCTTAACTCAGGGTAAGTCTACCAGGAGTTGATAGAACTAACTCAAATCAGCTGTTCTGTAACCAAAAACTCAAAGTTTCCCATCACTGTTTTAAACAACTCAGAGTTGACATTTAAATCTGTGTTGGTTGAACCTCCTTAAAATGCGCCCCTGCATTTTGTTAAAAAAATGGTTGTCGAGGTTTAAAAACAGTTATATAATATATCAAGCTTGTGTTTACAATGTTGGATGTTAAAATGGATCTCCATGCGGATGTTTAAGGGTGTGTTTAAGACAAATGCTTGTTTGTACTGAGTGTACTGTAAATAATCTACTTGACCCTGTAGGGTATTTTGGCAGAGACCTCTTGCCATCAGTTCTAGCGGTATGCTTTTGTCTATGCGTGTGTCTCAAATCAATGCTGAAATCAAATCTTAAGAGCAAAAGCATCACAGGGGGTAATCCATCAGGAATTTAACCATAGAACCTTCGATTAAAGCCATAGAACAAATGACAGACATCTTAGTAAGACCTGATGAAGCCTTTGAATACACATGTGTAGGGAACTCTGGGTAATAACAAAGGGATGGAACAAAAATGATCAAAAGAGTTTGATGGGTGTGAATAGTCACATACAGTGTACACAATAGAAATTGAGTGAATAGAAATCTAGCAATGGTTGTTTCATTGCTGCTGTACAGCAAATTTCCGTTGCCCACCTGTACACCGTGCATATAATATAAAATACATTTTAATCAAAGTTTGGGATCCTGGCCACAGGGCCGTGTTGGCTTGCTCACCAGGAGACTGCATTTATTAGTTATTATTTACTAGAATGATCTTGCTCGTTCTATAAACACCATGCACTGTGTTTTACCTTTTCTGTGTATTTCTGTTTTTCTTATTTTCTTCTGTAAAACTGCTTTGGAAGAGGGCACATTGAGAAAAGCGCTATTTAAATTCAATTGAATTGAATGAGATAAGATATTAAACTTTTTAAAGATGGAAAACATATTAGTTTTGTTTATCATCACATTAAAAGTAAATGAGCATGTGTATTTAAATTTTAAATAGTTTTAGTACTTGGTTTGAGCAGTTTATTTTAAGAAATGTCATAAGGTTCTATTTGTAATTTTTTAAATAAATTAATAATTTAATTTTTTATATTTAAAATACATATATTAAAAACTATGAATATATACATTTACAGTAAATTTCAATCCCTGATCTTGACCAAAGAAAATTTTTGAATGTCCGATTATACCATGTTTTAGATACAATAATTATTTTAACTTAATCGTGTGAAAACCCAACCTCACCCAGCACATGTCATCAAAGACAAACCAAGTCCTTATTGTTTTTTGGGTAATTATCCCATCATTCCATGCTTCAGTGCATCTGACCATCATTCAGTGAAATCACTCTGAGGGGAACGGTTAAGCAGCTCATCGCTCATTTTGAGTAATTGTGCAGGTGAATTGTAAGTAAACTCTGCGAGCGTGCTCGGTTGCTCGAGTACCAGATGCCAGCCAAGCTCGCCAGTATGCGGACATGTGACCGCCTCATTAAGCCGTGAGGAGTTAGCCCATTGGCCCTTTCCTGCCAGAATATTGAGGCTCAGTCAAGCCAGGCGTACCATTGCCCAGACGGCTACCGTTCAGGGAAGCCGGCCAGCTGGGACGAATCCTAATTCATTACAGGGAGGTGAGAATAAGAAATAAAAATGCAAGGCCAGCATTGAGGAGCAGGCCGCAGGGAGGCGGCAATGATATTAGTGGAAGGAAAACTGTTTCCTCTAAGCAGCAGATTATGAAAACATTAAGCAACAATTACTGTAATGAGAATTACTGGGGCGGCAAAGGATGCAGACAAGCTGTGTGCATCTGGCTAGTGCAGCTGGTTGCAGGGGTGAAGCTCCGGAGAAACGGCCTTTTCATTTGTTTTTGACCCGTCAGTCTACCGCATATGGTAGGGTGTGCGAAGAGGGGGGTGGTCGCCTTGAGTCGACGATCTCATTGAGCATCAAATTGGCATTGCTGTTCGATATGCAACGTGCTCGTTTTATTACTTGTCAGATAGCAAATCGTCCTTCAGGCCTTCAGGTGATTGGTTAGCAGGTGTAAATTAGATTCTATTCCCGTCCTCACTGACCAGATCGACCGGCTAGCATGTTTCACCGAGTTCGTTATCGCTTTAGCGTTTGCAGATCAAAACAGCAATGAAGTTGTAGACTCGTAGGAATTAATATTCCGTTTTTGCTCAAGAGCCGAAGTAATATTTATGAGGCCAACCAGATGCTGCTTCACAATAATTTTGTCAGATGTGATTGAACTCTCTCTGACACACAACAAAGATGAACGCGCACAGATTGCTCTCGTCGGCCGAACTGTGATTAGATGTGAGGATTCGGTTATTGCAGCTAATAACATTAGCATTTACACGTAGAGCCCTGTTCAGGTTTTTGGATGTTGATGCAAAACAGGTGGTGCGCAAAAAGGTAGCGAATGTCTTTATTCCGTTGATGCTGCAGATTTGAATCCAGAACAGATTTGTTGACATACACAAGTTTTCTAGAGTCTTCAACAGAAGTTTGCTATTAAATTTGATTGATTTGACCCGCTCTGTGTTTCAGGGAATGTTAGCAGAGCTTTGCCGTTATGCACACTGGAAACCTAGTGTAACAGATGCTGCCTACAAATGCGATCTTCCAACTCCAGTGAATCAATTATTTCGGATTATTATTATTTTTACAGACAAATGGCTAGATCTGTCAACTCGCATTAATGTTATTTCCTCCCCATCCGCAAATCATAACAGTTTCCACACATATTCTCAAAATCCACCATAAGTACAGCACGTAACAGTATGTGCAAGTAACCAAAATGTGACAGAAATACCAACATCTCTTCATATTTTATTCAAGCAGACAGCATACATGGCATAATTTAAGTCTGAGCTGTGCGATTTGCTGCCGTTTTAATTTCGTCTGTCTGGCAGGCCCGCTGTATTTTACCGTCCTGTATTGAGTCCTGCCCTTAATGTTCCTATTAAATCACAGAGCTAGATTAAAACTGAAGAGGCCAACACAGATCAACAAGATGTACAGTACTGTGGGTAGCTGGGTTTCACAAACCGAGATGGATGGCCTTCGGTTTGGGCAGGATGGAACGCCTCCATTGGGTGGTTTGGCCTACCGGAGACCATAAATCAGGAAGGCAGCAGAGGTCTGGACTCAGGTGGTGTAATGATCCAAGCTGCATGTGGCGGACCTCTTCTCGGCCACAAGGTTCTGAGGGTCTGCTCTCTCCATCAAATCTTGCGCTTTGTCATTCATCACTGCTCGCCTGATGACTCAGGGACTGTGAGTGCATCTTCGTGGACATTGTGTAACGATAACGTCACGTTCAAATAACCGACGGGTGGCAAAGAAAAAAGAGAAGAAAATTGTTTCTTATCCTTACCTGTGTTACCTTTGTCTTGAGTTGCTGAGATGATGTAAATGGGAAATAAATGCTTGAATGTCAGCTGCCAGATACACATTGCCTTCTGTCAGCCATGATTTGCTTGGAGTCAGAGACTTAAAAAAATATCTCAGTGGCTGTTTGCATACTGCTAAACTAGTTTTACAAGTTAGTCATCTATTTTTTTTCTTGAAGACTGGTCATGACTTTTTTGAGTCAGTTTCATATAAAGGTAACTTAGTCTAATTTGAATTTGAAAAGACTTCAACCAATTGCTAGTTGGTCAGACTAGTTCTTAACTGTCTTAACTTAGTGGCTAAGTTCATGCAACCGGCCATAGACCTGTGGAGATGTGCACTATCCATTTTCACTGCATGCATAGTGATACACTTAAAATATATTACTCAACAAAGCTTCAATGACACAGTAAAGATTTTTGAGGTTAATGTAATCATTTTTATTTCATACATGTTGACACATGAAGATCAAATTTGTACTCGGGTCCAGCAGCGTATAAGATAGTGATGCACAAAAGTATCGTCACTGTCCTTACAAAGCCTTTTGTAGCCTTTATATGTACAGTATTTCACCTTGTTTATCTGGACAATCTGGTACATCATTTTGTGCTGTAAACAAAGCCTAATTTTTTTATGTGTTTAAGATTAAATAATTTTTACATTTTAAATCTGACAAGGTAGGACATAACACCTGGTATCAAACTCGGCACAGTCCACTGGACCACCGGCATTGAAAAACACTGTACTTTTTAAATGATTCAACACTGTGTTGTCAAAGTTGACACTTGACAAGCACCTTTTAATACTTTTTTATTGATTTGATATTTGCAAAACTGAAACTAATAAATATAACAAGAACACCTCAAAACCAGTGGACAGAAAATGACATGCAAGCTCTGTGTGATGCGCAACTGCGCTTTAAACTTTAAACACAACAAACTCTTCATGTGTGAATGATCAGCAGAACGATCTGTCAGTAACTGATAATGTAGATTACGTTGACCCTCATTCGGCAGGTGATGATACAGTATCACTGAACCTCATTTTATGCCCGTTTACATGTACATACTCACTGCCCCTCTGTGTTCGGTGTGTTGTTTTTATTGTATTAGCAGGAGCTGCTGACTTTGACTATAATTTGACTACTGTTAAGGATATAATAATTCCAGAATTATTCTAAAACTACAATGTTTAGATGACTGGTAAAAAAGTTACATTTTGATTGTGTTTTAAGTATTTTTTTTTATATTTTATATTGTTTTAAAATATGTTCTCCTTAATTCGTATGCTTTTAGTGTGTGTAATTAATACAATTAAATAAAAACTATTTCAAAGAGTGTTTAATGTGCATCCTAAATAATTTATAACAAAAATAAAATGACAAAATATGGAGATACAAGGTTTCAGAATGACATCAGCGATATCATTAGAATTCACTAGTTTCAGACAGGGTTCTGTGGCACCATAATGTCTTATGCTAAGATTTAGAGATTTAAGTGAACTTTACAGATAACCAAGTCAATATTTAATGACCACGTGTCTGTATTTCTAACAGTGATTGAATCGTGAGTTGACAAAAAGGGTGATTTATGAATGATTTAGCCTAATTCTTTCGACGGCTTGCTCATACACAATTTTAATTCTTTACGTCAATCCGTATGCAGACTATTATGGAATACCACAGATTATAGAATAATATACAAAACCGCTCTGCATTCAAAACTGACCAGATGAAGGAATTAGGAATCATTTGATTCACCCATTACCATTAATCAAACTATTTCAATAAGACCACAAGAGAAAACATAATTTATGTAAAGACACTCTTCTTTAAACAAAATAAGACATTTACTGAAAATACACTTGAGCTTAAGACATGACTGTCCCCAAGAAATCTCCTGATGAGACACGTTTTCTCCTCTTTTGTTTGTGTGGGATATATTGAAGGACTCTCTTTTTCTTTTACACAGCCAACAGGCTTTGGTGATGTAATAGCCATGAATCATGATCTGCTACTATTGGACATAAATCAGTAGATTTGTCGTCAGTATTCTTGGCCTTGAAACAAGGTCCCCCAAATTCAACTGAATAAGAACAGAGTAAAAGATTATACAGTCTGAATTTGTAAATCAACTGAATGTGAATTGTGTACACCAAGAGTACACCGGCGTGACCTCAAAACAAACAAACATGAACTAAAATCCAATGATTATATTAAAGGCGCACACTTTACCTTATCACAAAGAGGCTTAGACGAATGAGAGAGAGAGAAAGCGAGAGAGAGACAGGCATAAAAAAGACAGTGATTGAGAGAAGAAAAGACGCACGCTGGGAAATCACTCTGCCTAATGGGATTTTTTAATGGGGTCTCTCTATTAGTCTCTTTATATGCTCCTCATCTTCATGAGCAGAGAATCTGTACTGCTCCTTGTTCATTAAAAGACAGATTTTTATGACACATCATATTCCTCATTGCTTCCACATCAACATATTAGGTATCCGAAAGGTTGTCCTTGCCAATTAGAGAGAGTCCCTTAGATTTCTATGCACAACAGAAAGCATACAGAGACTAATGTCATTTACAGTACTATTTACACTAAACAGATCACCGATTGTAAAATAACTTACTCCAGACAACACATGTAGTTGCAGCTGTAATGTTAATGTTCAGGTTATGTGCCAAACTTATATTTACATTTACGCATTTGGCAGACGCTTTCATCCAAAGCAACTTACATTGTATTATACTATACAGGTGTTTCTGTCTATGTGCAATCCCCTGGGATCAAACCCATGAAATTTGCGTTGTTAGCGCCATGCTCTAACCACTGAGCCATATGAAAGCTGACTATATCTTTCTTTCTTTTGCAGGACACAAATGAAGATATTTTGAAGAATGTTGGTAACCGAGCAATGGCGGTACCCATTCACTTCTAATGTATAGACACAAAACCAGTGCAAGTCATTGGGTTGCAGCGTTGTTCGGTTACCAACATTTTATCTTCCTTTGTGTAACGTCATACAGGTTTGAAATGACATTATGGGGGGAAATTATGAAAGTATTTTCATTTTTGGGTGAACTATACCAACATTTATGTAAACCTTATGTGTACCTTATAAACTTTATTAAAATTGATCAAAAACATTTAAAAAATCCCCATAAATAACTATTGTGTGGATTAATCTCCATCTGAAATGTTTCGAGGTTTGACTCCATGTTGCATTATTAGTTGAGTTTTTATGCTTAACACTAACCAAACGCGATGCGGTCAGATTCCTACGATAAGCAATTTGTTTGTCCACATCGAACGCGAAAAAGGGCCGGGACACGACAATCAATACAAAACACAGCCAATCAGGACCGTTTTTCTCTGTCCAAGCAGCCTCGCGCGCTGCAGCTGAAGAGTGCACTAAGACACGTAAAGAATTTTTTCCCTGAATTTACCGTTTAAAGGTACAGTACGTTTTTAAGTGAAATTATAATTTCTTGTTCAAAAATGCCAAATTTCTTTAATTGCAAAATTGAAACAGAAAAAACTGGTCAATATAACAAAAAGATGCAACGTTTACGGATACTGCAAAGAAAACAAGTTCATATTCATGTTTAAAAGACATAACACTAATGTTTTTATATATGTTTTAGAATCAATTAAAAAAAGAATATATACATGAATAAGCTTGATTCTTTTGTCACATCTTCCATGTTTGTTTTTATTTTCTTGTCTTCTAAATTGCTTTTTTTGGTGATTTTATGTCATTCCTGAGGATTGTGTCTGTTGAAATTCACTGAACACAATACATGAAGAAATGCTGATACAAGGCAAAACTGGAGTGGTCATAAAACATTTAAAAAGCTTTTGTTGACCACAGTCCACAGACCTTATTTTAGGCATGTAACCAAAAGCTTTAAAAACCTTCACATTGTAGAAACTGGAAGTGCTAAAATGCTTACTTGCTTTCGGTTTTTCTTACAAAAATACATTATTACTGCAATCTATTTAAGACCAATTTGCAGTTTTAAACCCTGGATTTTTTTTGACTATATGCTTGTTGTTAAACACAAAAGCAAATGGAGACTGAGTTTTTGTGTGGAACACATTTCATCTACGGCTGTACGCATGAATCCGCAATAATTACTGTTTGTTCTTTATTGATAGTTATGGAGGCAACGCAATTTTTTATTAAGAACCCACATTAAATCGCTTATGTGAAAATGCGGCACTAGTTATTTCAGATTTGAATTAAACTCGCTGTCTCTCTCTGGAAGAGAGATATTTTCTTGATTCCAATTTCACACAATGGAGCAAGGTTTATTACTGCCGATTCATGCAATTTACCACGAGAAGAAAAATGTTTATCATGTAGAGACCTGCAGAAAAAATCTATTCTTATGTCATGACACTTTAATATTTCATTTCCTAAAACAGGAAAGCTTGTTGAGATCTTGGTTTGCATTGTTACATTATTTTCATGGTAATTAATACTTTCAATCCATTTCTTACATTCTTTCCATACATTTATTTTCATCTTTTAGGTGTAGGAAAGTGTACATCCAAGGAAAACCGTAAGAAACCATTTTTAAATTATTTTGAATTTTTCTGAATTTAAGTGTATGTGTTTAGGTAAAATAACATTTTTTGTTTTATTCTGTGAACCAATAACAATATTTATCCCAAATTTCTAACAAAAATCATGTTTGTATTTGCATTTGCAGAAAATAAAACTGGAGAAACAGGTAAAAATAACAGAAAATATGCTCTGTATTTTTTCAGACCTCAAATACTGCAAAGAAAACAAATTAATATTCACTTTTAAGCAATACCTTGATTTGTTTCACAGTTTTCATGTGTCTTGTCATGCTGTCAGTCTTTCACATTGCTGTTGGTTGACTCTGTGCCCCTCCTGAGGTTTGATTTTGTTGAAATTCATCAGACACTTGACTGGAATGGCCACATTACAACTAGAAATTCTTACTGTATGTGGTAAAGCAAAGATGATAGGACAAGATTGCAAGTCAGGTTGGACTTTTATTGGGCAGGACAGTCAAAAGCTGACAGGATATCATATCACTGTTTGAAGTTACTTGTATAATTTACAGTATCTTACTGGTAGCAGTTTGCTGACATGAAGTTCTCCACTGAGACGCCAGTGTTTGCACACAAACGTTGTGGGTTTTACACTAGCAATACATGCAAGCTGTGCAGTGTTTGGTAAGTTACTCTGAAAAAGTAATTAATTACTAGTTACTCATTACATATTCAATAGTGTAATTAGATTACTGTCCAAATTACTCTGTCCAAAAAGTATTTAGTTACTCACTACTAATTACTTTCTATATCCTACATCAACCTTGATTAGTTAAGTGTTTCAAGAATATACATGAAGCGGCTTATTGAATTCATTCAAATAATATTATTAACTGACCAAAGTATTACAAATGTGAGAATTATACATTAAAAGCACAGATTTTAAACTAAGACTTTGAATTTTGAAGTCAATTACGCTATTGCACACGCATATATTAAACAAAGTATTTAGTTTAATTAAATCAAAAGTAACTGTATTTAAATTACAGAAAACATATGAGTAATCCCTTACTTTACCTTTTCAAGGGAAAAGTAATTAAATTACATTAACTAATTACTTAGTAACTAGTTACACCCAACACTGAAGCTGTGCAATTACACGAGGTAACAAGTTAACAGTATGCGATAGAGAATACAAATCACATCTTAACTAAATTACTGACTTCAAACTAAACCTTGTTTTTTTTATAGCTTGTTTTTTCATTGAAAAGTTCAAAGGAACACTCACCTGCTTCCAACACAGTCAAACCCAGAGACCTGTTTATGTTAATTCAGCGAGGGTCAAATGGTCTGGGAAAGGTCAAATGGTCTGGGAAAGGTCAAATGGTCTTTGCTGCAGTCCACAAACGGGGTTCCATCACAAAGTTACGTATTTGCACGCCTATCTACCGTTACACAATAAGCATGAGGTAATTGCGCGACGTAATGTTAAAGTGACGCCCCCCTTTTTTAAATTATATAACAAAACAATAAATATCAGATATGTTAAGAAAAAAAAGAATATGGGTACACAACTGTCAGGTTCTTGCATCTGTTTCTGGTCTTGGTTTTCATCTTTCTCCCATCGGGACATCAATACCTTTCTATGATTGGTCACATTTACTGCTTATTATTTTTTACTGTATTTTAATTTACAGTAAGTGAAAAATACTGTATTTTAATGGCGCCCAATGGATATTTCCCACAATGCATAAGTTATATACAGTAATATGCTGTACAACTGTTTTACAGTGAAATTCAGTTGATATTACAGTTAAATACGTTGTTATTTACAGAAATGGCTAACAGTGAGGGTGAGAGACAGGGGAACAGAACCATGAGCCGAGACTCAATCTCGGGCACAGCCCTACCTCACTTTTGGCACCGACATTAGTCAACAGACTTTCTGTGTTTTGAGTTTGATCACAGCCCACTGTGACAGCTCTGAACAGTCAGCTGTTGATATTGAGATTCTTCAGTCTATATGGAATTAAACACAGGAATAAACAACATTGTAATAAATGCCATATCTCAATGACATTTAATCGTTTGCTTTATATTGTAATGCTTTGGTTGTACTAATTCATTTACCACCAACAGAAAAATATGTTAATACAGTGAACAATTTCCATAAATTTACTGCCGCTTCATTCCACGCTGCAGCTTAAACTAAGCAGAGAGAATATTATTTGTACCTTGTTCCTCTGTTTACAAACGCTCCAAGTCTGATGAAATACACATTAAACCAGAGCTGATGCATAAATATGATTAATGATGTGTCTCTAGGGCTTCTGAAATTAATTATAATTTGAATGACATATCCTGACCTTGCGTTCTAAGAAACTAACGTTTAATCCCACGGGACGACAGACGGCGTTAAATGTTTGATCGTCTTGATGAACACATTGATTTCGAGAGTCTTTTGTTTCGCTCATGTTGAGTCCTTTGTGCATATTTGTTGTTTATTAATCTACAATGATCAGTAATTGTGATTGGGCATGTTGCTTGTTCTACATTAAGTGCGACGTTCCTTACAAACGCTCGCCTCCGTCAGATTTAAGCAAGGAACGTTCCACAGAGTTTTCCTTCTTAATTACGCCACTAATGGCAGCATTAATTTGCAATGACTGCTGAAGGTAAACGTCCTTTTTGCATGGGGAAAAGACTGTGTGGCAATCATTAGCAGATGCCATCAGGACCTAATAGTGTTACAGCTCATTTAATGTGTTCTCCTGTGTCATGAGGTCCTCACAAGTGTGGGTACAGGGCCCTCCTCACCATATTTAGGATTTGGATGGCGATGGTTTTGAGGACATGGGAGCACCAAGAGTCACAGGCTTCTAATGGGGAAACCCATTTGCAAACTCTGTTGTGAAACTCATTGCCAGAGATAACGCTCTTGTACTGCCAATGTCCTGTTATGATAAAATTTGATGAGAACTAGCTCCTTCTGGTTGGATTTGGGGCAGCTATTTTTTTATCATAAATTTTTCTCACATCTATATAATGTTTAATTATATATGTATATCATTTTCTCAGAGATGTGCAGTAATTTTACTCTACTCAAAAACATTTTTTTTCAAGTATCTGTACTCTTTGAAAACACTTTAATTCACTTTTATTTGCATACCTTTGTGAACATAAAAAATCTATTGTCTTGCTTTTACTCAAGTAAACTGTTTGAGTAAATGTTTTTAAAATAAATGTGCTTAAAATGTTCTTCACAGCAATGCCATAGAAAAAACATTTTTGGTTCCACAAAGAACCATACGGTCAAAGCTTCTTTAAAGTATCATCTCTTTCCTACCTTTTCATAATCTGCAGAACCTTTTTTTGCCACAAAGAACTGCTACATTGTTTTGGGGTCATTTGCATACAAATGTGGAGAAAACACCATACAGTTTATCAGGGATTTACTCTATTTACTTTAAACTATGCATCATGTTATTTATAAAAACCTGGCCAATGGCTCAGTTTAATTTTGTCCCTATGAAAATGAGTACATTAGATAAAATAGAATACATTTTTTTGGTTGGTTTTGACCTTTTTTATTTTGCACTTTTTTTATTTATGGCTTCTGAGTGATGTGGACTGTGCATGTGCCAGAATGCAGTGTCCCTTGAATTATACATAGAAATGGGAAGCTTCACTCACCCTGACATGCCTATTTTTCTACCCTGCTACTCTGAACAGGACAGTTAGGCACAATAACAGAAATGGCTTCATTATGCCTAATCTGCTAAATCCTGAATGGTAAAATCTCTGCTGGCACCTGAGATAGTTTAGGAAAGTCTCTAGCTTTAACATTTTTTTTAATGGGAGTTGCATTTGATGACATTTTTCTTCTACATTAACTGTTGTAATAGATGTTCGCTTTGCCAGTATCATTATAGCCTCTGGCTATAGCATTCCTCTGTATTTTATGATTGTGGATGACTTACCATATGTCACTTTAACTCACAGGATCCAAACATAATTTTAGTCTGGGATAGAGAAGAGCCACAGTCATTAAAGTTACAGCGTATGTCTGAAGTGAGCAGTCAATTATTAATACAGCCCTGCCCTCGGGGGAGCAAACAACGGATGCCATATCCAATATTATGTACAGTATACAGTATATACAGTATGTGCACCAATGAAAAGAAATACTCAATAGATTTTGGTTATGGTATATTATTATGTTATGTGTATTCTTCTTTTAATCAACTGGCTTAAGACAAAATGGATAAACTGGATTTTGTGCAGAAAGGCTACAACATTTTTCTTTTTCGTAAAATAAATTACTTAAGAATACCAGTAACTGCATTTTTTCCAAACCAAACAAGAAGCTGTTTGATTCACTAAAACATTTTTGTAATTCAATGTATAGACTTTTCACTGCTATAATATCATCCAGACACCTAGTGCACCACAAGGGAATCTTTTCTTGCTCTTAAGTTTGTTTTTCACCACTTAGGAGACTTTTAATCATTTTCTTGTAAGTATTAAGCTCTTTTGGTAAAGGTCCAGTGTGTAATTTGTTGGATGATCTATTGACAGAAGTGCACTATAATATACATAACTGTGTCTTTAGAGGTGTATAAAGACCTTACATAATGAAGTGTTATGTTTTTATTACCTTAGAATGAGCTATTTCTATTTACATACACCGCAGGTCCCCTAATATGGAATTCACCGTGTTGTTCGGGGCACATTTTGCTATCAGTTTTTGAGACTAATGTAAATGCATTTAAAACTGTTCCACAGAATTCTGCTGATGGTTCCAAAATTTTCGCACAGAATGAACAAAAAAGTCTTCAGATTCTTGCAGATTCCGTATGACTCTTGTATTGAGTAATGTCATATCCCTCTTTATTGAAAATAAAACTGCATATTGTAATTACTGTGAGTTAAGTCTATTTATTATCAAAGTTGTTGTCAGTATTTCAGTTATTTTGGGAAAAATATAAATATTTGCATTGCAGGCTGATTTAAGATGTGCCTCTAAATTTTTTGCTTGCGCTCCAAAAAATTTCAGTCAGGGGCTACAGTGCTCTTAGTAAAAAAAGTTGTTTCCACAGCAGCCCTAAATGGAAAAATTGCTCCACAGAACGTGTTTTGTGAATACATTATCTCTTTCAACAAAGAAGCAAAAACATGACAACATTATAGTTCTGTGAGAGCCGAGGAACGGAAGTGCTTTGAAAGGCGGGGTGGAGTGAGCCATTGGTTTTTTGTAAACTCACCCCTAGATGCTGCTAAAATCTCCACATTGCTGTCTATTTTGTTTTGTTTTTACAATTCCTAGAAAAATGAAAACGGACACAATAAAGAAAAAAGCCAAAATGCGCTAAGTTTTCAAATGTATCCAGTTTGGACTAGTCCACATTCATACGTTTTTATTGTCAATGAAGACTAAGATTTTAAAAACTCTCTCCAAATTGGATAGATATGAAAATGTTGGATGGCAAAAACGGTGGCTTTTGAAAACGAGAATGTATTGTTCGTCATGTGATTTAGTTGTTGGTGCATACTGTATATTGCCTTTTTAGGACATATATTTAAATACTCTCAGTGAAAGGCAGAGTAGATCATTTGGATAATGCTAACGTTTACCTGCTAAACCCTCCTTCTCATGAATCACCATCCAAAGCCACGCGTCCTCCAAAACACATTAGCACGTGCACAGACCAGAAGTTGTTGGATCGGTTCCAGTGAAGTCATGTCACATTGACCCATGAGAAAACATTACAGTACAAAGCGAATTACATTACTACAATTACAAACATCTCCAGCTACCTGCTCTCTGTACGTCATCGTCCCGATGCCTGCACATCGCACATGAGCGCACTGATGACGTATGATGTCCGTGTGAACAGGGTGCGCAGTGGGATGCAAAACATTTTGTCTGAAAATGTACACATAACTTAAATGTATGGACGATGAGCCTTTTTTAAAATGATAACTCCATTTTCAAACAAAAACATATTAATGTGGACAAGGTCTTTGGAGTCTTTTTTTTCAAATGTATCCTCTTTGGAGTGTTTTTTTAGAAAGCTCAGTGTGGCTGGTACACCGAAACAGAGAAAAGAAGAAGTATTAATGTGGACAGGACCTCAACATTAGCTTTTATTTTAATCTCATTGCTGTCTAACAGTGACTCTATTAAAGACATCTAGCTCGTGATTTTCCTTCTTTTGTGGATCGATAGATAAGGTCGTCCAATTTGAAGGACGCTTTCTTGTAAATCTTTAGGACTTTGACAGTATCGCTTTACAGACAAGTGAAGTTCAAACATTTAATCCTCAGTTTGAAAGATAACTGAGCTTTCAAATGTTCTTTAACTGTGTAAACATAACTTTTTTATGCTAATAGGCTAGTCTTGTGATGACGGCGCTTTGTTCTTTGCATCTTTATTACATTATCATACCAAACACAGCAAGTTTCAGCTATTGGGGTGGGAGATGTAGGCATAATATCCGGATAGAGAGGTTCACAGCTGTATGGCTGTTTTTGGATATCAGCTTTACAAAGTACAGGCATCTCTCATTGATAGAATAATGGGACAGCAGCTGTAATTGGAGAGGGTTCGAAAACTACGGCCCAATAATGTGCAGCGCTGTGATAAAAGCTTATCTACACTGCAGTAAAAGTATGACCTCCATAATGTCTCAGTCATGATTCCTGACGTGTCGAGATATTTGTGGAGCACAACAGTAGGAAAGATACGGTGGGATGGAATAAAAGGCACCCTGTGTAGCCGTAACATCATATACACACCGCTAATGGCTCCACAGAAACAAGTAGGTGGCTAATAGTATGTTGTCGATTGCAACAGATTGTTCCTCATAACAAACAGAAATTGTTTTATGGTAAATGGGTCATTCCGACTTATGTCACCATCATATATGTCTAAATTTATTGGATAAACTTATAGATATACAAAAGATGAAAATCACATTAGCTGGTTCTTTCATCACAATTAAGTAAACATATGTTAAGGTTGAATAATTTTATCGCTTTGGCTTGAGCAGATGTTGCTGTTTCGGCTGCGTACACAGACTTTTGATGAACCTCTAATGTGAAAACCTGGCAATTTATTACAAGGAACATTTACGTTTTTTCTTCATTTCCTTCCTTTTTCTTAATCAAAAGTGTTAAAAGAACAGCTTTTGTGTGATTTCACTGATCTTGGTCCTCCATACAACTTTCTATCCTGTTTTTGTATCCCTTCAGCAATTAAAAGCAAGAAGATTAGTGCACATTGGTTCAATCGAACCGAAATCCTATGCATTTTTCCTATAGACTTTTGGAAGATTGCAAAAAATTATTGATAAAGGTTTATGATAATTACATGTTTTGTCTATCAAGATAATCTTTACAGATTTACAAAATCTTTTTTATTTTTGAAGCCAGAAGCAAAAAGCTAACATGAAGCTGTAAACGCTACACTACGGTCGCTCGGTATCAACATCAACATCACCAAACTTTTTTCAAACTTTAATAAAGAAATGTGTTCCCTGGTTTTATTTTGTCAATGAATCCAGAGATTTGTGTCCATGTTGCATTATTTGTGAGTTTTTTTAATGCGTGATGACGTCTGATGTCCCAGCCAAAGGATGAAGTCACTTTTAGCAATTTGTTAGCAAAAGTTTTTCAAAACACATTAAAGCTTTAAATAATCACGAGCAGGATAAAACTTGTGTGTTTTATGTCATGGAATAAAACTTCAATATAATTAGAAGTCATGTTAACCACGCCCCTTATTTTAGGCATTTAACACAAACAAAAAAAACTTTGACTTTGGGGCGATTCAGCCGGAAGTCCCAAAATGCTAACTTGCATCCGGGTGTGGCATGCAAAAATACGACATCTCTGCGGTACTCTATATTTTTAAGCCTTAACTAGTAAGATTTATAATATTACACAAAAAGTACTGTCCGGTCCTGCATGATCCAGCTTTAATGGTCACTTCTGCTGGACTATCTCACTTTGTATTCATTCTTCATACGCATTTATTCATCAGTCTGAAAGAGCCAACAGAGACATACTGTATCCATTTACTTTTCCTTTGTTTTACTTTTACTGAACTCTGGATACGATTAACATGTTGAATATGTGATAGGATGGGGAATAGCTGTGATTTTGGCATGAAAATGGCCAATCTGTCCTCTCAGTCTCTGTTTGATACCACTGTGCATTCTGTCTCTCATAGAGATTTGGGAGATTCTTGCCCCATGTCACTATTCAGAGCTGATCAAAAGCGCTGTTGAGTTCTCAGTTAGCCAAAGGGCTCTCCGAATCTTCTTCTCCATTGAAGACTGGAGCGTCGATGATTAGAAGGGAAGTTTGTTGAAGATCCTCAGGGAAAAGTTGGTCTCTCCCCAAATGGTGGCCAAGCCTCATTTACGACTGGAAAAAGTTTGGAGAACTAAAGGCTTAGTCTAAATCTGAGCGACAAAAGGGCTGGAACCATCACAAGAGCTTTGAAGTTTTCAGATAAAACATAAGTTCCCTTTCTTCCCTACAACATTTGGCCGAAGCCAAATGAAGCACTGCTGTAGGGAATACCGGGAGTTTAACCAATCAGAAAATATCTACACGCGTAGTTTGTTTCTAACTACAAATTACTTACAGGACAGAAAATGATTCGAGCAGAACAAGTTCAACTTTTGCTCTAAGATTTGTTTTGCAATTATGCAAAAATGTCAATGTCGGAAAAAGAGAAATGGTGAAAAATATATGAAAGGAGAAATATGCAGAAGTAGGTTTGGTGCGAAAATCTAAGTGTGAAAAAATATTTCCGCTTAAAATTGTTCTTAAATGTCCAGTGTGTGAAATGTAGCAACATCTAGCGGTGAGATTGTAAATTGCAATGAACAGCTCACACGTTTTTACTTCTTTGCCGAAGGAGATAATATATTTACAAAATGCGCACTGTTTGTCTGTATAGGGTTACTATAGAAACAACATGACGAATTCCATATAAGGGGACCCGCGGTGTATGTAGATAGAAATAACTCGTTCTAAGATATTAAAAGCATAACGCTGAGGTCTTTATACATGACATAGTTATGCACATTGTATATCTGTCAATAGATCCTCCCAAAAATTACAAATTGCACCTTTAACTCTTGGGCTTGATCCTAAATGAAATCATGATTATTTCACTGGATGCTTATTCAGTGCATTTACACCTGTATGTTCACCTGAAATGTTCTGCTGAGGTCTCATATTTATTCATAAGCCTTTTGACTTTCCTTTGGAACATGTTAAATATTTTGGAAGTGCAACCGCTTGCAATTTTCCAATCTGATTCGCATTAGGGAACAATTCTCGATATTCCAGTCAGCGTCGCCTGGGGCAACGAGTCACGTGATTAGTCAGAGTGAAACATTCACCCGACGGCAATGATGGCTTGTTATGGGAGAGAACAAGAGAAGGACCTGGAGTGTGGCTGAGCTACGGATCTCACATGACACTGGTTGCATCTGAAATCATGTATACTGTGGCAGTAGGTGCAATACTACAGTTCATTCAGTAGTCCATTTGGCCATGATACAGTATGGATGACTTCTGTAAATACAGGATATACAAAGAGTTCAGACAATTGTGTACTATGTTGGTGATGGTTAGATATTTTATAGAGTATGTTAAGGCATAACAACAGTATTGAGACATCTTGTCATAATGGGAGCATGAGATCTTTAATATCTGAAGAAAGTAATGCATTAACATTGACATCCTGAGCCAATAGTCTTTTAAAAAAACAAAAGATAATTGTCATTAACTTGATTTACCCAGGGCCGTTGGCAGTATTGGCTGCAAAGCAGAGGTGCATTCACTAAATCGCCCGGTGTCTCTACCAGAAATTGTAACAAGTTTCATTTCACATTCTGTTTTGAAATGAAGAATGACATTTCTGTGTGTCTGCTAGAGAATTTGTTATATCAAAACAAGAAGTGCTCAGATGTTACAATAACCAACTAGCATTTGACTTTACTTGTGATAGAATCTATGATTTAAAACCATTGGACTCAGATCTCTGGTTATTAAACAAGTTCATGACGATAATACAAATTTCTTTCCATATGATAGAGAAGATGGAGATGCACCAATGAAACAAGGCACCAATGAAATAAACATTGTACATTCACCAAACATGAAAACTATTATCAGGTAATGAAATATGCTTTGCGAGTATTTTCTTCTTATGTCTCAGAGCTCATTTTAAAGAAATGCAAGTTTCTGATATTGTCTATTGTACAATTTTTCATCTGATATTACTTGGAAATGTATCAAAAAGACTGATCTCTGATTGACACAATTCACCAATCAATAGGGATCATCAATAGTAAATCTTGAGTCTGAGCAGGAGTCGACATATTCTAACAGATTTACAAAGTTATCAAATATAACACGGCATTTGCTTAAGTATAATTGCTTACATATTTGTAAGAAGACTTTAAAATTGACTAGACCGTTTACCATTGGAATTGATTTGCCATTGACATAACATGTTGTTTTAGGTTTTATCTTCATCATAAGTTTATGTTAATTTGTTGACAAAAATGTAAAGAGGGTCTCATATACAGTAGAATGGGTCTCTTAAAAGTTAAGGGGTCCTAAAAATAAAAACAGGGAAGAATAAAAAGGAAAAATTACAAGTCTACTGAACATACATATTGTTTCATTTTTAAGTGTGCATCTGCTTTTCTGGAATATATGCATGTAACAAAATTTTTATATTTGTATCTCACATTTTTTTGAACTTTGTAAGTTGTAACAGTGCTAATACATTTGAATTGAAAATGTCTCTTCAGGGTTATGTGCATCCAAACAGTTAAGCCGAGTATTTAAGTTTGGAGAAAATATGATTTCTTCATATTATCACATTTCCTATTTACCCAACAAAGTTGAAATGTTTCTTTACACTTAAAAATGGATATGTATTTTAGAAAGGGGTCCCTCACAAATCCTCGTTGCATACTGAAAGAGAAGGTCATTGCCGCTTAACGTCTAGAACAATACTCTTCTGTGTAGGAGAGGAGCACCGCCACCAGACATCGAAATGTGCTGTTCGAGTGAACCTTTTTGTAAAACAATGTATTCTCTTTTTTAACGTGGCGCAACATGACTATTATAGCATATTGTGTTTAACTCCCCATGAAATCAAAACTTCAAATGACTGGGTAGTCAAAGGATAAATAGCAATATGTACCCTTTAAATGTTGTACAAAGTTCGGTCGAATTATTTTAACCCAGCATTGGGTCCAAAATGGCCAAACCCAACAGTTGGGTTATAAATTATACCCTAATGCTGTTGTGGTTTTAACCCATAGTTGGGTCAAATACAAACATTCTCTGTGTTAATTTAACCCAACAGTTGGTTTTGTCCATTTTGACATATATTGGGTTGAATTAACTATGTTTTTTAGAGCGTAATTGAATAATCATAGCCATTTTTATATCATGACAACACAAACAGTAAAAAGAAATTTAAGCTTCCAACACCAGAATTATACTTTTGGTGCTATAGACTGTAGTCTCTAAAGTGGAAACATTTCCAAGATGTTTAAATAATGTAAAGTAATAGCCTGACCTTTTACTATTAAGTAGCTCTTCAAACATGAGCCTGCTATTTCTCTTTGATGGCTTGTTAATTATGTTCATTTGCGTAATGAAGAGTCTTTAGATAGATCTATCTAAATACGGTAATGCTTATCTACTCATGAGCCCTTCTCTGCGCTGTTTGTTTAGCCTTAAAGGTTTAATTAGCTTGTTTTGTAAGACCACACACGTCACAGTGAGCAAAAGAGAAGAATATGAATTAAAAGCTTGTGCTTTTTTATGAGCCAAAAATAGCCAGTGTGGCTCCATCCCTTTGTGACAGGTGGTCTAATAAGAAATGGACCTACATTAACGAGACCTCTTTTGAGATCTTTGACATTTAATATGTTAAAAATGATGATCTGTGTTATGTTTTATGTAATTTAAAATGGAAAAAATACTGTTTATTCATTATCTTTAAATTTACTCCTAATGAAGATATGACATACTGTATACAGTACACTGGAATGTAAACATCCATCCATCCATCCATTTTCTTCCGCTTATCCTGGGCCGGGTAGCGGGGGCAGCAGTCTACGCAGGGATGCCCAGACTTCCCTCTCCCTAGACACTTCCTCCAGCGTGTCCTAGGTCTTCCCCGGGGTCTCCTCCCGGTGGGACATGCCCGGAACACCTTCCAGGGGGCATCCGGAAAAGATGCCCGAGCCACCTCAGCTGGCTCCTCACGATGTGGAGGAGCAGCGGCTCTACTCTGAGCTCCTCCTGAGTGACCGAGCTTCTCACCCTATCTCTAAGGGATCGCCCAGCCAACCTGCGGAGAAAGCTCATTTCGGCCGCCTGTATCCGGGATCTTGTCCTTTCGGTCATGACCCATAGCTCACGACCATAGGTGAGAGTAGGAACGTAGATTGACTGTTAAATCGAGAGTTTCGCCTTGCGGCTCAGCTCCTTCTTCACCCCGATGGACCGGTACAGCGACCGCATTACTGCAGAAGCTGCACCGATCTGTCTGTCAATCTCCCGTTCCATCCTTCCCTCACTCGTGAACAAGACCCCAAGATACTTGAACTCCTCCACTTGAGGCAGGAACTCTCCACCAACCTGAAGTGGGCAAGCCACCCTTTTCCGACTGAGAACCATGGCCTCGGATTTGGAGGTGCTGATACTCATCCCAACCGCTTCAAACTCGACTGCAAACCGTCCCAGTGCATGCTGAAGGTCATGGTCTGATGGGGCCAGCATGACGACATCATCCGCAAAGAGCAGAGATGAAATCGTGTGGTCCCCAAACCCGACACCCTCCGGCCCCTGGCTTCGCCTAGAAATTCTGTCCATAAAAATTATTGTATGTAAACAATACATGTAAATGTAAACATTTTATTGGAATAAATGTATACAAAACCATTTCTTTAATTGAATTTATTCTGAGTGGTCTTTAATCGTTTATCTTTTCATCGGTTTCAATGGTGTGAAACGCTCCCATTAGTAACGGTATGTCATGTCTCAAATGAATATGTTCATATTGATTCAGATACAAATTTGTCATCTCCAAACATTTTCCTACGGCTGAACATTTTTGTCAATATTACTTCACATTTCACTATTTCCCAAATTTTACACATTCCTGGCACATCCTCCGCGAGATTAATACACTTTAATTGATGCGGTGCAATTAATCTTCATGTATGTCTTGATTAAGGTCAGCGAAATCCACTTTCCCGTGCACCACCCGAGCAAAATCCCAAATGAGGTGGGAAAGGGTGGGAAGTTTGCTTAAAAATATCAAAAAGTTAATCAAATGAGGAGGGCATGAATGTATAGCCAATGAAAAATCTTGTGTCAATTCTGGGCACATGCATCATCAGTCATTTTCATAACAGCCAATTTAGCTGATGAATAAACAGCTCGGCTGAGTGCTTTGATGCCCGTGTTGGATTTTCGTCAATGTAATTTTGGAGGACATGTTCAATGACCACCTTTAGCCCTGACAACATTCTGTCTTTTTGCTTATATAACAGCCACTAATGTAAAGACCTTCAGAGCCAAAAGGGGATTTGGAGGCGTCTCCTGCCTGCAAACATATTGAATTTGGGTTAATTATTTGGCACTTAAGTTAGTGCATAAAAAACGCAGGCAGAGAAACGATGATTTTTTTTAACCGCAAAGCTCATGGCTTTAGGGAATTGACACATTTAAAAAACTGTTAATGACTGAGTGAGGAATTGTAATGATATGGCAATTAATTAATCAAATCACTATACACAATAAATCAATATGCATTGAAAAACAAAAAGTATTTTTATAAGTAAAAAAATATGTAAAAAAGGTACAAAAACGAAGTAAAAAGGTATAGTAAAAATTTGTTTATTTTTATTAATATTGTTTAGTGTCTAATTTAAAGTTATTCATATTTTTTTGATAATAAGCGCAACAGTGCAAAAATACATTCAAAATAACATCAATATTTATTTTTATGCTTTTTTTGGTAACTTAAATGTCCTTTAAAGTAAATTTGTGAGAAAGAACGATGATAGAGAGAAAACAGCACCCAGCATGCCAGTGAACATAATGCCCCATGAAACATGTACAAGTGTGATTTATTGTGAATATGGGCAGAGAAGTGCCATATTTGCATATAATGAAAGTCAAATGCTAAGAATTCATTATTGCAATAAGAACACATTCCTTTTGGATGTGAAAAAAGCCACTGAATTACTGCGTAGAAATGCCGCCTATGCAAACGTAATCTCCCTGAAATATCTCCTTTGTGCCCAATGTGTACTTTTGTTGTCGTCGCTGTTGTTTTCATTTCTTAGGCAAATGTGAAAAATGTGTGCTGTCTATTTCTTCTATTGCATTTTTATTTTGAATATATTAAAGATATTAAAATGAGCACACCTACATTATTTATTTACTTAAACCGCAATAACTTGATGGAAAAACAAGAGTCCCTTTAATAAGTAACTTTCTTTGCGTCGCTGTAAAGTATCGTAATTCACCCTAATGAGGTACATTTATATAAGCCTTCTGCTTTGAGATGAGCTTGCATTTGTCCTGAGCGGTCAATAAAGCTTGTCCTTGCATGTGGATTTAGAATATCCATCACATGTCAGCTGTAATACATTATCCACTTCTGTAATTATCACCGGAGTCGCTTTCCGATTCTTCATCACGCAAATGAAACTTTAGAGAGCCATATTGTGATCATCTCTGGCTTGGAACAAAATAAATACGATTCAAGTCAGGTGCAGAAACTATGCCTGAAAACTAAAAAGCTCACATGGTTGGTTTAATTCAAAGGGTCTTCGTTGTCATCTAACTAAGTATTTGATTTCATTCGCCTAATTATTGCTGACTTGAACGTCCTTGAAAAGCAAGCGAGTGTAGATTACATACATTTTCATCTAGATGATTAATGACAAGATTTATTCATCACAAAAAAGTGTCTGGTTGTCTTCAAAGACATTCAATGTGGAGCGGTAATTTGATTCAATTACAGACAAGTGCTTCACAAAGGGAAATCAATTCCCCGGGTTGCTCACAAATATAGCCGTACATATTCCTATAAACTAGTTGCAGGAAAACCATCTATTAGGATTTGCAAACAAAGCCATCAAAACAAACAAAGAAGAAAAATGGCTCGTACGTTTGTAAATTCTCCACCCCTCTTGCTACAACAGTGCCTTGATGAAAGTTTTTCTTCAATTAGACGAAACTTTGAAATAAAAGGGGAGCTGATAAGTATTAAGTGTAAATCAATTTCTTTTGTCCAAAGAAACTGGGGACATTCATTTATCAAAAAGTGTTCTTTGTTAGTTATAACAAAAGCTAAACTTTTGGACACTGCTACAAATAAGAGTCTTTAAAGGAACAGAATGTGTAGTAATGCAGTTGTCTTCGCCTTATACTGAGTGTCACATGCATTGGTCTAGTGATGTCTTGATGTGTTTGCCAGCTGTGGCTTTTCATGTGATTTGGTTATATTTTTTTGGAAAAAAATGTTTATGTTTAAGCATTAATATTAGTTGCTTTATTCAACCTTGTGTCATTCCAAACCTTTATGTCTGTCTTTTTTCTGCAAAACACAAAAGAAGATATTTTGAAGAATGTTGGTCATTAGACAACATTGAACTCCATTTACTTACATTACATGGACACAAAATATCTTCTTTTAAACGTTACTTCAAAAGTTTTGCTCATTAAAAGTTACTTTGGATAAGTGTCTGCCTAAAAGTGTTATCGCTAAACATAACTGCCACAAATGTTTCAAATGCATCAACATGTATTGCTTCAAAGCAACTAGCCGTTTGGTTTAAGTCTATCATGTCCAACAAGAGTTTGTACTGCAGCAGGAAATCGCATGCAATGCTGAAGTTAAAAGTCACACGTTAAACTGCACCAGCTTCTGTCTCTAAAGTGCCAATGTCTCAAAATACCCACCAGTTACGAAGCCCCGCTGAAAATGTAACATTGATTCAGCTAATACGCATGTGAATTAGGCGTTTGAGGTGAAAGACGTGATAATAGGTTTATCCCACCTGCTGTTATATTCATCAAACTTGTTTTGGGTGTCAAGGAGAAATCACACTATGTATAGAATAGACATGTGCGTCTTTAGCTACACACTCTTTTTCTTGTTCCTAAGTATACTCATAATACTTTAACTAGTCAGCAACCTCATTTAAAAGGTATCTTAAAGTTAGAAAACAAAAAGTGAATTATTTTGAAGTTGTTGAACGAAATACAATTTTGTAAATATAGTATAGCTGTATATACCTTTTTTTTTAGCAATCAGATCAGTATTAATCTCACACAAAAACAATAAAGATCTCAATTTAGCTGGAATTCTGTTATCATTTATTTACCACCATGTCATTCCAAACCTTGGGTGCGTTTCCCAAAAGCATCGTTAGCCAACTACGGTCGCAAGTTCATAGTTCAACGATTTAAATGTTTCCCAAAACCATCATTCTAAGAGCTGTGGTTAGAAGGATTATACCTTATTATTATGACATCTAGACTTATATGCATCAAGCTTTTGATCAAAGTAAGCAAGCAATATGCAGTGCATTCCATATTAATCACTCAAAATATATACAAATTTAATTGGACATCTAAGTTTGTTAAGGAAATAGAAGCACTGTTTAGTGCGCATGTGCACAACCTGCGTGTGCTAGGACCCTGGGAAATCCCTGGGATCAATGATGTAGACATTTATTTACAGCAAGAATTTAACATTAATTCAATCCGAACGTATTTATTAGTAGACATCATTACTCCTCCACCTGTATGGCGTCATCAACTAGATTGCTGAACCAACTTGGTTCAAACAATTGATCTCCGACAGAGTAACTACGGTGTCGTAACTTCATCGTTAATTTCCCTAACAATGCATCTTACTATGGTGGTTAACCAGCGAGTAATGTCGTTGTTGGGAAAACGCACCCCTGTATGACTTTCTTTCTACCGCAGAACAAAAAAAACATTTGAAGAATGTTGGTATCTGTGCCCCATTGAGTTCCACTGTAGGGATACAATATCGAAACATTTAAAACAATATCTTTTGTGTTCCACAGAAGAAAGAGTCTTAGTTTTCAACAATGGGAGGGTGAATATGATCAATTATAAAATTTTTGAGTGAACCATTAAATCAGTAAATACAACAAAAGCAACTAGAAAACACAATTCATTTTAATAGTTGACTAATTTGTGTCTTTTATGTTTTTATTTAATGGTTAATTGAGCCATTCAATCAAATTGGAAGCAAAGACTCTTACTTAAAAAAGAGAAAATACATTTTGGCTTCATTCGCTTGGTTGTGGAGAACATAAACCAGAAAATATGAGATGCATTGAAGCAAATATTGGGGGCATTTCTCAATATGAATTCTTCAATAATCTTGCATCCTCGTGTTCTCGTTCTATGTCATCATCAACCATCACAGTTTGTTTCCCTTACTTACGAACACAAGTACAGAGAACATATGAAAGTACCCGGATGAGTTTGAGATATCACGGATGCATTACTTACGTACCAAACCCGCTTAAAGTCCCAGAAGTCATTGAGGCACGTCCAACCAAGTTCCTTCTTCTGAGGTTGCCTCACAAGACCGGTCGCCACGAGAACACAAGTCCGTCTTTGAATTCTTGGAATTGAGAAACAACCAGATGTCCCCATATAAATAGTTTTTTGTTGATGTTTGTTGGCCGATATGTTAGTTGTCTGACATTTATTGACAGTTATACTGACACCTAGTTATGTGGATGCAGCATAGCAATGGCTAGTTTTATGCTACTTTTTTAGTCAAAAGTAGCAGAAAAAGGTGCTTTCGTAAAATTTGACGTCAGCTATTATTGGTTTATACTGTTGATGAAAGTGTTTAATATCAGGTCACTGAAATAAAATGAGCAATGTTCATCTTTTCAGATCTCTACGATTCCAAGTTGTCCTGTTTCATGTCAAATAAAATTTTATTAGGCTAATGATATCACTTAAAATATCATTTGATGCATTACATTAACACATTTTAATGCTTTTATGCAACCCAGGTGTTAAAGTATGCCAAGAAGTAGGATGCTCCACATTGCGATCCAACTGGCGTTTATCAGCAAGTGGAGTGATAATATCTAGACTGTAGATATCGTAATCAAATCCCTGTGTGCAGTCATTTCACACTCCAGATCTCTATCACTGTATAGCTGTCTGTTATCAGTAGCTTATGCATTATATTTCATTCTTTATTTATTCATCGACTTTGAGGGAAATACGGCGACAGGCTCTGGGCTTTGACTGGGAATCAAATTGTCATTTCCAAAGTGACAAGGCGCTGATTTGCCCAGCTGGCAATGAGCGATTGGACGTATCTGTTGACAAATGGACACATGATCAGAGTTGGCAGGGTGGTGCAGGAGACAAAATGCCCCCAGCCACAGGTCTGTATTTTTATCCAGCGTCACAGCCGGAAAGACATCACTCTCACATTCCAGTGCAACATGGGAACGCATTGGGCTTAACACCACACACATGCTTTTAATTACAATCGTTTCGTGTGGGCCAGATTGCCATGTAAAATAAATCACCAGTTCTCTACTTCCGACTTGTTATTCTCAAATATATGCCTTGTGGATGGTACAGTTTTGAGAGTGTGTTATGGAATATCTGCCATAATTGACATTTTAGTTGTTATGTAGAAAACATCCAGAATTTAATCGTAACGAATCGTAAAAGAAACAGAATGTCAGCTGAACCACTAGACAAGATCTTGTGTAGCTGTTGCAGAATATTACAACATATTGTTTGATTACAAAGTGCATGTGTGTGTGTCTGGAGAGCTGACAAATAACAAGTTTTTTCAACATCAAACAGTATTAGGTTAAAATGAATATGATTGTATGAACAGTGCAGTAAAGAAAACATTGTTGGTGCAATAGAAAAACTCCTTCGTTCTTCACACACCGGCTGAAAATCTTAAAATATAGTGTAAATATTATTATGCAACTATCTTGTATTATTGTTTCCCGACCTAGAGATTTATCACTTCAATGTTTCCTCAATTTCGTTTAATGTTATCTAATGTAAATATATGTATTTACCAAAGTTGATCTTTGATCAGTCTCTTACATTTTTTACAGGTATATTAAAAAGATGTATTGTACAGAATGTAAAATCCAGAATATTTCAACTTTTCTTATCTACAGATGGTTTAGCGTCAGCAACATAATAAACGTTATGTGGCACAAGCTTAACTTCCGGTAGACCTCCACAAAAAAATCAATAACTGTTGAATAGTTTTAATATAACATGATTAAAATACAATGAAATATTAGTAAAAGATAATATTAATAAACAGTACAGGTCAAAAGTTTTTGGAGACTTGAGTGAAATGTTTCTAGTTATGTAATGCATGAATATCATAAATTTGTCTAGTAAACACAAATATTATTTTGAACAGTTTATTAAATAAGTAATGTTTTTGAAATGGATGACTTTGACTGAATAATGAAGAGAAAGGAGCCAATAAGATTACAGAATAGATGGGAACTCCTTTAATAGTGTTTAAAAAATATCTCAGGGTGAGATCTCAAGATTTTTTTTTTTGCAAATTCTAGTCAAATGCTGACTACAGGTCCGGTCCGTGCATCCTATGAAACCATCTACGAGAGTGACCTCAGGACCCTTTGAAACAGGTTTCCCACCATGTGGAATCACTTTATAGCAGTTCCCTTAAATTATTATTAATTATATTAATTATTTATTTTGGCTTCAACATAGTTTAAGATGAGACATGCCATACAGCATAATAAGACGTAATATCACTTCTTTATATCATTTTAACTCTCCATCAAAACTCGTGTGTGTGGACTTGAATTGAAAACTGCTCAAGTTGTCAGGGTGTGTTTATCCAGTGTTTGTGTGTGTGCACCATTGAAAAGGATGTGAAGAGGGAATTACGGTGGACCAGACACTGGATGAAATTACAGAACGGAGCTTTCGGGCGTTTAGAGTAAACAGCAGAGATACAAATCACCTTCCTCCTCTGCTGCTCAATTAATTAAAGCCACCAGACGCACACACATACAAGACAAATACAACACCAGTGATCACAGTGCGGTGCGAACATGTGTATGTCTATCTCAGCTTAAGTGGAAGAACACTTTTTGCAAAAATGTGCAATTGACCATGGTCTGGCTACTTGTTTGATTTAGCTTGTGTGGCCTTTCGATGATGATGATAGCTGGGTGTAGTGTTTGGCTGTGTTTAGCATCCATCCACAGCAATCCTGGCTGCATTATTACTGGTTTCTGCACTGCAGTGATGTGCCAAAACAGGAAAAGAACACCCAGCATCAACACATACAATCTCCTCGTCTCCAAACCTTCAAATGAACACTTCCGTCTGAGCTTGACTTTCTCTCCTAGCTCTTCTCCACAGCTCAACACAGTTTGAGGACTCGTTATATCAGAACTAAATCTATTTCCCTAGGCCTGCACTCCTTATGTCCTGAAAAAAGAGAGAGCCAGAGAGAAATACTGTTGATTGTGTGACTGAGACAGGGGGGATTTTTTTGTTGAAAAAGTATATTACTCCAAAAACCTTGTTCTGTTTTATGAGCACTACATGATACCCTGGTACTACCATGGTATTTCTAAAAAAAAATCACATAGTACAGTAAAGTATTGTACTATCTTATACCATCACTGTGATTATGCCACAATATATTGATATAGATAAAAGTGATAAAACAGTTATCTATAGTTTTTTTTAAAAGAAGATGCACCGTATTTACTCAAAATCGAGTGTATGAAATTAGCAGCTTCTGGCGGTGAGGTAGAAAATTGCAACGATTGGTTCACTCCACCCCTCCCTTTCGATGCACTGCGGTGGCTGACACAGGACTAAGACGTCGTCACATTAATGCTTCTTTGCCCAAGGAGATAACGTTTTTACTAAACGCACTCTGTAGAGCAGTTTGTCTGTTTATGGCTACTTTAGAAACAGGGTATTTTCATGCAAATGTAACCCACCGTGTAGATACACTTTAAAACTTTGCTGTAGTTTTGCAGCAGGTTTGCCAGTGACTTCTTGTAGTTTGAATTACTACTTTATACTACTTTCCTGTTAGTACTGTTTTCAATTTGAGTTAAACATTCTAATTTTGAGATTCAAAATGAGCAAGAAGCGACCTGTCTCATTACTGACATTAGCACAGCAACACAGCAAAAAAATGACATTCTTCCTAAGCATTTTTGTTTTGTTGTCTAGTAAAAATATTAAACATTTTATGTTTAAAACAAAATTGTAAATTAAATCTACAGTAAGTTACTGGCAAACCTATTGCAAAAGTTTTACAGTGTAGAAATTGCTCATTTTAAGGTAATAGAAAAACGTCATTATGTAAGGTCTTTATAGACCTCTGAACACATAGTTATGTGTATTATATTGCATTTCTGTCAATAGATCCTGCCAAAAAATACACACAACATCTTTAAGGAGTACTTAAAGAGGAACTATTTCATGTATTGTTTTTAGCAAAAACTGTTTTTTTATGTTTTTGGTTTGAAGCTGTACTGAAAGATGACATTACGTATGTCTGTCAAAGTTTTTGTTAAATATACAGGTGTTTATAATGTGTAATAAAATGAAATAGACCTGAAATAGTAAAGCATAATTAACCCAGTTTCCCTTTCTGTCGGTTTCTTGATGTTCTGTTGAAGCGACAGATGGGGTACGTCTTGAGAACCTATCAACTTCTGACTAGTTTTGGAAATGGCAATGAAATTTTCATGCCGGACTCTGCCCCCGGATGTCCGTGTATAAAAGGGAGATGGCGTGGTGCATTCATTCACCTTTTGTTCTTCGGAGCCCTCACACATGATCGACTTTGAGACTTCAATCTACGCTGAATTACTGCTGGAATCTTACGACGTGGTGCAGTAGACTGTCCCTTCCTGCAGCGACTTCCCCTGGGCGTCTAGGCGGTTCCAGAGGGGTTCAAGACTTCTAAAAGAGCTAATTTCTCGTGGTAGCGTGGTATGTCCAGCTGTTCTCATGGGTGTGATAGTCTCATCAAGGAGGGGGACAGACACAATGTTTACCTCAAGTGTTTGAGGCAACGATCCAGTTGCTGGTAAGTCTGTAGGACAGCACAACCTGGTCATTAGGTTAATTAGGAGCATGAGAAGGCTGAATTCGCCTCGTCCACGGTCCGTACCCTCTTGGGACCTAGATGTGGTCCTGGCGGCCCCCAGAGGCCCACCTTGTAGCCCCTCGGAGATGCCGCTCTTTCTCATCTCATGATGAAGACGGTTCTCCTGATGGTGCTCGCCTCCATAAAGAGGGTAGGGGGCCTACAAGCGTTCTCTGTGTCCGAAGATTTCCTAGAAGTCGGGCCTGGTGATTCTCACGTTATCCTGAGACCCTGGCCCGGCTACGTGCCCAAAGTTCCCACCACTCCCTTTTGGGACCAGGTGGTGAATTTACAGGAAGACCCAACCACATCCGTGTTGTGTCGAGGACACACATAACACCTCTACTTGGACTGCACGCAGAGCCTCAGGAGAGACCGTCAGAAATGGAACGTCTTGGTTACGGATGAAACCTCAGTTCCCTGATGGAGGATAGACGTTGTGTCCTTCATGCCACAACGTGTGCCGCCCCCTGCATCTGTCGAGAGAGGCTCTAAGGCTCCTTTTGCCCAAAGGTGAATGAATGCAGCACGCTGCTTCTCTTTTATACCCTGATATCCGGGGGCGGAGTCCGGCATGCAAATTTTATTCGCCAATTTCATTGGCCTTTTCTAAACTAGTCAGTAGTTGATAGGTTCTCAAGACGAACACCATGTTCTCTTCTGAACACATTCAACCAGCCGTTGTGCTGAGAACATTGGGTTATTTTTGTGTAAAGAAGTGTAAGAAAAATAATCAACAATACAAAGGAATAAATATCTGTTCTTATTATTTTTCTTATATCAATGGCAAACATCTTTTTTTCTTGTTTTAGCCATAAACTTTTAAAAATCAGATTTTTCTGAAATCAAGTTATTATAATAATCCCAAGGCAGTTCATAATAAAGTGGCTAATTCTTATGAATTTTAGCACTGACTGCATTCCCGTGACTGATGCTTAGATTTAGGTATGGGGTTAGGTGTGAGCCTACATAAGCAACGTTTTCTAATAATCATACATTTTGTATGATTCACATTGTCAAAATTAACACAAATTAGCCAAATCTTTAAATAGTTACAAATTTCTGTAGACTCACACAAAAAATAAATGCATTTGTTTATCGAGTAATATATTTCTGCAGTGCAGATTATAATCTGCACAAGACACTTTCTATATACAGGAGTGCTCAATGCATTTCGAAGGGGCCTGACATCAACATGAGCAATTTATCCAGGTTCATGTACTGTAGGAGAAAGTGTGATTTATTTGACCATTAAATGAAAACATTGTAATGAAGTTGGGAGCAGGGGATCATCCAAAGGATCTGGTAATTAAACAGCCATCCTGGAGGGAAAATTTCGTAAAGGGGTATTATGACACTACTTAAACGAACTTTATCGTTTGTTTTAGATGTATTACACTATTTAAGGTAAAAAAAGACAGGTAAGCCCATCTACTTGGGCAGTCTTAGTCAAACCATGAACTGACGAAGAGATGTGGAGGTGTGGCGTTTCAGGCAGGTCTGTGTGAGCATTTGCTTTTAGATGTTGTTGTTTTGTTCCGACACTTTAATGTTTGCATTTTCACAAGTTTAACACATGCATGGGCAACTAATAGAACACCAAAGACACAGAAAAACACATATTTTTAATTGTGACCTCTTTAATTTTCCATCCAAGTGACCCCACTTTTCATCAAACATATACAGTTATCAGTGTATACCTTGCAATATAAAGAAAACAGTTTCACTAGCCATAAAGCTTACCTTAAAATATTGAATGTAATGTTAATCTGTTGTCAAATCTGAACCTTTGTCAATGTATCTGTGTCATACAGCATTTTCGTATATCACTGAATCTTCAGTCTCTAGAGGAACATGTGAAAGCTTCTTCCTGTGATAGTGTTGAAAGGTCATTTATTCATCAATAAATCTGTCAAAAGCAAAGACAAAGAGTCCTTCCACACTTGAAATGGGAGCAGTTCCCTTTCAAAAAAAAAAAGATTTTCTTACCAAGCAGTTTTGTCTTGTTTTACAGTATCTAAAAATCCCTATATCAAGGAAAGTGATATAGATATCAATATATTAGTTTAATATGATTCAAGATATGGAAGGAAGGAGGTGGGAATCGGAAGTCCGTTAAATAAAGTTTTAATATAAATAATAACAGCCGGCGGCCTCTCACGGCTGACCGCCGGCGAACAAAACAAGAACAAGCAAGTAATTAAGTAAAACATAAATACAAACATGTTCGGGCCCGGTCCTCTCTCTTCGACGGTCCGGTCGCTCGTTCTCTTATATGCTCCCAATCTCCTACGTGATTCGAGACCGCTGCGAGCACAGCTGGCGCTCATTCACAATTACTCACCGGTCTCGAACCACGGTCTTGCCCCGCCTACTCCACTACAATTAGATACTTGATTTATGAAATAAAATATAAGAATAACTGTATGTTTATGTTTAAAACTAGCAAAATAGAAGACATTTGCCAATTTGGGTGAGATCAATTTGAAAATCAACGTACTTTTTTCACCTTTACTTCTAGATATTTGCACTAGAAAGCGAGACAAAAATGACTAGTTAGAAATATTTTCTTTTACCTTAGCTGAGTATCTGATCAACAGATATTGAAAGATCCTGCCCTTATTTTTTAGGATGACATTATTTTGCACATTTTAATTACTTGGTGATTTTTAAAGTCTTGTGTATTTTTATGTATTTTTAATGAACACAGACCTGGTTCCATTGTAAGTGTCTTACTCTGGATGATTATTGTTTTAAAATCATTCATTTTTGTCATTGTTTTAAATCCATACCACCTGGTGGATTACATCTTGACCTTCGCTGCAACTACAGTCCCATTCTTGTTTGTGCTAAAATCATTTGCCATATTGAACCATAAACAGAAAAACACAAAGTGATGCCTCCCGGTCATAGATATTGTATTTTCTACAGTCCTCTACTATATGTCATATGATGAGGATTATTGGAGTCTCGCTATTTATTTGAACCATAAATATATCAAGCTGAGTGAGCTACGAGTTGTTTGGATCGTCCATCAATCACTTTCACAGGAGTTGCCACTCACACCTGCTGGTGTCTGCTGAAGCCAATTTGGGCGTGTGTATATTGTATCGATCATTATTGCCTGTGGGTCATATTCAATCACAAAGAATTTTGCCTTTTGAATTAAGTTCTCAGAATACTTTACGGTGCATTGGTGGTATTTTGCTGGAGGGGCAGACAAGACAGCTGAAACAGCAATGATGGAAAACTTTTCCCAAAAAGAATGGTTCATGTTATTTACAAGACATGTAAACATCTGAGTTTTATTATGTGATATAGTAGTTTGACCAGTTGTGTTTTAAAATGAAACTTTCTTTTTTTGAACTGTATATTCTTTCAAGCTGAGCAAATGTAAAAACTAAGAATTTTTAATTCATGAATTTTGGCTCCAGAATTATTGGTATTCTTTTTTATAAGTTATGATATGTCAAATAAAACGAATAATAATAATAATAATAAAAAATATGAAATTTCCACCAAAATAACAAATATTGGAAATGTAAATGTATTTATTATATTTTCTATTTATAAACATTAATGTATATTATTCAATTCAATAATATTCTTATTCAATAATTCAATATTCAATATTCAATAATATATATAATTAAAATGTTTTGTAAAATGAAATGATTATCTATAAACAAAAAAATAAACAAAAAAACTGAATACAAATTTGAAAAGCAATCTAAAACAATTCTGAATAGCACACAACCCAAATTTTTCCTGTTATACTTTATCTTCTACACAAATGAGCTGACTAATATTGCCCATCATTAAAAATGATCTGAGGTATTAACAGGTCTCTCAGCCGTAGTAAGTAAGTGTTCTCTGGAAATTCAGCTCGATCATGTGGTGACTGGTAGAAAAATTGCTCTTTCTCCTCACAGGTGCTGGACCAGGAACCAATTATCTGGAAATGTGTCTTGGGTCCCAAAATATCATTGTCAAGCTGCCACACACCACAAGATAAAAGAGGAGGAATGGAGTCAAATCCCAAAGTGACATGACAGAGTGCCTTCTTTTCCCTTTCTCTTCCAAAAGAAACTGATGTAAGACCGCTGCTATGCTGTAAATACCGTATTTTACTGTTCCCAAGACACTTCAGCTTAAAGAATATTCTGCGTTTATTACAAGTCAGGTTATCTGTGTGCTTCTACATGTCCAACCAGATGCTGTGTATAATGTTGTGTAAAGTTTATAAACAATAGCAGCAGGCAAGTTATAACGTTATATTTTAATAAGCTGCAAACCATAACTTTTTTGCATTAAAAATGAAATGATTTTCATTAGAATAAACAAATATCATTTTCATAAGAAGTAATTGAACCCGCATTCAACCCATGACTTCACAAGAACAGAACCTGCCATTTTATGTTTCAAACAGAGAGGGCGTTAGAGACGTGGGAAATTGCAGCTTTAAATATATCAAATATGTCTTTTTTATATTCCAGTTCAAATATACCATCACATAAAATAAATCAATTTCATTGGCCCTTAATACGGTTTGAAAAGAAGCCTAAAATAATGTGTGTTGGTATGAGACTATGATGGAATCGCTTACTGACCTTTTTCTGTGTAAAGCACTATTCAATCTTTAACTGTGTTGTCATGACAATAACTTTGGTAAGCCCTGTTACATTTTTTATGTAATGACCATAGATACTGTACAAGAAAGAATTCTAACTATAGAGTATTTCTAAAGGAAGAAGGAACCACACAATACAAGCTTCACGTTTTAGACGCTCTTAAACACTGGCCTACTTTAATGTGCTTGTGTCATTACTGCAGTTTTTGCTCTATTTGTTGAACTCTCTTGTAAGTTGCATCATCTCAAAAATACTCTAAGATTTGTTTAAATGGGTGTTGAGCTGCAGACTAAATGTCATCGAGAAGAAAACACATCTTGTTCATTTTCCAACATGTCCTCTAACCCTTATCACTTCCCTCAAACATGACCCACGGGAGTGTTTACTAAATTAGCACCCCTAACAGCAGCAGATGAGTCATAAATGCACATAAAGCGAGGCGGGGGTATTAAGGTCCCGCATGAAACTCATCAGAAAAATGTCACATACCCTATTACAACACTTTATAACTTATTATAACAAAACTTATTAGACAAACAAACTAAAATCACTGAAACCATCATGAATTTGATGTGTTATTTGATTGTTTAGTTTGGCTCATGTCCCGTTGTTTAAGTAGAGGAAGCGGCATTTGTGACCTATACCGCAGCCAGCCACCTGGGGGCAATCAAAAAACTTTGGCACAGTTTTTGTCAATCAATGTTAATCTTGAGTACCTATAGAGTAGTACTGCATCCTTCATTTCTCCGAGGTGTCTTTAGTTTCATCACAATCAATCAATCAATATTTATTTATAAAGCTTGTTTAAAAACCAATGAGGTGCTGTACGAGCTGATAGAATGACTAAAGCGAGAGTATTAAAGTACATTCAACTACACAAAAAATTGGAAAATTAAAAGCAAAAGAAAATAAGTGTGTTTGAGTCTGGTTTTAAAAATGTAGATAGATGGCGCAGTTTTAACATGCAATGGAAGGCTATTTCAGACTTTCGGGCAAATAATGGCAAAGGTGCAATTTTTTAGTCTTGATCGGGGAACCATGAGTAACCCAAGCTCAAAAGATCTCAGGGATCTGGGGGGAGTGTATGGGAGCAGGACATCCGTTAAATATTGAGGAGCTAGATTATTAAGGGCTTCATAAACAAACAATAAGATATTTGAAATCAATCCTGTATTTGATAGGAAGCAAGTGCAGTGAGCATAAGATGGATGTGACACGATCGTGCTTGCGCTTCCCTGATAGAAGTTTGGCAGCAGCATCATGTACTAGCTGAAGACGTGAGGATTGAGAGACACTAACATGAAGTGAGTTGCAATAGTCCAGGCGAGATGACACAAATGCATGAATGGCAATTTGAAAATTGTTCATGGATAAAAAGGGCTTAACTTTGGCATAAAGGCGAAGATGATAAAAACACGATTTTTCAACAGCATAAATCTGTTTGTCAAATGTTTGTTTGAGACTGCAGTCTAGTAAAAATCCCTAATTTCTGGCACATTGTGTTTGGTATGGAGAAAGTGTCATGAGTCTGCCCCATCATGTCATGTCTATTCTTGTTCTTGTGGCAGATTCATGGCGAAGCCTTAGGTTTTATGTGGAGAGAGAGAAAATGACAATTTTGGTCTTCCATGCTCTCTCTCTGGTCCGCATCTGTTCCCGCCATCTCGTTTCCTTGTTAACTTTCCCTGAGTGTTTCATTACCCACACCTGTTCCCTTGTTAATTATCATTTGTCTGTCTCCCAATAAAATATCCTCCTGTCTATTGTCCTGTGCTTGTTCGTTGTACTTATATGTGCATGTACTTACCTGTGCTTATGTGCTTGGATGCGTGTTCGCTTGTTTGCCTTGCCCTGTGTGCTACTGCTTATCTGTGGATACCTAACCTGTGTCTGGAACTTTATTATTTACCACGTCGTGTCTTAGTGTGTTTTGTAAGTAGTTCAGAGTTATACAGTCTCTTTTGTTTTGTCCCCACGGGGGAAGTCTTTTTGTTTCTTGTTTTCATTTAGTTTTGCTCCTCGTTTGCTCCCCATTGTGGGTTTTTGTTTTGTTTTATTAAAGTCTTGTTTTGTTTCCCTTCTCTTCTGCCTGCGCTTGGGTTCTTCCAACCCTGATCGTGACAGAAAGGGAGTCGAGGTTGAAGTTAAGATCAACAATCTCCTTGGGACCAAAAAGGATAATCTCAATTTTATTTTCATTAAGATTTAAAAAATTACTTGTCAAGCATAGCTTTAGCTCATCTAAGCACCCCAACAGTGGTTTTAGGACATTTTTGTCATTATGCAGAAATGGAAGGTATATTTGCATGTCATCAGCATATAAGTGAAAGGGTACTCCATATTTGTCAAAGATAGAGGCAATAGGAAGCATATACAAGAAAAACAGCACTGGGCTGAGAACTGTTCCTTGAGGAACACCACAGCCAAGAGACATGTCCTAAGCTAACATTAAAACACCTATTAGACCAATAAGATCTAAACGATTGTAAAACTGTGCCGCGAAAACCCACACACAGCTCCAGAAGAGATAATAGAACTTCATGGTCAACCAAATCAAAAGCATAACTAAGATCTAAGAGGGCAAGGGCAACAAACTTCCCTGAATCGGTTGCACAGAAGATATTGTTTGAAACTCTTTATCACATTTATAAAAGACAGATACACTTCTTTCCTAAAAAACAACCAGCTCCTGGAGAAGTGCAGTGAGTGGAGTTAAAGCATGAGCAACACAATACATCATTACGTTATCCTTGCTAACTTTTGATTCACTCAACGTTTGTTTTGTTAACATTATCCATTCATGCATATATTGCCAACAAAACAGATATTTAACCCAATTACACTTACTGCGTGCGGTTTCCAAATTGTGACCGGTATCTTTTTTCTGCAAATCCCGCATCAACCTGTTTGTTAAATATTTGTTAAACAATTAGGTCATAATAGGGTATTTGTCACCTTGGACCACAAAAACAGTAATAAGTAGCACAGGTATATTTGTAGTAATAGCCAACAATACAATGAATGGGTCAAAATTATCTATTTTTTAATGCCAAAAATCATTAGGTTATTAAGTAAAGATCATGTTCCATGAAGATATTTTGTACCTACAATTGATCTGTAGGGGATTGAATAAGGAACAGTATTATTTTAACGCTATTCTTCACCAAATTTGTAAGAATTATCATGAGCTTTGATCACAATTATAAGCGATATATTTTCTATATTGCCCATCAAAAGAAAGAAAGTGTCCTGATGCAGTTTGAGACTCCAGTTGATCTTGGCTGGAAGTGATCATAGATAACCAGTTTTATGCAGAGTATATGTATCTGGAAAGACGAGGCCTGGCACAAACTTAGGGGTCAAAGGTGAAGTCTTCTTCCTGTCCATCCTTTAGAGATGCAAAACACAAGAAGAGAGAAGAGAGAAAGAACGAACACCAGCAAACCGGAAAAAACGAAGAGACTCATCTGGTTGTCTCTTTTAAACTGTTAGGATGTCACATCCTACAGACGTGACTGACCCAATCAGGTGATGGCAACTTTGGAAGGAAAGGTAGTTGTCTCTGTTTTCCAACATGGTGTTTTGCATGTGAAAGCTGATTGGATGTTCACCAGGAAACTTCTAAGAGTTCAATAAAACTAATATGAAAAGAGTTAACAAAACATATCAAACATTAACATGAAGGAAATCATGCAGCTCATAGACATAGACACCCAGCATGATCTACATATCATCTTAGTTAAATGAGTTACTACAAATCATAATATTGCAAAATTATACACACATTCATTGATAAAACAGACATAACAACAAGAACATCAATACATGGAAAAGGTTAGAATTGAACATATGTTCTTTCCATATAAATGTATTTAGGATTGCATGTCTGTCTCCTAAGTGAGTAAAGAGAGTTCATCTTCCTACATTCCATTCTGTCGTAAAATACTCTTATCTTGGTGGTTTGGTGTGGGTTGCTATGGTCACCAGAGATCTGGTCCTGCCTTGGTGTTAGTTGCAGATTCCCTGGCGACTAGCTTTCTGGTTGGGTGAGGGGTGTTGTTGTAATATTTAAGAAACATAACTAGTTATTGCGTGTCTGATCGGTCTCAGAAACTACATATCAAAAATAGATTTTTGTGAGTGGACGCAGCAAAATTGTGAACAAAAATGGGTCGAAACATTCCTTCAACATTCACTGTTTTCAACTCTTTGGGAAAACTTAGAATTTCAGCTTCTGGGTTTAAATATACTCTTCACAACGTCATTACATTGGTAAGCCAAACTGTTTCTTTTTAGCAAATGCCTGCTACAGTGCATCTCATGGCGATTTTCTCAAATTTCAGATGATGTATAAAAACATGTATGTATTGAATTGTATATATTGAAAAATATTTTATTGATATGCAAATATTAAGTTCATCTTTAGTAAGTTATTCTAAATAAAAAACCTCTACGAAGATCTTGTTTATTTTCTGTGTTTTACAAAAACATAATCTTCTGGTTTTCAGTGGTCGCAAATGAAACGAGAGCATTTACAGTTTCAAGTGATATCTTCTTCTTGTCAGTATGATCATCAATTAAAAGTTGTTAGTCTTGTTATAAGGAAAAAAGTCCAAGTGCCTCCTTGGACTCCTGGAACATTCCATTAAAACCAGTTGATAAATAGATCAAGTGTGTATTGTTTTGTGTTGTGAGCTGATAGGACATATCACTCATGCAGTATTGGACTGGCAGCGGGTATTCTCCAGTCAGAGCTTGACAGGTCGCATTAGTGAAGCAAACGTGCTAAAAAGTGCAAGAGCGGGAACAGTTCGCAGGCTATTACAGAAATCCATCACAGTTGGACGCGTTCTGTTCCCTCCATAGATCTTATGGGCTGACTGATGGCTTTGATGTTCTTAGTTCATTTTTGAAAACTCTGTAATAAGCTCTGACATGATGGAATTAGAAATTGAAACACTAAGGTTATCCCATCATGCTTCATGGTTTCTCTTGTGGTGATATCATGGAGGTAAAGTCTCCAGTGGAAGAAAAACATGTTAAGGCATTGTTTCATGTGCGATTGTTATTCTGAGATGAAATTAGACTTATAAAATAAAATCATTAGGGCTCCATCCGTTTTAGAAAAGCTAAATGAAGTGGAGCCGTTTACCATTAAACATTGTGAGATGGCTGAAATTTCAGTGAAAAATACCAGGGAATGGGTGTGAAATATAAATTAGATTAAACTCTCCCCTTTGGCTGTTTTTTTTTATTTATTGGTCAGGGTTACCCTGCTTAATGGAATTGTAAAAAAAGGTGGGTCTGATTATGGTGTGTGAATCATTTGAATGTTGCAGTCTGACATTGAGCAAATTTACATTCAACACTATAATAGCATCACTTCATCCCCCTTGTCCTGGGGCTGTTGCTATAAGAACTATTATGGGTGAAACTTCCGGCATAAGTAGTGCGGCAGTGTTGTATGGCTCATTCTGACGGCAGTACATTTTTTCGTGATCGATGTCTTGAATTATAATACTCTTTCCTTCATGCAGAATACATAAAAAATCACCAGTGTCATCAAAAAATGACACTGATGAACAACAAATATTGCCTAACCAATATGTTTGTTGGAAAGCTGCAGGTATTTTTTTACATTAAAATATAGGTAAAATGTGTAAAAATAGTTTTGCTATCTATCTATCTATCTATCTATCTATCTATCTATCTATCTATCTATCTATCTATCTATCTATCTATCTATCTATCTATCGTCCTCTCTCGCTCTCTTTTTTATGGATCTATAGGCAACTTGTTCAATAATTGGCTAAATAAGAGTAATGTTTATAAATCTAAACAGAACATTTTTCAATTCAGATGTTTTTTTACTGTAGGAATTATCATGTTTTATCTTTACAAAGCCCAGTGAAAGAAATGAAGGGAACTGTAGTAAAAAAATCATACTGTTGCATAAGATAAAAAAAATATAAAATTCTGGAAAGTATGCATGTAGCAAGATAAACACTTAGAAATAAATATGAACCGTTCTAAATAAAACAGTAATAATGTTCTACAGACTTTTAAAGTTTTTGCTTTGTCTTTTTACTTCTCTAAGATTTTGGGTATTCATGGCATCTAGAACACGCCATGACTGCAAAAAAAACCATGGATTTTACTCTTTCAATTTCAACTATAAATGGTTCCTTGTAGAGTTACTGGCACAGTGAAAGAGTTACTTAAAGCTGAGGCAACATGCTATGTCATGCATTCTGACTTCTTGACACTGTTAAACGTGCTGCTTCTCAAGCTTGACATTGTCAACTTGTCAAACAACGAGTTGAACGTAGGACGTTGTTTTTCTGTGCTCTATACACTCCCCCAGGGTTCGTACAGGTTTCTGAAAGTTTTTTTTTAACATGGATTCCCTTTAGATAACAAGAGTTCTTTGTCCTTAATGGTCAATTCTCTTTGAAAAGCACGCTCACTCGTCATAAAGCGAGCGAAAGATCATGCCGACGCTTCAGCCAGCCAGCCCGAGAAAGAGCACACCCATCAATGCCGCTTCACTCAGTTGATTGAAGTTTAGCTGTGTTTGTTTGCTGATTGCATTTCGGTGATGAATGTTTTATAAACGGTTGATAAAATGCTAGATTTGGAGATCGTTTGAAACTGATAGATGGCGCGATCCCAGTGCTAAAAAGAGATTGCCAGAAACTGAGTGCGTTACCTCATCTTTAAGATCTTCTGAGATAACTGACTCATCTCTCTCTCATATCTACAGTATCACACTACTCTGCATGTTTAGCAGAGTAATGATGCCTATAAGATTATATTCCTTCAGTACAGTAATTTGCTCCTCACAGATCAAACAGCGAGAGTTCAACTGTGTTTTAAAACTAGGAATAGTATATACACTGTACTAGTATAATGTAACAATCATTTTTGAATATAAGGATAAAACAAAAAAATACAAAGTAGAACAGCATCAATTCCTGTTCACTTTGCAGTTTGTTCTATCTTGCAGTACTATAAACACTTGAGGGCCAACAGGTAATTTGAGACCCAGAGGATCTTGTTTCTAAAAAACCCTCTCCCTGGGCTAGCAGTTACTTTCAATATCGCTTCACAATTTCATTGATATAAAATGAAATATCAACACTTCTCCTACAGTTTTCTCCAGACGCTTTAACATTCAAAAGCGTTAATTTTCTCAAGAGTGTACTCCAAACTCTTCTCTCCGAGTCTTTGTCTGTCTACTTCTCACTTCTTCTCATCACCAATTATAAGAAACCCTTCATCTCCACTCACACACCAATGCTGATTGCCATCAACCTTTATCTTGCTCGGAAAGTTTAGGCCAACTTTCCTGCCGCCTGCGTGATGGTTGCCGCGCACACGAAGTGTTTCTTAGGCCTTCCTTAGCTGGCTTAACTGACAATGTTATTGTCCTGACACCAGATATATCAAAACAAGTCCAGTGTGGAGATTGATGGGCTTTAGTGAGAGCTCAGCCTTTTAACCTCCATACAATAAAGGAAGGCGTCTCGATTCAGAGCGCCACTGCGGAGTGATTTGTTCAGTCGTCCGTCACTGTCACACCGCTCTGCTGCAGAGGCATCGCCGTGCTTGCTTATAAATACCTCAATCACAACAGGGTCTGCTCTTCAGCCTCTCTCTTTTACTTTCTCTCTATCTGTCAGGGCTTCTCAATCATAATACATAACTTAGTAACTTCTCATGATGCATCATTCCTACAAGTAAAGTGAGAAGAGTTTTGCGGGTAGCTATTTTAAAGTGAGGATTTTATCAAGATGGTATTAGATAACTTTTCTAGATCGCTTAAAAGTTTAAAAAAGTATTGGGACATTTACAAGAAGTGTTCCCTATTGTACTATAGATACCCAACCTGGTCTCATCAATTGCGTATTAATAACACACTGTTGCATTATCGTGTAATACCTACGACAAAGTTCGATTTTGCGTGCATATGATACGCCAATGTAATAATACTGTCAGGTTTAGGGTTTGGGTTAGAGTAGAGGTTAGAATATGGCGTACATATTACACGATATTGCACAGCGCATGTTATTTATACGGAATTCATGAGAGTGGGCTGAGACTCCAGATGCAAACTTTTTTATCGTTGAAATATTTTAATTTTATTTAAGGTTCAGATTATATAAAATCCTGTATTTGGTAATTGGTGTTTTGATCTCAATGTAAAAGACGGACAAATTAATACATTTCATTTATAGCTATAATTGCTACCAAAATTCCATGCAGTCAACAATTATGGCAGATGTATACTATATTACTATATTTTTTCTGGATAAAGAAGTTTGTTATTGCCTTCATTTTTAAGTAAAATAAAATAGCTTATACTAGTCTTTTCAGCTTAATATTTTACATTTTGAAAGGTAATGACATTGCTTAAACTATTTTTGATGAGGTAAAGAAACTTGCAGTTAACAACTTGTTAACATGGTGAGTTGAATGAACATATTCAGAAACTTCAAGTTGAGTCCAAATAAACATTTAAACAACGCAACTTAAAAAAAATTACAGTGCATTTTATAGAGTTCATATATTTTATAAATATAAAGAATGTGTTCTCATGAATACATCGCAGACTCTGACTCAAAATCATTAAACTAAAAGTCAGTTTTATAAAAACAGCCAACAATCTAACAATATATGGCCCCACATTACCTTTTAAACACAGCACCTGTCTCACATTCTTGGGTGGTGTGTCGATCACATCGAAGCAGTCAAAACAGACTTGTCTCTAATTTCTGCACCTGCTCTGTTTTTTCTTTTGTATCGTTCACCTAAACTATTACATTTTCACAGTGGGCTTTACAGGCTATGGATCAGCCGTTCAAGAAATATCGGGTCTTTTTTACAGCCCCGGTTACACATCGTCCTTCAGCCTGCCGTGTTTGAGACAAACCACGCCAGCTTTACACCTCCCTAAAGGTCAGGACTATTGGAGTGAGGATCAATGATTTTGAACCTCTGGTGCAGGCCGCCGTGGCGGATGTAAAGCTAGAGTCTTGTAGTGATTAGAATGCAGAGCTCTTTGGTGACCCGGTTGGTCGAGTCTTCGCTGGAACAGGAATAACTACATGTATTGACTCATAAGTCGATGTGTCTGTTCAGGCGGTGGGGTCAGCTCCCTGTCAGCAATTAAGGGAGAGTCAACGCCAACTCTGACAATATGGAAAAAAGGCAGAAGAATGTTTTGAGGTTTGAAGGGCATCTGGTGGAGTTGTTAAAAATGTTTGGCAATGAGTGACACAAAGTATTCAATATGTGGGTACATGGCTAAAAGTTAAGGCACTTTGGAAAGTAAATTGAAATTAATTGCATACATTTTTAAAACAACTAATGTAATACGCTTAGGTGTCAAAACTGTGCTAAAAGTTTGTTCAAGTGCCACATTTAAAGTTGGTAATAAAACATTAAAAACCATGCAATATTTAACTAATATAACTGATTTTCTGTGTACCAGAAATTAATTGGGAAAAACCCGCTGGCTCACCAGTGTTATAAATGCATAACTGAATTCATAATACTGTTTATATTTGGTGAGAAGACTGTGTTAAACTAAAAACCATAAGGCATTGTTTTGATTGCACCTGGCCATTGTTGAATCACATTTTATTAAATTATAGATAAATAAATATAAATAGTTTTGTAGACCACTGGGATATATCTGTTAAGTAGAAAATCTTATTCTGTGACTTCATTAGCATTTCACATGGTTCTTCGATGCCATAAAATAACCTTTTGGTTCCATTAAGAACCTTTAACATCTGATAAACCTTTCTGTTTCACAAAAGGTCCTTTGTGGCAAGAAAAGTCCTTCAGATTTTAAAAAAGTAGGAAAGAGATGGTCCTTTGAAGAACGTTTCACGACCGGGGAAGACAGAACCCAAACGCAGCCGGTAGGTGAGGGAAAAACAATGATTTATTAAACAAACACAAAGCAAAGACTCACTAGGGGGTAAAACTGACAAATAATAACACACAAACTCGACAGGAACGATAAACTGACTAAACTGGACTAAAACAACACTTGACATAGAATAACATTGACTAGACTCAATGCGTACGACAAGACACAACAGCATTAAACAGGGCAATAACGCAAACAGGCAGCGACACATCCAACAAGCCAAACTAGCAAAACGAACGAAGACAGGAAAGGATACACAAGGGCATTAACTAAGGAACCAAAGCAAGCAAGGCACAGGTGAGGGGCATGAAATTAAGATAAGATAATTAATGAGGGAACAAGAGGACGGGGAAATAGACGGGACCGGCATGCCGAGCCGAGCAATACATACGAGCTTCCTCACAGGAAAACATGGTACTGTCATGATCCTGCCCCAGGACTAGAAAAACTTGACAAGACGAGACATAACCATGACAAAATGGCTTTGTGTGACCAAAAATGGTTCTTCTATGGCATCGCTGTGAAGAACCTTTAAAGCACCTTTATTTTTAAGAGTTAATGGAGACTTTGAATTCCTCCCATAAGTAGTCATGTGACAAGACATATATTTTTATGTCTGTATTTTGATTGACAATGCAAAATGGAACATGAATTAAAAGTGAACTATAAGACATTGTAAAGTATCTATCTAACCAAATCAAAGTAAACAAAGGCAATAAATATAATAAATAAACATATTTTGTAAATGTTCCAACGAAAACATAATTTAAAATAAAAATATTCTCTTTTGAAAATAATTGAAGAAAATTCTAGGATTATTTCTCCCAAAAATAAAAATGTATTCACCCATTCTCAATCTGTCATTCTAAACCTGTATGACTTTCTTTCTTCTGCAGGACACAAAAGAAGATATTTTGAAGTATTTTGGTAACCAAACAACACTGACCCCATTGACTTCCATAGTATGAACACAAAACTATCGAGACATTTCTCAAAACATCTTAGTTTGTGCTCCAAAGATGAAATAGTCATATTCAGGTTTTAAATGGCATGATGGTGAGTAGATAATGTCAGAATTTTTATGTTTGGGTGAACTCTCCATATATTTTAATTGGTGTGCACTTTCAGTATTGGCCCCCTTTGGATATATTATTGACTGATTATTTTTTTGTATTACAGTTTGTTGCCATGGTGACCAGAGTACTTTTGATCTCACAATAGCAGTGAGTGGATGGGCGGGTGGAGTAGGGTTTAGTTAGCGTGATAGCGTCGGAGTAATTACTCTAATTATATGACCGGCAATGTTACTGCCTCAAGACAATGATAATCATTCCCTTTCTCTTCCCGCTTCATACACAAATCATGAAAAGAATTCTGCACAGCGATAACATCTAATCTCCTGTAAATACATTTTACAGGGGAGATTATCTCTATGTATAACTCCACTTCTATAGCTTAGAACTCTGCCATGATAAAGCTTTTGACCTCCTCTTTGAAAGTCTTCAGTGAATGATGGCATAATGAGAAAAAACTGCCAAGGATGCTGAGAGAGGCTGAGAGATTGGGCTGAGTTTGACCTGTCTTGCGTTGTGGTACATCTGAACTCGAGTTGTCTCCCACTAAACTACATGATAAATTACAAGCCCTATAAAAACATTATTTTGTCAATGTTAAAATGTCTTTTCCCAACTAAATGTGCAGGGACTTGATGGGGGGCCACCACTGATGCATAATAAAGTCCTAGATTGCTCATGATGTTATAACAATGAAGCCTCTGCACCACCATGTTGATTTGTCCATACATACTGAATTTATAAGAAGTTATAAGATTGATTAGGCATACAGTAGATAATTTCACAATGAACAGAAAGGTCAAAGCAGATCTACTGTGTTGCTTGATTCAATGCCTCATCTGTTTCATTCTTTACAGTTTCACTTGACCTGGCAGTGAATCCTCAGTCTACGATTCTCTAAATCACAAGGCTGAGTTTATCATGATCTAACCTTTCAAAGAGTAGAGAACGCTTTGACCCGCTCTCTGTAAAAAATACAATTAATATTCACAAGACCATATGAAGAATAAACCTTTCTTCTCGTGCCAGAAAAGCAGGCCAACGTTAACTCGAACCAACTCAGTGAATTAAATAAAAAAATCCATTTCACACAGCAATTTGAATGCTGGGCACAGTCCAAAAGAGCTAAAATATATTTCTCATTCGCCGGGTGTGAAAGAAATGTCTTGGTTACAGATGTAACCTCAAGTTCCCTTTCTGTCGGTCTCTCAAAGTTGTGTCGAACCGACAGATGGGGTTCTGAGGTTATCCGAGAGACCGACAGAAAGGGAACTGGACGTTATCCTGTCCTGTGTGTATGGGGATTTTTAGACTTTTTGCTAGCTATGCCTCATCTGCTCCAATTAGGAGCAATAACAATAATACCATGAAGAGAACAGTCAGTGAAATCACTGTGATTTTTTTCACGTATGAGAAGATTAGGCCTATATACTCCATTAAAGCCTGTAAAATAGCTTTTCAGACACACAGAAGCTTTTTGGATCAGAGCTACCAGTATACAGTGTACCTTGAATTTGTTTCAATGCCATTTGAATAACAGTATACAACAGACTGCAATTTACCATTTCCGTGAAACGTTCTGCAAGGACTTATAAACTGCCTTAAAATTCATTATTGGGTTTTGCGGAAAAAAAAAAAAACACCAAAAGAAATGTGCAAAAGAAATCATTGGGGCAGTACAAATTGAAAAAAATATGCGGAGCAAAGTAAAGGATGTAAAGTCTGTTTTTATCAGACAGCTGTCTGGAACAGTTGATTCAGGTCATGACATGAAACAATGTCTATAAAACTCTATATAAAAATCCATAGCCTTATTGTTGTCCTAGACAACCAAATTATTCCATAGTAGTGTTTGTCATTGATCTCGTGGCAAGACAAGGCAGGAGAACCAAATTGCAGGCAGGAGTCAGACGTTGGGGTAAACAACGGTATTCGTTTATAACGTGCATTTGAAAAAGCAAATCTCATCAAACATCATCACTATAAATATGCTTTATTTACATGAAAATACCTAAAAAGGTTTGAAGAACAGCGATAGAATATGCCCATTGCCATTTCCTGGAACTACAGGTAAGTCCCAAACTGCGCACTTATGCACTATTCTACACCTTTTTGTAGTATAAATACTGTGAGTAGTGCGTTCCCATAGAAAAAACTAAGAAAAGAAGTGCACACTTAATACCCGGATGATACACATTATTAACAGAAATATGATGTGTGAAACTGTGGACACTTCAGGCACTCAACAGACACAGTTTTGCTTACATTTTGCTTACATCAATCTGCTGGGCCAAACCGATGAAACTTGCATTAAATGTACAATGTACAAATTGATTTCTATTCACACGCATGTGCCATGGGAATGATGTCATTTGCCCTCGTCTGGAAACCGATATACTTCCGGTTAGTATAAAACCGTTGACTATTCCATTTGGGACGATACTACTCTTCAAAGGCTACATGGTTGAGCGCATAGTTCAAGTGCATAATGTTTAATATGTTTGGACACAATTTATCCGTCTAAACTGTACTTCTTCTGGCCTATATTTGGAGATTCTGCGCGATATCTTCCTGTGGCTTTTAGATGTGACGGCATTTAACCGTAATTTATGGAGAAATCGAGCATAAGAATTGCACGATATATCGTCCCAGCCCAAGTGTCCACAGGCATGTTGCTTGTGTAACCAAGAAAAGAGCTGAAGAAGAAGCAGCTCATTGTGTACATTGATTAAGAAGCATTAGCAGTGGTCACAGCAAGTAAACTGTAACTTTAGTTGCAGCTTTCACATCATTTATTTAGATAATTCATTCGTAAATGCGTTTGAGTAAACTTGAGGCTATCGCAGAGTTTCTTGATGTGAGGGAGGGGTTTAGGCAGACCAATGACAGCGCTTACCGTCTTGACATGTTTTTGGAGAGGTGTGCATCAGGCAATGGCATACACGCGGCTCTGCATAGGCTGTGCAGGTCGGACTCAGAAGTAAGAATTGGGCTTTAGTTTGTTTTATCAGTGTGAATTAGCATTAATGTACAGTCACCTGGCAATTGTGCAACAAGACCCCTCAATTAACCTTCACATAGAGAGTGGCTACTGAATGTTTATAAACCTTTAAGTCACACTTACAGTTTTCATTGTATTAGATAGCAAAATATCAAAGCAGTTGTTATCTGGAAACTGTGCTACATCTTTTCTCAAACCTTATGTTTTTGAGCTATTTTTGCTTAATGACTTTTTAGTGACTTCTATTCCAAGTCCTTCAATAGTGACTATTCCAAGCTGTGACATTATAGGCAGCCAGCAGAGTCCATTTTATACTTTAAGAGCCCTTGAAAATAAAGAGCACTCATCAGTATGTACCATACATTCATAAAGGACAAGCACTGCACAAAGATTTTTTTTTACCAGAATACAGAATAACTATTGAATGACAATGACAAAAAGTACTTTGAAATCAGATGTTGCAGCAATGCCATCTACCAGCAGGGGCAATCTGGGTCATGCCAACCAGCCGAATTTAGTAGTTTGTGACATTATTTCCGGACATATTCCCCAAAGTTTGACAACCAAAGTACCACAATATGTCAATATAATATTGGGAGTCGTTGTTAGGTTGTTCACTTCTGATATAAAGATGTGTTATAGACTGTTTCATTGGATGTGCGCGACCATGGATCTGTGTTAGTCTGTGTTTGGTTATTGGTCCGGCTATTGTCTAATCATATAACCATTTATATTTTATTTAATTTATGTTCATTTTCATTTATATTATTATCTAATTGTAAAATAATTGTATTAAATAAACGATTTGTTGAATGTTGATGTGTGTTAATTTTATTAAATAAAGAATTTGTTGAATTGGTCCTGTATCACAGCCTGTAGCTTCAGAACAAATGTTCATCCGTTTAGCATAATTGAGTTAAAAAGTAGCCTTGTATGTTTTGAATGCACTCACACAAAGTTTTCTATAATTAAATTCTGCTCATCCCTCCATCTTATATCACCTTTATATGTATCTGTGTTTGCTTTCTTTAACACATTAAAGTATAATTATCCTCAGTGACAAATCTTTATTGCAAATCTCAGCTGAAAGCAATGAGACAAAATCATTTCAGGTTCTTGATAATGTCAGCATAACAATAAATGTGTGAGTTGTATATGCATCTGGCTTCTATTTTATTCTCTCTCAGCATTAAATCACACAAACCTTTCCCAATCAGATGTGATAAAGATATTCATGAAGCAGTGTGTATGGGTGTCGGTCTGTGAAAAAGAGCTCAGAGAAGCTGTGAAATGAGCTTGAATCAGCGATGTTATGGAAACTGCTTTAGAAAGACTCCATGAAATCCAAATTAGAGTTATGTGGCTTTTTGTGCACATGTAGGAGTCCTTTATCCTAGTGTACTCACTTTTAACATTCATGCTCATTTAAAGAGTACAGTCTTTCTAATCCGGAAAATGGAGCAAGAACATTGATGACTCATGGTGCGCTATTGTGATTTTATGTAAGTCTCAGCATATAATAAAAATATATATATATGAAAATCTTTTATCTAAAGTTTATCTTTAAAGTTTGGTTTAACGTTCGACCGATTGCCGGCTCCTTCTTTCCTTACCTTGAAAATTGTTAAAGGGAGCCATTAGCAAAACACTCCCTTTTTTCAGCACGCAACTTTACGTAATTACCCATCATACATTGGGCAATACATATTGCATACATTGTGAAACAGTCTGGTTCTTTGGTCCGTTGGGTCGGATGGCTTTCACACATCTAGCGAATCGCTCCAGAGTATGTTTCCAATCGGGCAGAGAGCGATTGTTTTGGGGGAGATCCTAGCGCGATTGCCATGTTCACATTTGCCACATTTGCGTTCACAAACGCACCAGATTCCAAAACAACCCCTTATGTTTGAAATTGTCCTTAAAGTCGACAAAGAAACAGAAGTAACGTTACGGTGGTGTTTTCTTCTAGATTTGTGTGTATCTTTAATATAATGAAACATATCTGCAAATAAGTAAAGCGGTCCTTCAGTAATTGATTGGATAATTAAAAGTTGAAAGCCTGGCCATTGGACATTCAATATAGTCCTATTTCCAGGCCCAGATGTACCATACATCATGCTTGGAGGGGGTGGTTAATGGTTTTAATGAAAGATTATTCGGGCACATGGAAAAAATTAAATAATGACATGGACAGATAAATAATTTAAAACAAATTTCGCAATATTACATAAAAAAGAGAATGGCCTGTTTTGATTTTGTGGAGACTTTAAAATAGAGTTCACTGTTTGTTCTTTTTATATCCTTGATATTATTCTGAGAAAATAAACAGCTTTGAGTGCACTTTACAATTTATTTGGAATGTGATGTTGTAACGGATAATTGAGCAGGATTGTGCAAGAACAAAGAAATTGTCAGCAGGCACAGTTTGTACCTATGGAAAAAGAGCTTTGTGAGAATAGGTGGGTGTGTATTAACTCACAGTCCAAAGTCCGGAAAATTATTATAAGTATTATGTTTGCAATTTTAGCATATTGTATTTATACTTTTTAGATATAGAATTAATTTATATTATTACCAATTGCACTTACAATTACAGTTTTTACTGGTGAATTGCCAGAGGATTACCATTAACTGATCATGTGTGAATGTGACCTTTCCAATAAATCAGTATTCCAGTAAGTTAAGTTATAACCTTACCATTAGAATGAAAAGAACCAATATGCACATACAACACAGACCCGCATACTGCTTGGGTCAATCAAAACATTCTGACACGGATTATGCACATACTCTGTGGTTTGTATCTCTTCACATCTCTGCATTAAATTTGGTTCAAAACACTTAATTCACAGAATTGTGCACATCCTTTGGACATCTTCTGTGTGTCTGTAAACAACTTTACTGGCCCCATGTTGTCAAACATAACTCTTGCTGCAGCACACCTGTTTCAAAAACTTTTGCTTGATGACATCACAATACCTGTATTTTGGGTATGATGTATTTTTGGTTGGTAATTTACTTGGATTACTGTGTAAAAATGGCGAATGTCAATTTTAAATGTGACATAACTACAGCATATTGGCTTCTGAAATAAAAAACTTTGATTGAAAAACTTCCCAAACATCAACAACTTATACAAATTGACAGGGTCTTTAAACCAGATAAAAATCATGTTTGTTATCTTGTTAGCCCCTGGTCACTGAATATGCATGACGAGCATTCAAGGCTAACTTTAAAATATCAAATTTCTGTTCCAAGTTCAAAACATTTAGTTTGACTTGTTTTTAAACTGAGGATAAAAAAGGCTATATAAGGAGATAAGAATGACCACATAGGTGAAATTCATGTGGAGGCATTTTTATGTCAAACTAGAATGAATCTGCCACACAATAAACAGTCAAATGAAACCCCAGCGCAGAACTGTTTATCTTTTAAATGCATTGAATTTCCCTTCATGCCCTGATCACGTGATTTACGCGTCAGTCCCCTATGAGATAACTGCAAATTAAAAAGGCTCCGTTTCATTATCTTTATTGAACTATGTTCCAATTGCAGCTCAGCGTTTCCCACAGCCAAGAAGACATCACAGAAGGGATGCATACAGAGATCCCACACAAGACTTCTCTGTGTATATATACATCAATGCTAAGTAATGTATTTTGCTAGTTTAATGTGCAGAGACATAAGGCTTTAGTATGACAGTTTACTTAGAATGCTGTGGCTTTGGCCCTTTCAAAAAATCTGTTTTGTTTCAGAATGACATGCCTATTTTTACAGTATCTTGACCAATGGTACGAGTTGGAGGGCGGGGTTTCTTGTTAGACTGAACGATGCAAAGAAGGGAGAAAGATACAGATACAGATTAAAACAGCCATAAAAATGACATGGATTTACATAACCTCAATAATTAACATGACCAACCTTACAAAACACCATTGTATCACCCTAGCAACCACCGAACACCTTAGCAACACCATACTTCAGCAACTGCAATAGTTTTAAAAACATACAAACATTATTACAATGAACCTTTTCTATTTGGGAATCACTGTATGTTGGAGAACAGACCCTGCATGTCATGCAAGCGGACATTGATACACAAATTCAAATCTGTATGCTGTGATCTGTTATATGAAAACTGTAATCTGATATTTTCTGATCCCAGCTCAAATCACATTCATCTTCTCCCTACGGCGTCTGTAGCGTGTTACGCCTGTCACCAACAATTAGACAGATTGACTGACAGCCTGTTGTTAATTTGCACCCTCACAGTCCATAATTGAAGCTAAGGGAGAGATCATAATTACGTGCTCAGATAACACCTCTGATGGTCCTGTGGACCTAATGGAAGTGTGAAAGAGAATTGTGATTATAATGAAAATTTTAACTTTCTATGGTATACTGTACTTTAAACATCAATATTTCTGATGTTTGACTGGGTTTGGTGAAATTCAAAAAGTAAGGAATGGCTCCCTTGTAAAATTGAATTGGCCACTCCCATGTGATGTTAGATTGGAATGACAGGAAGTGGAATGTACTAAAATGCATTTTTTTTCAAACATTTTGATGTTGTTTTCTCTATTTGGAAAACTAGTTTATTGAGTACGAAACAATAATTAGAGCAATAAAAAACATCCACCATGTATCATTAAATTAATTTTATTAAATACTATTTATTAAAATATTTATAGAAGTTGAATATGTGAATCTGTATAGGTTACATTTCATTCACTAGGCCATGCATATGCACAAAGTTGTGTGAAATCTGCATACTTTTATGAACATTCCCCAAAACGTGGCGGTGTTTGAGGAGATTCCCCCGTCCATGTTAAACGCTTTGAGTGTCCAGAAAAGCGCTATATAAATGAAACAAATTATGTACGCTACTATTAAATCACTATGCATTTAGTGGCTGTATTACTATAGACATAAGAAATACCTAGACCGCTCATTGGCTGCCATATTGGTTGTGGCAACATTTCCATACAAGCACATGCAAGTCAAAGTCAAAGTTTATTTATAAAGCACTTTTTTAAAAGTGTTTTTTAAAGTGCTGTACATGCATAAATAATATAATTATCAATAATAAAAGAAAGACAATGAAACAATAAAAACAAGCAGCTCTCACATAGCGTCCAATGCCAGACTCTAAAAATAGGCCGCTCTTGGTAGCGTAACAGGACGCTATGGGGAAAAAGTCTTGGTAACGTCTGTAACCTTCGTTCCCTGATGGAGGGAACGAGACGTTGCGTTGAGAGACAGACTGGGGTTTGATCTTGAGAACCTATCATCTCCGAGATGTGGGGCTCCAATGAGCTTGGCGAATGGCTACATACGGGTATAAAAGTAAGATGGCGGCGGTCATTCACTCACCCTTTGTGCTGAGGAACCTGAGAGTTTTCTCCCGGTTGGAGCGGACCAGCAAAGCGTTTGTGGCCTGAAGACACAACGTCTCTTTCCCTCCATCAGGGAACAAAGGTAACAGATGTAACCGAAAGGTTCCACTTCAGTCGGTCTCTCGACGTTGTGTTGAGAGACAGACTGGGGACCTATCTCTACATGCCACGGCGCTGAGCCGTATCACGACCTCAAGCTGAGCGACACTGACTAGCTTGGCGAGTCACAAGTGAGTGGTGCAGCGAGACATAATCTTCCAGTGGAACAATAGTAGACATACTGAGAAGCCTGCACTGACAGTCATCACGGACAGAGGCGTTCGCATTCGAAGTGAGGCGCCGTCCGGAGTCATAGCACTGGGGAAAACACTGCTCTCCTCTTGGAGAGTGTGTTACGGAGACCACATCCTGCCATATGGGAGGTACATGTGGAGACAATGACATGGTCTCACCGGTGGGTAGAGCACATGTGAAAAAATGTCCACTCGACAGTCTTGGGATAGGAACGCCAAGGAATGCCGTCCACAATCCAATGTGCCAGCCTCTGTTTGGAGACGGCCCTTCCCTGATGTTGCAGACAAGAGCTGCTCAGAGCATGGAAGGCTGTTGTCAGAGCTGTGAGGTCTGAGAGTCAAGTCTGGTTGGGCCAGAAAGGCGCAACTAGCAGTACTTGAAGCCGTTCTTCCCTGACTTTGCATAGGCCCTGTGCAAGGAGGCTCACTGGGGGGAAGGCTTACTTCCACTTTTCCCACGGCCAGTTGTGCGCTAAGGCATCCTTGCCAAGGAGACCCTCGGTCAGTGAATACCAAGCGTGCAATGGGTGGAGTCAGCGTAGGCAACAGGTTCAACCTGTTCCTGGCTGAACCACTCTCTTATGAGCTGGACTGCGCGAGGATAGAGTCGCCACTCTCCGCGGGGCATTCCCTGACAAGAGAGCGCAACGGCTGTCTGGTTCAGGTTGCCAGGGCCCGCAGGGATATGATCACCTGCTAATTCCACAGAAGGAGGCGTCAGGCGAGTTGTGACATCTGCTGTGAGCGTATGCCCTGATGATTGATGTACGCCACGGCAGTCATACTGTCCGACCGGACTAGCAGGTGTTTGTCCAGCACTAGGGGCCTCAGCCTCCTTAGTGCCAGAAGGACAGCCAAAAACTCTAGGCAGTTGGGAACCCGTCCACTGACCCCATACTGCGTGCCCGTTGCACACTGCACCTCACCCTGCATGGAGGCGTCTGTCGTATCATGACGCTCCACGAACCTGCCCGAGCGGGCCCCAGATCGGAGAAGGGTCAGATCTGACCAGGGTATGAGGTGCGTAGACACAGAGGCGTAACCATAATCCGGCTGGTGGTGGTAGTCGCTGTCCAAGGAACCCGACTCTGAGGCCAGTGCTGAAGTGGCCGCATGTGCATCAACCCGAGAGGGATTACCCCTGCCGAGGACGCCATGTGCCCAGGAGCCTCTGAAAGTGTTTCAGCGGGCCCCTGGAGTCAGACTGATCAGTTTCAATAAGTTCAGCACCAACAACGCAAGCTCGTTGGTGAGACATGCTGACATAAGGACAGAGTCTAGTTCCACACAAAGATAAGAGGAGCTCTGCGCTGGGGAGAGCTTGCTCTTTTCCCAGTTGACCTGTAGGCCCAGTATGGAACCCCAACATGTAGTACAGGTGTCGTGCCCGTCAGACTCGAGGATGAGTCCTTCATACCCAAGAACACAGCTGCAACATATCATCATCACGCACCGTTTCCGATGCGTGGTTTAGGAACAAGGGAACGGTCAGACGAAACGAGGTGCTAACGGTCCGCGAGCCAGTGGCTGACGGACTTAACTCTCACATTAATCCTCACATCACCGTCACTGCTCGCCGTAGCAGATGGCAGGGCCGTAGCCACTGCCGTTGCGGATCAGGAAGCAGACTAGGTGGCGTCTGTTCCCAGGGGACTCAACGTCTGAATCGTGAACCGCCCGCAGTGCGGGCAGAACCTATCCACAACTGCAGCCCCATTGTGCCAGAAATCGAACACTCAAGTGCTGGGTTTCCCGCACGGTGGGGCGTTTCCAGCGCGGTGGGGCAGCCGCCGTGTCCATCCCCGCTCCTCGATGAGAGTGAAAATTGTGAGAGGAAAATTGCTCTTTTAGAAATATCTGCAGCTCACTGCCGAGACGCCCAGGGAAAGTCCGCCGCTGGCTGGAAAGAGTCCTCTCGCTGAAGGGGAATCTGCCGTCCACAGTTTTGCTTCATAAATCCAGCAGGAAGAGACTCGACACCATACGCCGAGAAGGTTCCGAAGAACAAAGGATGAGCGAATGATTGCCGCCATCTTCCTTTTATACCTGTAAGTACATGGTGGAAACTGGCGTGGGTGGGACATTCGCCAAGACCATTGGCGTTTTAAAATTATCTCGAGATGATAGGTTCTCAAGATCAAACCCCAGTCTGTCTCACAACACAACGTCTCCGATGACTGAAGCTTTTTCAATATCGCAGTGAGAACTGCACCGCAATTGGTTTGTAAAACTTTAAACCAATGGCAGTGAAGATGCACGGACCTATGGCGATGGAGCCCGCTAAAGGGGGCGGGGCTTATGGCTATATAGGCAGACACATCGTCCTCAGATCTCTTCTCCTTCAGCGACGACTCTACCTTCGCTACTCGGGACTCATTGCTTCACCATCTAAAAAGATCTGCGCTGGATTCGACCTCCTGCTCAGCAGCTTCGCTATCCAGCAGCGACAGTCTTTCCCCTGCCGCCATCTGGAGACTCTAAAAGAGCATAATTCAGAGTACTTGTCACTCGTGCGGGATTATCCTGCTTGCTGCTGATCACGGCGAGTGCATCTCGTGCTTTGGGGCTTCCCACACCGAGAACGCAGATCATTATTCTCTACTCTCTGAGCTCGCGAATTGGTTTCTTTTAAGAGTGCGAGCCCGCTCCTCGTGCCCTCCCGCCTTTTTCCTCGCAACTAGTGAGTGGAAAGCAGCTGGATAGAGGATCTAAGCGCTCGGACTCAAGACGTTTTCTGTCTGCCTCCCCTTTTACATGGAGAGATGACTCGCCGGTTCGTATCTCTTAACCTGCGTCCCTTTGCCTCAGCCAGTGACATGGTCTCGTTTGGCGGAAGTGAATTTGAGAAAGATGACAGGATGTCATTAGCGGCTTCAGACACGGAGGAGCTGTTAGACTCATCTCTCGACCCCGCCCTCTTGCCGTCTGGAGCTTTTTCGGGTTCTCACAAAGGCTGTGGAGGAAATGGACTTAAAGTGGTATTCTCCGAATGAACCCGCTCGTGGTTGCTTGGATGTGTGGTTCCTGCCGGGCCGCCTGTAATCCCCTCTGCAGCGTACTTCACCATTCTTTCCGGAAGTTCACAAGGAACTTACCAGGTCATGGCTCGCCCCCTATTCCGCTCGTATACAACACTCTTCTTCCTACACTCTCACCACGATTGACGGCACAGAGGAAAAAGGCTACGAGAGGCTTGAGCCCTTGGACGATTTACAGGCGCTCTCTCCGATCCCTGCCTGTCTTGAATTTGGGCCTGACAACTCTAGGGTGTTCCTCAAACCGAGACATGGCTACGTACCATAGGTACTCTCTAACCCATTTAGGGCACAGGTAGTGACGCTTTCTGCACTCCCCTCCTCCGAGCAGGACCCGGAACTAAACCTGCTCTATCCCATCAGAGCGCAAAATGTTTACATCAATCATTCCACCCCCTTCAGGTGCCCGGAACAGCTCTTTGTTTGCTTCGATGACTGCAACAAAGGGTCACGAAGCAGAGATGATTTTCTAAATGGATAGTTGAGGCTATCTCGCTAGCGTATTCTTACTTGGGCCTTCAATGCCCCACAGGAGTTAAAGCCCACTCTATTAGAGCTATCGCCTTGTCCTGGGCTTGGTCTATCTATAGCGGTGTATCTATAGCGGCAATTTGTGCAGCGGCCTGTTGGGCTTAGACATCGACAGATTCTATAGTCTGGATATCCCGGATTTACAGGTTCGGGTCCTCTCTGCTTTGGACTTACACTCGGTTGCCGGCCTCGAAACTTATGTAACTTACGTAACCTCGGATCCCTGAGAAACTGTAACGAGTACTGCCTTCCTTGCCGTGCTTACAAGCTGCATGGTCGTCGCTTCAGTCGAAGTAACCTGAGGACACTGCGGCGATGTGTCTGCTTGTATAGCCGTATGCCCGGCCCCCTTTGGCGGGCTTCATCCCTATTGTTTAACCTTTCACAAACCAATGGCTGTGCAGTTTTCACTGCGTTATTGAAAAAACTTCAGTCATTTGAGAAAAAAGGAATTTTCCCCATAGCTTCCTGCTACACAGTTCTCGTTCCCGTATCTCGGTTACTTAAGTAGCCGATCACGTTTTCTTGCATCTGTTAACATGCTACTCTTTCTACGACCATTATGGTGGCGCCGTTGACACATCGGAGCAGCAGACATAAGCAGCCAAAAGCTCAGTCTATGTTTGTCTATGGTATTAATATAAAAAAGTAAAAGAAATACTCACACTCACAGCAGTTAAACTCTCAAAACTCTGTTAAAAACAACACAATCTGTCCTTAACACTCAACCTTGTGTTTGCACTTTTATTTATTAAACACTATCAAAACAAAATTACTCATAATCTGTTTAAAACAAAAAATCCCCAACCTTTGTTATTATTTAACACATCCATAAGATGTGAGTGTAAGAAAATATTACGAGGTTAAGAACTGTAAAAGCTGCGTTCTTGTTGTCTTATTGTCAAGTCTTTTATTTTGAAACATGTATTTTATATTTTTTTAAAGATGTCACGTCCTGTTCTGTGTAGCACCATCTTAGAGTTTCATGTGTTTTCCCTCATTTATTTGTAGACATACCCCAGTGTTTGCCATTGTCTTTTGTCAGTTGTTGTATGTGTTACGTGCAGTTTCTTGTGTTGGAGCAAGTTTGATGATTGAACTTGAAAAAAAGGTTCAATTTAACAAAAATGTGTAGAATTAACTTGGAAATTTGGCAGAACCTTTTTATGACCTGAAGAACCTATTTTGCCACAAAGAACCGTTTGATCTTTATGGAACCATTTTGACAAAAAAGGTTATATGGCTTCTTAAAGCACCTTTATTTTTAAAAGTGTAGAAACATAATCTGTTCCATTTTAATTGTAGTGTCATAATTTTTTACCTTAAAATTCAGCCATTAATTTATCATTTTAATTCAGTCCTAGCTCACAACTCTCTTACACTTACTATACACAGTTTGTAATTCTTGGATAATGTTAGTGTAAAGGGACTATCGAACATCTCCTTTTCCTGTCTCTCCATTATTAGTCTCTATTCACACCAAAATGATTAATGTGAACATTGGCATTCTTTGTATGCTTGAGCCCAGTCTAAGAGAAGCTCTTAATTTATTAGCTTCCATTATGACCACCTTGTTGGGTATGTAGCAAATCCTCAGCTAAATGACCTCTTCACCCAAGAAATAAATCTGCTCAGCTGAAACTGATAATTTAGAATTAAAATAATCAAAGTAGTCGGCAGCTGCATACGAAGCGTAAAATTGCAAGAGTCAAATCAGTAATAAGTTCCTTGTCAATCAGATTTGAAGCATCCTTTCATTTTACCTTGTTGGAACAATGCGGCTAAATAAATGAGTTGTCAATGTGGATGCTTTTTGTACAATTTCATTAAAAAGTTGACATATAAAGCTCGGTGCCCTTATTAAAACCTCACAAGAGAATAGATGAAACCTAAATTAGACGGTAACACTTTATAATAACTGCACGCTATGAATCATTAGTTAAGCATTAGTACATAGTTAATTAATCATTTATGAAGCATTGGCCCCACATTAATAGACATTAGTAAGCTGTTTATGAATACAGCTATAAATGCTTTGTTCTTGATTTATAAGCATGTATATAATATGCTTAATAATCAAATTTTCATACTTTATTAAGGATGAATTCATCATTTCTAATTTAAGGATTACATTACTTACAAACCAGTTAGTTAGGAGTTGTCAGTGGTTCATGAGATCATTTAGAAAGTGTAAGTAAATGATTAATAAACTCTTTGAATGGACATTTATACATCTTATTATTCTGACATATAGTAACAGTTACTTAATTTGTTAATAAATGCTTTTTTAACACACATTCATGCTGTAATTCATGATTAATTAAGGTAGTTATAAAACATTTACTAGTTGTTAGAGAACTATTTTTTGTGAGCTCATCTAAAGTGAGGACTATGTATGCATTGTAAAGCATTTACAAATGAGAGTTGCATATCACTTCACTGTTATATTTTTTTTGTGCAGGAATTACATTTTTTTCAGAAGTTTATTTTTCATTTTATATCAATTCATTTAATGTTAATTTATATGTTCAGTTGTACAATTTTAATTTTGCAGAGGTTTATTTTTTATTTTATATTAAATCGTTTTATATTCATTAATATGTACAGTTGTACAGTTTAATTTCTTTTGCATCTTGAAATAAATATTTCTATGTTCTGTATCCCTCTGTGTTGTTTTTCCTATTTCTGTTTAGACGATAACTGAGCCTTTAACTCTCATTTGTAGATGCTTTACAATGCATACATAGTCCTCACTTTAGATGAGCTCACAAAAATAGTTAACTGACAACTAGTAAATGTTTTACAACTACCTTTTACAGCAGGGATGTGTGTTAAAAAAACATTTATTAACAAATTAAGTAACTATTACTATATGTCAGAATAATAAGATGTATAAATGTGCATTCAAAGAGTTTATTAATCATTTACTTACACTTTCTAAATGATCTCATGAACCACTGACAACTCCTAACTAACTGGTTTGTAAGTAATGTAATCCTTAATTTAGAAATGATGAATTCATCCTTAATAAAGTATGAAAATTTTATTATTAAGCATATTATATACATGCTTATAAATCAAGAACAAAGCATTTATAGCTGTATTTATAAACAGCTTACTAATGTCTATTAATGTGGGGCCAATGCTTCATAAATGATTATTTAACTATGTACTGATGCTTCACTAATAATTCATAGCGTGCAGTTATTATAAAGTGTTACCTATTTTATTGCCATGTTCTAAAGGCCACAAACGTGATGCTTTGTTTTATGTCTTTGTTTTAACAGTCAGTAATCAAGTGACTATCTCTTATGTCCAGGGGATGTGAAATAGGTGGTGGGCTCTGAATTTAGACTGACACTTAGGGAGGCTTTGGCCTTGGAGGACTGATTAGAAGTGACACATTGACAGCATGAGGTGGGGATCAATATCTTTATCCATGATAACATATGGAGGAAAACTTCTAACAGTGTTGATTAGTGCTGGTTCAGTTAGTGGCTGCAGCACAGGGGAATGGAAGTCTCACTTTCAAGGCAGTCAGTTCTGATTTAGTACGTTGCTCTATATTAATGTCTGATGGATTTTAAAGGAAAGTTTGTGTGACACATGTTTATTTAATACAGTCAATTAGAATGCAGGCATATCCATTTATCCGTCCATTTGTTTCGTCTGTATATTTAAAGACCCTGCCAAACCCTTATTTGCACACCCTGCCCCCGCTATCCTAAGTCCACCTTTATTTTTATTCCTTCCATCACGTGCAAATCAACTTCCAATATCACTCTAAAAGATAATATGAACGCGTGAACCTGTGATATTGTGTTAACTTATTTTTAGTTGAAGGGTTTGATTGATTTGTCTGGTAATGGTAGATAGATAAAATCTATGGGCCACGTTGAGTGTTGGGATATAACCGTACTTCTCATGTTACTTTTTTCAGAGCCCATTTAGAACATTCATGGAAATGGATGACCGATGGGGTCTAGATCTCTGAGTGTCGGCCTACATACTCTCACCCTACACAGGATCAAAGCTTTACCCATAACCCCTCTCTCTCAGTGAAATTCAATGCAGTCTATGGTTATCTTAATTCAATCAGAGGTTACATTAGAGCCGTGGCAGTGTGCATCTTTCAAAATGGTAGCCGTGCCGATTTGTTGATGGGCTGCAAAATGAGTCATACAGAATTCTGAAAGACTCCCCCAAAGCTGCAATACTATATGCAAGATAGCACAAGATACAAATGACCAAGCTCTGTCACAATTACTGCTTTAGTAGGCTGCGGCATGCATGCACTGACTCATTCGTTCCGCTATGTGCATCTTATATTGCAAACCAAGGAAGGTTTCTGCGAAAATCAATGTTTTCAAGGGCGCGGCGTATGGTTCTTTGTAGATAAACAGAAGGGTCATAATTCTTGACCTTAGTGTGATTCGGTAAGTTCTTGTACATAGTCTGAATACCACGCATTTCTGTTCCATACAGTATTCTGATAAGACCATCTATTCCATGTTACTGAATCATTCTTGTATTTTGGTAAAACAGGAAGGCTCTTAGCTTTCTGTGCTGCATGCAAGCAACACAATAGTCATTTGTCAATAATGATTCGCATGTACTCTAGAATTGACCGTGTGCTGTTTGAACAGTGGAATAAAGGGTGATCATCCTTTGCTGACAAATGTGTCTGCTACAACTTGATGGGGCCTAGAGTAGGTCCCTGAGGAATGCCACTCAGAAATGAGAGTCGAGCATCAGTCTTGCTGTCTGTCATACACTGGGACACGGACATTAATTATGGGTTACAAGTGAAGGACCTATCTTATCCATTGTATTACATTACATTCAATTTAGCACTAATTGAGTTGCCCTGTGTAACAAATGATTGATCCAATTCTGATCTGCGCACTTTTGAGAAACAAGAAATAATCCATCATTATCCGATCCCTATCACTCCTCTTGTTCCAGGAATCTCTATTCTTTCTTTGTTCCTGTTGATAATATTGTGTGCTCCAGCAAGTTGAAAATGCAAGTAATTAAATGACACAGAAACAGCCCATTCATCATATAACAGCCAGACTGTCACACAGTCAATAGGGAGTCTCTTCTATTGCACTGGTTCACTCAGTTTAGGCAGGTAGGTGACAAATACACACATACGTACTCCATGAAGATCGCAGATCTAGGCTAGGCCCTTAGAGCCTTTTCAAAGGCAGTACTGTATGTGGCCTAGATATTTCCCAAATCTAACCATTTCCCCCAAAAACCTGAGCAAAGAAGGATTCGGGACTTATGACCACCTGAGATGACCTAGTCTTTTTGAGTTTAACATTTAATATGATGGATTGGACATATAGAATTACTGTTACAATTACAATGATGGGCTAGCCATAGGTGGAAGCAAGACATTCCCCAGTGGGCCACTGTTGAAACCAAATTTATACACAGTATAAATCAGGTTTAAACATGATATGAAAAAAAAATCCGACATCATCTGAGTGTGGGTTAACGCTGGAAATTGTGCCGTGCACAGGCAAAGAGGAACGGTCTGTGGAGCACAACTGGATTCAGCCCCCGCAGCTCTGAGACACAAGCTCAACTGTCTGCCGCACATTCACAGCAGTTTTATAGGGTTTATTTAATTCAGCCAGCCCCATTTTTTCCTAACTGCACCATAAGCTTCCATCCCTGCTACACTCGTGCTGCTATACATCTGAACTGTTCAAAACGGAATATATATATCATTCCCTTACTTCTTACAATCACGTCTTTTAGGTAGTTCAGGTAAAATTGCTATTCATTATGCAATACAATATTATGCTTTTATCAGTACACACAGAAATGCATTTTTGTCACTAGCATATTTATTCTAATACTAGTTGAGTGAGTGACCTCCCAAGTTTTTTTTATAGTTCATAAAAAATATGCCTTTTAACGCTAATTGGAATTATTGTGAGGCAATCATGACACACAGAGAAACAATATGGGTCAGGTTTGGTATTTTGGTGCAGTGCTAAGTGATATACTATGTGGTTATTTCTACTTGGAGTCATTATAAAAACGCCTCAGCCTGCTTGTTGATGTGTCTCTTAATGTTAATGGTACAGTGGTATCAGTAATATGAACACTATGAAACCCACCATCAGCAGTAAGTCCAGCTGGGTTTTTTTGCCTATGTCTACGGTAATTTAAAAGTAGCTATCTTGTCCATTTTATTATTGGTTTCCTGCTAGCTGAGCCTGGGGGGTGTGTTCTGGACTCGAGCCGGTTCCGAGCCCGGCGCACTTGCCCTAACCAGGGTAGAGTGCTTCAGGTTCGGGTAGACCCGGTGAGCTCGGAGCCCACTCCTAGCACAGCACGCCAAATACGCATAACCTTCATATCCATGCTTTACCAATTCATCCTACAACCTACCTGCTTATCTGCGAGGGTGAACTTGTGAAATGGTTGTTATTGCAAAATTATGAATGTCAGCCGAGACCAATTCAAAATTATTTTCAATTTTTCTTTATTTACTATTTATAGGTATGTGTTTATGTAAACATTTTGATTACAATATTTCTAGCAAATTTCAAATAAAAATATAGTTTCTATTTGCATTTAATTGCAGAAAATGAAAACTGGAGAAACGTAAAATAACAGAAAATATTATTTTTATAATAATAGAATATATTATTAATATAAAAATAAAAATATTTTTTCAGATCTGAAATACTGCCCAAAAACAAGTTCATATTCACTTTTAAACAATACAACAGTAATATTTGAACATGTATTTACTGGAGGTAAAAGTAAAAAAATATATACGTATAACCTCGATTTTTATGTATAAATAGACAGTAGATAAACATAATAAGCATTGTAAGCCTTTGTTTCCCAATAATGCTTAAACTGTAACCCTAAAGACACTTAGGAGTACTTTGTGTCGTACCTGCTTAATTCTTTCAATTCATTATTAATGGCCGGTTCAATCATGTAGTACACTGGTGATGTGTTAAGGCACCTGTTGTGAGAGAACAATATTTGCATAAAAAGTAGCGCTGAATACACATATGCTCAGTCAAAAATACAGTTTGGTTCTACATCACGATTCAGATGTCATTGGTGACTCTTTGCACTCTCATCTGAGGCATGCATGTTTTTAATGCTCACATCTTTATTCAAAATCTACACTCAGAGGACTTATCTGAGACAACACGATAAAAATAAGGTGTGTCAACAGTTATGAGTCTGATTATGAAAACCTCACATTGATGATATCCTGGTAAAGGGAAATGTGGTCGGCGATAGTGTGTTTTATGATCACTTCCAACTTCCATTAATGGATTTAGAGAACTCATTTCACAAATAACACCGCCCCAAACTCAGTCTTGAACTGCATTGCTGTGTTCATATTGTAAAATAATAAGAGGCAAATTAAATATACAGTACATACTGTCTACTGTGATTAGTTTGTGCTTCAGCAAGTGCAATGACCTATTTTGTTTTTTATTGTGAAGTTTTACCACCTTTCACAATATTCCTGTATCATTTCTGCACACCTAGTACTGTTGTGAATGACTACTAAATGTATGACTCTGTTTAAAATTATTGAATAAAAGTGAGGAGTAGGTAGACCAGAGATTATTGCAACAAATACCCCACTGTTTGTCTGAATGGATGAATTTTCCTTTCTGAAACAGATTTTAAGAACGAAATCCAATCCTTCAGGACCTTTTGAGCTGTGTAGCAAGATCTTGCAATTTTCCAGCACTGCTGAATTTGTAATGAGTTGCAGTGACTGTAAACCATAGGCTAATTAAAACGCGGCCTGCCCAAATAGCCTTATCAGCACAAATCCTTTCTACTGGCTAGATTAATACAAGGCAGCACAATCTCATTCCCAGACAGAAGAGAAATGCGAGATCACTATATATAAGGAAAGTGGCATGAATAGACAAAGAACAGAGAATGAACATTCTTGATTAGATCCTATCACACCGAGTTCAAGAGCATGTGCTAGCGGTTGTGTTTACAGATACAGCTGTTGGCAGAGAACTAAACCATCTGTAACTAAAGACCTCTAAAGCTCACATCCATGACAAAAAAACAATATCACATAAAATGGTCTATATTGACTGGTAATTAATTTATTTATTTATCTTGCATATGATTCAATCTTTAAAAAATTGGTTTAAAGGGGTCACCCAAAAATGAAAATTCTGTCAGCATTTACTCACCCTCCAGTGGTTCAAAATCTTGATTCCCATAGTCAGAAAAATAACTTGAACGCAAAAGACGACATTTTGAAGAATGTTGGACAGCCAGTGTTGGTTGTAACTAACTGTAATTAAATGACTTATCCACTGAAAAAGTAGAGTTATCGATGACTGTTCATTTTTAGGTCATTTCATTACAGTAACTTATAATGTACTAGCGTTACATTTTGTATATTTATTTATCTGTTTTGAATATATCATTATTTAATTTAAAATCTTAATGTATCATCTTATGGTAAAAGTGAACGCTGTCCCTTTAAAAACGTGATTTCGGCCAGTTTGCTAAGTAACGGTGTCGTTGTTTGCAGTGGAAGATGTCGGACTTGGCAATAGCGATTGACTGTTTTGCCAAATGGAAATATTACAATTACTTCACATTTTTGACACAGGCAGACAAGAACATTATGGTAAAATTTAAAAATTATGTCCTGGGGAGAAAAAACAATCGGCCGCTGTCAATAGCACGAGTAATCTCCTGAAGCACCTGACAAGACAGCATAGACGAACACTTTTCAGTGATGCATGTTCATCGTCATCGACAGATAACACTGCGGCAACCCTGCTAAGCAGGCAAAACTTGATATTACATCGGCAGTGCAGAAAGTGAGCTTAAAAAAATGATCGCAGGCCACATAGTAGAAGAGGTTCTGTCGCTGTATACTGTAGAATCTCCTTCTATTAGGTGCACATTACTCAAAAACCTGTGTGTGGCAAAAAAGCAGCTCTGTCTGATCGAAAGACGTTTTAGTCTTACTTAGATAAGTGTTACACTGACATGGAAATGGAGCTTAAAGCGACATTTGAGAGTTTTTGGACCAGCCATAACAAAAGCTTTCTTGTAATTGCCTTCTACTTTTAAAAGCGGAAATGCAGGTCTAGCTTGTAAAGGAGTTAGAGGGAGACACACGTATGAAGTAAGAGGGAGACACACGTATGATATAATTGGTAATCTGATATTTATACAAATTGCTAAATCCTTGGTTTACCCATGGCTTAAACACATTTTTGTATTATCATTGTATTATTATTTTGCATCATTTTATGTGAAGTGACTGAAAAAGTGTCTGATGTATTTTTTTCTCATAGGCGATCAAGGTACGCATTTCCTCTATGATGGACAATAAGGAAGCTTTCCTGGCTGCAGTCACTTTGCCAAAATTTAAGTTAGACTAAATCAGAGACAAAAAAAAAAGACACGGGTAGGGGAATGCTTACTACAGAGTGCCCTGGGTTGCTTCTTGAAGACCAACAGTATAATGGTTAAGATCACAAGAAGCCTGCTGACTTCACTGATGACTTTTTTTTCATTTGAGGAGGAGGGGGTCTGTACATACTCTGCTGAAACAGAAGTGATGGAATATTTGAAATCTGCAGGGTCAGAGCTGGGTGTTCCTAGCCAATTTCCCAGGATTAAGGCCATTTCACTGAGGTACAACACAGCCACACCATCAAGCGCACCACTGGAAAGTCTTTTTAGCCTGGGCAATCTTGTGCTCACTCTCGTGTTGAGAGACATACATTAATGAAATTCAACCACTTTTTAAAAAACAAGGCAGCAGTGTTAGCCAAGTAGTACAAATGAGATTTTCCTGAAAAACATTTTACTTCTTACAGTATGCATGAAATATGGTGCTCATTGCTTTGAAAAAAAAAAACATTTCCAGCTTGATATTTTGCAGAGTAATTGTATATTTATTTGTTATTCAGATATTTTTCAGAGGTATTCTGTTACAGTGAAGTAGAAATGAGTTAATTTCGCTCAGACACATGACATGACTACATACATTATGTATGAAAAATGGTACTACATTGCTTTGAAAGTAAGTTTCATGTTTACAGTTTGATACATTTCATGTTTAACTTTTCTTAAGTTAAGCTTTTTTATTATTCAGACATGTTACTGAATATTCTATTCGATTTTTTTAATTCAGAAATTTTGCAGAGATATTGTGTCCGGTTTATAGTATGTTTTAGTAAAGATAAAATGTTTTAGTTTGTGGATGTTTGGAGAGGAAAACTAAACTAAACTAAACTAAACTAAACTAAACTAAACTAAACTAAACTAAACTAAACTAAACTAAACTAAACTAAACTAAACTAAACTAAACTAAACTAAACTAAACTAAACTAAACTAAACTAAACTAGAACAAGGTAATCCAAAAACATTGAGGAGTGTAAGGCAAAGTATGTCAATGAACCGACAAGGGTCAATGAGAACTGGGGCTACAAATAGGGAACAATAATGAGGGAAGTTAACAAGGGGCAGGTGAGGGGAATGAAACACTAACGGGAAGATTACACGGGGCAGGTGAGGTGAATGAAACACTTATGTGACAATGACGGGGAAACAAGAGGGTGGGGCCAAAGCACGAGACAAGAAGCCACGTGGCGCAATGTCATAACAAACAGTCACCACACACACACACACACACACACACACACACACACACACACACACTAGACATGGTCCTGTCCACAAAACTAGGAAACTCTGGACAAGAGGGACTTGATCATGACATATGGTGTATGATCTTACAGTAACCACAATTATAGTGTTTCTATGCATCTATGCCTGAATTATGTTTGTGAATTAATTACTAAGCCTATATGCCTATAAGTAATGACATACATGTTTGTTATTTTTGAAAGATGTCTCACAATCTTGTCTTTAAACAAACCCTAATATTTTGGAAATATTTAGCAACCATAACACATTAGCATCATAAAGGTCAGATTTGTATTGCATTATTTACAGTTCATTGGATTACTACAAAAATGTGATATATGAATATGGTAATCTTATGGTGTAACGTATACTATAGTACAGGATGTCACCCTTACAAAAAGTGAACAAAATGAGCCATGACATACAGTACCTAGCATAAAGTTTTGTATTGTTATGGTACATATCTGATACCACTACAGTACTCTTACAAACACAGTGTTATGAGCAGCAACATTTTTTCATAATTCATAATTCCAATTTTGCCAATTTCATATTTCAGGGCAAACGTAAGCTATATTTTGAGATTGTGTTGTTCAGCAGAGCTGGCAGCGGGTTGGCAACAGGACTAGCAGTGGATAATGCTTTGGAGAGATAATGCATTTTTAATGAGATGGATCTGAGTTCCAGCCACTTTTCCAAGTCAAGTGGGGCTGATGTGAAATGAGAATATGGAAGCAACAACAGACTGAAATAAGAGAGGCGGGCGAAAGGGAAACGCTGTAATGACAACGGGGCTTCCCTGCAGACATCGTCTGCGGCTTCTTCTTTGAACTGCGCTGGTTTTAGACATAGTTTTTCACTTCAATTACCTTATCTCTGATGGCAGCTGTCCCTTTTTCTAACCTTGCACACATACAACCTTATTCGTATGCATCAGCAAAGAGCACAAATTGTACTAAAGCACCTTTTAAGGTGCTCTCAGCGGAGCCGAGCGCAAGATCTGCAGTTTAGTGTTTTACCCATCTGACCTTCTGCTTTGTTTTGCATCTCTATATGTGAATGTATAGGTGAGTTTAACTAAAATGATTAGTCTTAGAATTTTTTTTAAATATGACAAATCTACAATTTGTGCAGAAAATGTATGGTATATATTGTGAATGAATTATTTACAGTTATTAAGTCTGTTTTTAGGTGACTTGTCATGTATCTTGTATTTTAAGCACTTGATATCATTTACTGTTTGTTAACAGTAAGAGTTAACAGTTGTGCCTCTTTAAAGGAAACTTGGGCAAAACATTAATCTTTATAAATCCCTACTTGGAGTTTGAAATGTTTTCTTTTTCTTTTTTTAAGTATCATTTTCTTTTTCTCTCTCTTTATTTGTCCTGTATTCATCCCAGATCAAAACCAATATTGGATGTGCATTGTCCAGTTTACTTTATATACAATATATTAAACTCATAAAATATTTTATAAAGGCACTATAAAGCAGCATATTTTTGAACAAGGTATAATAACGTAATGCGTTTTATTCGTAGTAATGTTGTTATTCCACAATCTATGAATATAACCATTATTCCATTCACAGCGGCCCCATAAATTATTTGGACACTTACGGACATTAGAGTCCCTTTGTACCGTAAGATGCCAGCGTTTTAACTTCTGTGTTTTAGCACATTTCTGAGTAAAATAGAATGTAAAAACAGTGGGCGTGGCTTGTGTTTTTCACTGTGAATTGATTGGGTGTATAAAAATAGGCGTTATATGTTGAAAGGGAACTGGGAGTAGACGGAGGAGTTAACGGAGGCTCCACCCAAGCTGTCTATCTTACATCATTTGAAATGGATACTCACTAGAGGGTGAAAGTGCATTTTCAGATTTTAACTGAAGATTATATGGGCACATGAATTAAAAAAGACCCACATTAACAAGCTCTTTAAAACAAATACTGCAATTTTTCAAGAAAACACAGGAATTGTATATTTTTTAATATGAGTGGGACTTTAAAGCCAAACATACATGTCTCTAAATTCATACACAGTGTTCAATAGTGTGTTGATGTTAATACATTTCCTGGCTCCAGTGTGTTGAACAAATTCTTTAAGATGGTTTATTTTGGTTTAGATTTGAATATGTAACAGTTATTTTAGCCATGAAATATAGGCCTACTTGTGGACTGAGAATGACTAGCCATGACTAGCTAGAAAATGATGTAACTGAACCCATCAGAAGGCAGTGGTGCAAGGTGGATCACAACAGAAGAGATGTATTTGCACACAAGTGTTTAACTGACAACAATGAGTCACAGACAACGCAAATGAAAAAAAACTTGTTTGTAGTTGAACCTGACGTGAACTAAATGAACCTGCAAACGCAGCACAGACGTACATCCTTATGGCAAGCAGAATTCTCCGGTATGGTAATGAACCTCCTGGGAGGATGTCTGATGTATTTAAATTCACACGTTCAGCCGTTGTCATATGAACTGCAGTGGGTGTTTATATCAAGAAGCTTGTTATGCTACAGCCAAAGAATAAATACAAGTGCTCTTGAAATGTAATGCATCATATAACATCTATAGCTGTGAAGAATGACCTGGTGGTATTCTCATCTGTATACGACAGCAGCAATGTAGTTATCACAGAGTCAGAGTTGGAGATAAAAAGACGGATAATGTGGAGCAGTCAGAGATGTTTGTTTTGGTAAGAATTTGTGAATTATAGTCAGAGTATTTTGCCCCACATTAAAAAGATATTGACCCATCCTTCTTTAGCAAGCTTTTTCATTTTGAATCAGAGATTTCTAGTATTGATTCCATATTGATTTTAAATAACATATTTATCAACATAAATGTATATAAATTGATTCTCTTAAGTCCGTCTGCACATATGCTCTTAAACTCAATGAAAAAAGCTGTATCTCTAGTTACAAAGTTTAAAATGTCAGAGGTATCTCTCGATAGATACTGTACAACAATAACAGTGTATAACATGTGCAAAAATCTATTTTTCAAAGCAGAACATATAAGGGAGACGCAAGTAAAGTAGTCACACAAACCTTTACTTCAGTGACTATTATCAAAAATAAAATATTAACATGATGCGCTCCTACCGTTACAATGAATGGTGAGGAATGCCATGCTCAATACGGATGCTCTAGCGAAGAATGTCCCGCCTTCTAGTAAAATGAGCCAATCGTCAATCAGTAATGACTGGCGATTTTCTGGGGTGGGGCTCTCATGAGGCCCTTGCAAGCATGTGGGCATGGACAGTTTTAACGCAATTTAAGCTTAGCATACCAAAATTATGATACAGTTCATGTCATGTTTGATAAATGATAAGAAGTATGCTGTTTAATTGAGAGATATCTGCCTTCCCCATTCAAGTAGATAGGACTGTGGACTTGCTATGATGTAAATAGCTACCAAGTCATTGCAAACATGGCCGCTGAGTGTCACGACTTCCGAAAACAGACTTTGATATTACTCAGGCTATGTTTGTTTTTGGAATTTAGTTTCTGTACAAACACAAACTATAAAGCCCACAAAAAAACAGTTATTGAAATAGATGCATTTTTGTCATGCAATACTGGGTAAACTGAAAGTGTGACATGGATTGCTGTGGAAAACAGCCCAGTAAAAAGCTGATATTAATGCATCCATTTGTTTTGTAACTCACCTTCATGTCATTCCAAACCTGTATGACTTTCTTTATACTGCAGAACACAAAAGAAGATATTCTGAAGAACGATGATAACCAAAGAACATTTATTTCCATTGACTTCCAATGTATGGACAATTTTGCATCAAAGAAGGCAAGTCATACAGGTTTGGAATGAGATTTCAGTGTTTATTTGAACTACTCTTTAATGTTCAATGATATGAAAAAATATATATATGTAAACAAATACTCCCAGATTGCGTTAACATCTTTGAATTATAAATGACAGTCCTATATGAATTATTTAAAATATGTAACAAAATATCAAATTAATTGTGTTGGTTATGCAAAAAAAGGAAATCATGAGGAACTGCAAGAACAAACCCATCATAATCATATTCCAGTGGCTCGCTCTGTTGCCTCAGTATTCTGAACAATACCAGCTCTGTGTTGATTGCCTGATTGCTAAAAATGTAATTTTTATCATCATCAAAATTGTTCCAATCTGCTCGCCTTTGAAAGTTCTTTGCGTGAAATAAATCCCCTAATGGGAAACACATGCTTGTCCTCTTGTCCCACTAAGCTCAGCACACCGGACGATGTTTCCCAGGGGTACGACATTAAAATGTCAAAGGCCTTTTGCCAAGGGAGGGCAGGATGAAATCTACTCTGAGGCTCAGGTGGAGGTCCATGCCTGGGGAGGCTGGCACGGCCGTTCAGGCTGAACGAAGAACTCACGGTTCACCAAATAGAGGACGTCATTACCATTCGGGTCAAGGGCCATATCATTTCAGAATGCATTTATCGGTCTAATTCAGTACCGTCCTCAAATGTGTCACATGAATGTACATTTGTAGGAGACTTTCTTGAACTTTTGCAAAGTATTCTTGTTGTACAGCTTAATATGACTTTTTTGTGTTGCTCCTTAATTAAATCTGGGATAGAAAAGAAAACATTTAAATAGAGAAATATAATCTTTGTATTCATTGCGTTATTAAGAATGTGATATTTAAATAAAGTTAAATGTAATGAGATGCTCTCTATTTAAGTCATTATTTCTCACATCATAACAAAATAGGCTCCATGTTGTATACACAATCACTTTCATTTTGCGGACAAAGATTTTCGTATAATATCATACACAACATCAACTTTATTTTGACTTAAAAAAGTGCTTCTGAAAATGATTTTTTTAGTCAAATGTATTTGCACATAGAGACAAATATAACAGTTCTGTCAGGATCACCATTGTCAAAAATGAACATTTTTTACTGACTGCACATTGAATTTCTGTGAATTGTATTTTATCAATTGACCCTTTGCGTGAAGTTTGATTGACAGGCGACTGGGCAAATCACAATGCCGATATTATGTGCACCCTGTTGCAATTCACCATTTTTGTCCGACAATCAAATCATAGAGTTTATCCGGTTGTGCATTATTCCGTCACACTGTACGAACAAGATCTATATGATCAAAAAGTCATGTCACTATGTGGAATCTTAGTTGTCATAATTGACAACAATACAAACTTCTTAAAACAGACTCATACAAGAAATCTTGTCCAGAGAATTACCTCATAGATCGAAGGACTGCATCATCTCATCAACAATGCCAGAATTTTAACACAGGTAAAATTTGATCTTTATAGTCATAATCACAGTTTCCCCCATTACTTAAATGTGTCAGAAACCAACGGCGCTATCCAGACGTTATGTCTGCAGTAAAAATATTATTTCACGATAAAAAAAATAGTGCAGTGGAAGCGCTTTGGCTTACGTCGGACATAGCAAAAGGGGGAGGGCTTTGCGAAAGGTTGATTGTGTCAATATGCGTTAACGGGCTCGATGAGAAAAAACATGTTAATTGGCCCAATTATGTATTTTATATTGTAGTAGCACTCATTTTTTGTTTTACCTAATCTTAAACTATATATTGGTAAAATATTTGGCTAAGCAAACTCACTAAATTATTTGTTTTCCATCGTCCCCAAAGAAAAACACTAAATCAGTATACACTACTAAACACTCATACTATTATGTCACATTTTATTAAGACATTATTTAAATATAAATACATTCATGTTTTGTGCACAGTAAAGCCTTTTAGGGTAAATTATAATTGAAATTATCATAACAATGAAAATGAGTAAAACAGACTGAAAAAACGGAAAAATGTTGTGCGACATCAAATAAAATATTATACACAAGCTTATATCAATTTTTAAACAAAAAAATACTGGGGTTTGATTTTATATGTCACTTCTGTCCCTGTACCACATGTTCAATGTGTACAGCAAGCCAAAGTGGACAATACATGCATTTATAAAGTCTTAAAGGTCTTCCAGTAGACGTAGTTCCAGCAGTGCTCCTCAGCAGAACTAGCTCCAGCAATCCTCATAATTTCCCTGAAATCTCTTATTCATTGGACTTGTGTGATGCATCTTCTGTTAAAAGTATAAAACGGCAGTATCAATACTGAGTCTACACACTGAATAAAACAATACACCTTCACTTCACTATTGATTCAAAAATAGCTGGGCTAAGTGAGATAATTGAATATGTTAAAATAGCGTATATAGAGTATATTCTTCTGCCCACTTTTGATGGCGAAGTGAAGCTTTCTGAACCACTGAAGCTTTTAGCAAAATGTCATAGCTTGACTAGGACCTCTGCTTTTTGCAGTTGACCAACACATCAATCTTAGATGCAACAATGAATGAATGGATTAATAAATGAAAGACTCAATATGACAACAATATGTTCCGTTGAATACTCCTGTGGACTTTTTCACTGTCTGTGAACAAATCAGATTCATGAATATAAGTCAATCAATGCAGGGGCATACACATGAAGACACACATGCATTTCATACGATTCTAGTAAATGCACCCATAGCAATGCACCTTAACATCTCTCGAGGGTGTGCCCTCTGTCTTGCATTTAAAAAACCTTTGAATCATCAGAGAATGAAACGTGGGTTTGTGTGAAACGAAGCATCATTGACCTTTACAAAATCTCTAGGTAGTTCACAACTATTTTACAGTTGTGGTAAACTGATTTGTATGAATTCATATGATCTAATTTGTACGTTTAAGTATGATCTGCTTTTTACCCAGTGATCTTAGCTCTTTGTATTCCAGATCTGTCCCTTTTGAAGTTCAGTTGTAATTAGAATGCTGCAAAAGATGGCAAACGTCTACTGTATGTTATGGGTAGGCAGGGGAGAGCACAGTCAGTTTAGGATCAGATGATGATCTTAACTAAAGTTTAAGACAGTATTAAACTTGAACAAATTAATTTTTACAGATATGAAACACAATATTCAAGGTAAAATGTCAGAAAATACTTCATTGGTTAATCAAGTCAGACCACCTCAACTGTATGCTCAGTTTTGCAGTGGTGCTTTGTTAAAACAATCAGATTACTATTTTATATGTCCAGTGGCGCAGAAATCACATACTGTACCTTTGTGGGAATTCAATTTCCAAACAAACCAATTTACTAAAATGAACCTTGCTATGTTAGAGAGAGAGAGAGAGAGGGGGGGGGGGGGTGGTGTTTGATTATTGCCTCAGCTCACTCTGCTGTAAAACTGTGTGCACAAACAGTGAGTGAGTTAACATGCACAAAATTAATGGATATCTATCAAAAATCTGCTTAAAAAGAAACCTGTTTTCTGGTGTTTAAATTCATAGTAATAAACTGGCTAATAGTAATAAAGTATGTACATGGAAGTTCGAGACTTGTCGCGTTTCTTGCGTGCAGTGGCGTCATCATCGATAGTCTGTTTAGTTATTAAAAATGCCGCAGGAAATCGGTCAGAAGCTGTATTTTATATCTCTTCTCATGTCCGCATTACCTGCATATTGCAACGAGTCACTGACGAACAGGTGGTGAGCGAAAAGGTTTAATAATCAAAAGTGATAACAGGAACAAAACTGGGTAATCCAAATGACATCCACGGAACAAACAGGGTCATCCAAATCACATCCACCAACGATACGTACGTACATACATTAAATTACATTTATGCTGGACAAAGCACACTGAAACAGGCAGGGTATAAATAATGTCTGGATAACTAGGATGATTGGGTGCACGTTTGAAAGTCAATGAGGGACAGGTGAAAGTCTTTGATGACACACATGTGCAGGCAAAAACAACCAGCGACAGGTGAGGGAGCGTGGCAAAAGAACATCCTTAGGGCAAAAACGGGGAAAACAGGACTGGGGACCGACGGGAGAGTCACAGTACTCCCCCATCTCAGTAGGCGCGACATCGTGCCGACGAACAACCTTCAGGGGAGCTATTATGTCCGTACCGGCCATCCCGTCCCTATACTATGCCCCCCAAAAAATGTAAGAGGCTCTGGGCGGTCTTCAGGCCGAGGCTCTCGGCAGGCTTTAGGATGGAGCTCTGGGCAGGTTTCAGGACAGGATTCTGGGGAAACTGGGGGACTGGGCTCGTAATGACTATTTTACTAATACTTCTGTTTGGGACTTTTACTATTGCACTGTCAGACATGCACACCTAAAAAAAATGAGAGAAAAACGTTTAAAGCGTTTTGATGACTACACGTTATCAGCATATTAAGCATAATCGGTATAAAACAATGCATGTTAAACACACTCGTTTTGCTTTTACAACACTCCACTGCTAATTGTTTAAAGAAAACACATGATCCTAAAAATGTAGTTTATCTTTGAAACAGAGAAAACTGTAAATCTTTTGAAGAAACCTTTTAGGGGAGCAATCAAATTATTCTAAACATGCTTTTGATGAGATACAAGACCTGACACTGCTTGTTCCTGTCATAATTTTGTCCTGTTCACAACAGGCATAGATGCGGCACCAGACAGCCTTCAGCAGTCACCGTTTAATCTCACATTTAAATACAGGAGGTGTCAACGTGTGATGGAACGAATGAGCCGAGGCGAAAATCAAAAGCTTGCCTAGTCGCTGAAAAGCAGCATGTCTGGTCCGACGCACCTCTAGTGTTTACGAGAGGGCTGTGGGGTCACCGTCTCCGTCCCGATCACCCCACCGAGGCTTTAACATAGTCATTAGGGAGATTGTACTGCTGCTTATGCAAATTGCTGATTATGAATAATAGATCACATCATGGCTATTACTGCCGTTCAACGGCTCACTGCCAGTGACGGTGTACATTTAAATAATGAATAATAAACGAGATGTCTCTAGAACTCGTACGTGGGAGAACGCTCGTGCCTCAAAGCGCTTTTAAAAAGTATTTTTCATTGAACACATAAAAGCAAGAGAATGATAGGCTTTCAAAACAAATTACACTGTCATGATGTTTTGAATGTTTGGTTAAAGGATCGAAAATCAATGCACAGTGAATGTGATGCTGAGTCCCTTGACTTGGAGATCTTAAAATAAAAGTTTATGATGGACTGTGGCGAAAAAATTCTATTGTGTGTATAGGTTTCAGAATTTTGTTGCACTGCATTTCAATATCAAGCACACTGGAGATGTTCTGTGGAGTCCTGATCATTTCAAAATTTGTTTTGAGTCTGTATAATAGAAGTGAATAGGTGCCGTCGCTGTTTGGTTACCAACATTCTTAAAAATATATATATATTTTCTGTTCTACAGAAGAAAGCCATACAGGTCTAAATTGACAAGAGGCTTGATGTAAATTAATTTACATTTTGGGTCTATCACTTTATATCTTTAAATACAATTAAAGGTAGAGTTTTTAAGAATTTTGCAGTAAAATGACCAACTGGTCCGTCTAGCATTATTGCAAATGATGTGTGTACATTCAAAATAACTTGAACTATGATTGATTTGAACACTTTAAACTGTGCCGTGGCATCACACTGTCGAATTGGACAATTACTGTAACATCTATGACAAACAATTTAGTTTTTATCCTTACATTACTCATTCATTATAATAGAATAAAATGATTTCATCAAACACCACATTTATAAAACTTTATTACTTTACCTCTTCCGCTAACATCATTTCTCGTTCCCGTCTGATTGATGTATCAGCGGTACCTTCAGCGGTGAGGTTGAAGACAACATATCCCATCATTCCACGCTTCTACACAGCGTCATCAAGCTACACGATTGTTGTTGTTTTGATCGTGCGCCTTGTAGCGGCGATTTCTACAAACTGTAATTTAAACTTGGTTTGATAAGTAATTGTATCTTTTTACAATTTAAAAACTTCACCTCATCAAAAGAAGTTGAGCTATTTGAACCTACTGTTGTAAGATTATAGTATGAAATACAGTCAAACAAAAGCCTATTTTTAACCATATCTCGACAAGTGTCCTAAGTGCTTTTCAGGTAATCCCCTTCCTTTTGAATTTACTGCATTGTTTTGTCCTTGGCCCAGCGCAGATTCTCCAGGATTGATACCCCGCTATCCATCTGGGCCTCCTAGTTGATGAGTTCTGACTCTTTATCTGTAAAAGGGCAGAATACGTGTAACATTACCAGCAACAAGGTCACAGCCCCAAGTTTAGAGGGGAACTTTTTCATAATCCATCATATCTACACTCTGGTGCGGCTAACTGATGGGCCCATTTTCTTTGCCGCTGTCACACTCATTTGTAATAAGCCTCGAAAGAAGGACAGAGGAGAGGTGGGGGAGACGAAAATTGAGCGAGTAAAACAGAGAGCTTATGGAGGAGAGAAAATACCAGGGTTGACAGTTTTGGGAAAACAGAGGTCACTGAGCGAGTCTCCTTCACAACCGTCACCTTGAATCAACCGTACAGTTAATTTGGCAGCTTGTAGGTCTCTGGGCAAGAATACGTGTGTGTCACAAACCGGAAATGTCTTTAAAAGTATGTATGACGAATATTAGCGAACAGTTGTTCACATTTCAGTTATCACAAATGATATTGTGCTATGCATTTTTAATTGGCATGTCATGTGTTTGCACTAGGGTGTAAAATTGCAGCATATGTTTGAATGGAAAGAACACCACAACATGTAGCTATTTGAACACTTTTAAATATTAGTCACCTTTTCATAAAATTTTGTTCATTTGACCACTTACTTCACAGTATACATGTATGTATTTTTTTGGTAACCAATGAACTACCAAATTTCTACCAAACATAACTTTATTAAATACCACTAATACAATACAAATACACATTCCTAAGCAGTGCTTAAAGTGGGGGAAAAAGATTCCAGTACTCCCTTGTAAATAATTACCACATTTGAAATTTCTACAATGAAAAAAAACAGTATTTGGACATTGCTGATACAAATTATTTATGTACTAAAGGAACCATTTGCCAAACCACTGATTTGAAAATGTTAAATACAAATCTGACCCCCAAGAAGAGTAATTTCTTTTTCTGTCACAATATTTCTGCAGTCTATTGAATTCTTCTGTTAACTTCTGTTAACTAAATCCATGGTAATAGTAGACCATTCTTACATTGTTATAATGGGTTGTATTACCGCACTTTAAAAATGGTGGGTCAATTCAACTCAGAGCTGGTTAATAAATTGAACAAACCCAACATTTGTTCCAACAGTGTATGTTGGAAGTGTATTGCTAGATGTATAGTATCATAAATGGGCATCTATTTTAATAACGTAATAATACACTACTTTTATAAATGCAAGTATTGCTTTTGGTGGTAGTGGTAGTGGTGGCATAGTTTAGGAAATTGGAAAATGTATATATATATTATTGTCATACCATTAGTTCTATTTTGACAAAACATAAAGGAAAACATATTACAAATGACATGATTTAGGAAATTATCCAGTAATCATGCCATATACAAGACAGAGTATTGAATAGAACATTATCAATACAGTATTATTAAATATAACCTAATCTGGCAATCTAAATGTTGCTTCAATCTGCTACTAAAGAGTGACATTATTTGAAAATGATCAACCCAGCTCAAAACTATATTTTTACTATACATTGCTTACAAATGGAAGTAGACAAAAGACAAAGCTTCCTGTGAAGTTTCAAAGAAGTCTCCATTGCTGTACAGCCACGTGCATATTTACATTTTAGCATCCAGTTGTAGAAGAATGCGCAGCCTGACCTAAATGCCACAAGCTCCTACTTATATATTTAGATCAATTTACCAAGAGACAAGAACATACATCAAACATTAGCATCTTGTGTTGTGTATTTACCCAGCAGGTTACTGTTAAGCAGGTTACCGACCCCCATAGGGGGTTGGTTCTACTTGAGCTGTCACTCTAATTTGACGTACAAGTGTGAACGGGACGTTTTCCTCATCTCTGGCTAAATTAAGTCACTTCCGCGTGTCACAACCCCTCCAGATGCGCATGTTTACCTCTGGCTCTTCATTGAATCTACTTTATTCATTACCGGCCCCTGTGAATCATACATGTTCTCTGGAGACTGGTTCAGACCTGATTGTATAATTCACATATGTGTCCACTGCCGTCTGTGTTTGGCAGGATGCTGTCTGTCAAATGGGTCAGTGTGATTACACTTGTCAAAGGAGGTTAGAAGCTGTCAAACTAGCTTCCAGACCAACTGTCCCGGGTTCTGTGCCTGGCTCCCGGGGCCCCGCAGATCGCCCTATTCTCTCATCTCCACCGTATGTCAGATTCTGTGGTTGATTGACTATTTATGAGTCGACTCACTGCCAGAAGTATATTTGTGGTTTGATTGAAAACACAGCAGTAAGCCACTCCAGAGCTTTGGCCAATATTTAGTCGTGTTGATGGAAAGTCTTGCTAGTAATTTTATTGACTGTAATTAAAAGCCTTTTAGTAACCTGACAGCAGTGACAAAAATATAGTCTAAGAAAGAGAAAAAAAATGCAGCCGAATCAAATTTTACTTGAAACTCTTGATAGACTCTAAACAAATTTACTTGAATAAATTCATTATATGCAAAGAGAAATACATTGGAATTTGACAAATTTTATGGATATTTCTTATATCAAAACATAATAAATATATATATACACCCCTCACAATTTGAAATTATAATGACCTATTTGTCAGATATGGTGACCCATTCCCGAAATGTGACCTCTGCATTTAACCAATCCAGTGAGTAGTGAACACAGGCACAGCAAGTCATGAACACACGTACACCCGGAGCAGTAGGCAGCTATCACTGCAATGCCCGGAGAGCAATTGGGGGCAAAGTGCCTTGCTCAAAGGCACCTCAGTCGTTACCCGCTGGCCATGAGAATCGAAGCGGCAACCTTTCCGGTCAAGAGTCCGACTGTCTAACCGTAAGGCCAAAACAGCATTTTTGTAAATATTTCATCATATCTTTTCATGTGACAACACTGAAGAAATTACACTTTGCTACAATATAAAGGAGTTTGTATACAGCTTGTATAACAGTGTAAACTTGCTGTCCCCTCAAATAACTCAACACACAGCCATTAACGTCTAAACCTCTGGCGACAACAGTGAGTACACCCCCAAGTGAAAATCTCAAAATTTTACCCAAATTAGCCATTTTTCCTCCCCGGATTCATGTGATTCTTTAGTGTCATAAGGTATCAGGTGTAAAAGGGGAGCAGGTGTGTTCAATTTGGTGTTTTCACTCTCTCATACTGGACACTGGAAGTTCAACATGGCACCTCATGGCAAAGAACTCTCTGAGGATCCGAAAAAAAGAATTGATTCTCTAAAAACAGATGACCTAGGCTATAAGGAGATTGCCAAGACCCTGAAACTGGGCTGCAGCACAGTGGCCAAGATCATGGAGCCGTTTAACAGAACAGATTACACTCAGAACAGGCTTAACCATTGTCAACCAAAGAACTTAAGTGCACATGCTCAGCGTCATATCCAAAGGTTGTCTTTGAGAAATAGACGTATGAGTGCTCCCAGCATTGCAGCAGAGGTTAAAGGGCTGGGGGGTCAGCCTGTCAGTGCTAAGACCATAAACCGCGCACTGCATCAAGTTGGTCTGCATGGCTGTCGTCCCAGAAGTAAGCCTGACAAGAAAGCCTGCAAACAGTTTGCTGAAGATAAGCAGACTACGGACATGGATTACTGGAACCATGTCCTGTGGTCTGATGAGACCAAGATAAAGTTATTTGGTTCAGATGGTGTCAAGCATGTGTGGGGGCAACCAGGTGTGGAGTACAAAGACAAGTGTGTCTTTCCTACAGTCAAGCATGGTGGTGGGAGAGTCATGGTCTGGGGCTGCATGAGTGCTGCCTGCACTGGGGTGCTACAGTTCATTGAGGGAACCATGAATGCCAACATGTACTGTGACATACTCAGGCAGAGCATGATCCCCTCCATTCGGAGATTGGGCCGCAGGGCAGTATTCCAACATGGTAACAACCCCAAACACCCCTCCAAGACGACCACTTTCTTGCTAAAGAAGGTGAGGGTAAAGGTGATGGACTGGCCAAGCATGTCTCCAGACCTAAACCCTTTGAGCATCTGTGGGGCATCCTCAAACGGAAGGTGGAGGAGCGCATGGTCTCTAACATCCACCAGCTCCATGATGTCGCGATGGAGGATTGGAAGAGGACTCCAGTGTCAACCTGTGAAGCTTTGGTGAACTCCATGCCCAAGAGGGTTAAGGCAATGCTGGAAAATAATGGTGGCCACACAAAATATTGAAACTTTGGGCCCATTTTGGACATTTTTCACTCAGGGATGTACTCACTTTTGTTGCCAGCAGTTTTTACATTAATGTCTGTGTGTTTACACTGTTATACAAGCTGCACACTCACTTCTTTACAATGGAGCAGTAACTGTCATCATTTATTCACCTCATACTGTATATGATGACTCATGTCATTCCGAAACCTATTTGACTTTTTTTGCTGCAGATATTATGAAAAATGTTGGTAAACAAACAACATTGACCCCCATTGACTTTTCTCAAAATATCTTCTTTTGATTTCCACTGAAGAATGAGCCATATACCGGTTTTGAAACACATAAGGGTGAATAAACGATGACAGAATCAATTTCTGTGAGAACAATTTTCACTGTGATTGATATGCGGTGCATTACAGAAGAATTGGTGAAGTTAAACTATCTAGTTAAGATGAAGTAGAACTGTATAACAATCTTCTACCCTTTAAAAAAAATCCACTTAACTCTGTATTCTGTGGTAGGCTATATGAGACTAGTTTTTGATGTAACTTATGCATTTTGTTGTACTTATGCTGTTCCAATTCCGTCGTTTACCTCCGTTGTTTTTTCATACAGACTGTTCTTTTTTGTCAGTAAAACATTGTTTGCTGAATGGAGCTCAATTTAATCTCAATCCCAAATCCAAAAGAGTTACTATAGGTTAACCTGCAAACAATCCACAGATTCTTTCTTTGAGGGTGTTGCACAAACATGGTCTCAACAGCATCAGCAAAGCAAATATCAGAGGTGATGTGTTGATTAAATGCTGCCCAGTGCCTAAACCAATAAGTTACATTTTTAAGCAAACTTGTAATGTGTGAATATATAAAAAGTTAAATTCTTACCTTTTTTTGATTGAAAATTATCAAAAAGGTGTTAATGGTGTTATTAACACTGTTAGCACCGTTCATAAATTTGACATTAAACCTCCAAACACACAGTCTTAAAGGCTGGGCTCACTGTTATTATTGAATGAATTACATTTATACATTTGGCAAAGTGACTAACAGTGCATATTAAATGGCACTAACCCACACCAAAGTCTGTCTACGGAAGTCGTGACACTTGGCGGCCATGTTTCCAACGCCCCTGGGAAGATATTTACGTCCTAGCAAGTCCACAGTCCTATCTACTTGAATGGGGGAAGGCAGATATTTCTAAAATCGCTGGCAAAATCACAATGAAACAGCACATTTCCGATTAATAATTAAACATGACACGAACTGAATCATAACTTTGGTTTCCAAAGAATAAATAGCGCTAAAAATCACAGGTGGCATGCAAGTCAAGAGATCCCCTCCCCAGAGAATGGCCAGTTTTTACTGATTGGCTCGTTTTACTGGAAGAAGACTTCCTTCACGATATTTAGCATTTTATTCCTTGCCATTCGTTATAATGGCAGTGGCGCATCTTGTCAATATTAATATCTTTACCCAAACCCTAAACCTAATGTTAGCGTGCCTTCACATTATAAAATCTACCCTAAACCTACCAGTTTTTCTATTATTAAAATTATTTCAGTGTTTGCCCTTCATGTACGTTTAAAAATGGCTGTTCTCCACCGAGATGCATGCAAACATTGACGTGTTTTATGCATGCAAAATTGAACTTTGACTTAAGTATTACACGATATTGCAACAGCTTGTTATTTATACGAAGATCAATGAGAATGGGGTAAGTTGAACACAAGAGAAGATCTTTTAAAGAAGGTAGGGAACATTTCTGGGGCACCATTTGATTGATTATTTAATCTACTGTACTTATAGCGCTAAAACATCTTGACTCCTTTTTCATTTTTTATATACTCCTTGGTTACTGATCCCCCTAAAAAATTGCTCTGAAATTTTACTTTTTTAATTTAATAAGGACATAATGGTATTATTATGCTAACTGGAAGATTGAGGCTGCCTTCTCTTTCATTTACTGACTCTGACCTCGGTCTTCTCTCAATGACCTCATGCATGATTGATAAATTAATATGAAACCTGATTCGTCTTGAGAAGTTGAAGAATCTAATCCTCTTAGATTCACCTGTGTGAGTGTCTGTGCAAGCCCCGATCTCAACCTTTTGTTTGTTCTGATTAAATGCCGATGGATAAACTGTCTGTTGAGGATCAACTGACTCTGGATGACCAAAGACCGGAGAAATCACCAACTTTTGGTCAGTGTCACAAATGTTAATGATTTAAACACTGTGTACAATAGTTGAAGATAATAATTTTATTGCTAATAAAGTTGTTTTGTCTTTTAAAGCTCAGGGGACTGTTTGAGGTTCCCAGTCAGATTTTCTTCTAAATATCACTACAAGTAGCACGCATGACACACACATACTTATACAATCAGTTTGAATACCATCGAACATTTGGGTACGAAAGGATAAATTAGATTAATATTTTCTAATTTCATGTAGGGTTGGTATCTAAACACACTTTGTTGCACTGCTTCCAAAACTCTAAAGTAGAAATACAGCATAAGACCTATTTTCATGTGAAAAATATGAAAATAGGAGACTGGAAAAAATATTATCGTGAAAAATGTTGTTATCATTTATTTACCATCAGGTCTTTCTTCTGTAGAAGATACTGTAAAAATAACGGCAGAATGACAGCTTTGATAATTCACATTCACATGTTGAAAAAACTATGATGTTATTGGTGCCTGAGGCTGTCAGTCCCTAACATTCTAGCTTTTGTGGAAAATGGAGGAAAAAAGGCAGAGCAGATTTGAAACTACATGAAGTAAAGATGACAGACTTTTCGTTTTAGGGTGAACTGTCCCTTTTAGTGCCAAAGAGCACAATAAGACTTTCATTGCTGTCAAGGAGAAACAATTTACATATTCTTCCTTATGAATATTATTTCACTTTTGTTTGTCATGATTCCTCTGTTTGTTGGATTTCATTTCATATAAAATATACAAATTTATGGAATGTATATCCCACACCATTTCTATATTTTAAGAGGGCACCCAGTGTAATGAAGAAATAGGCCGTATCGCAATAGATCAGCTGCAGAGACACAATTAACATAAATCAGCGAATTCACAAACAGATTCAGTCTAAAAGAGGTATTGTCTTACAGACACAGACAGATATGACCTTAAGACAAAGGGTTACTGACTTAACAAAATTCAGCACCACTGTTGTTGTGCTTTTAGCTTAATTCTAAAACCTCAGCAGTAATCTTGGATGCATTTCGACAACGCCACCTGACAAGTGCTCTAAAATAACTTTTGTTGGCTGACAATAGAAACGGTTGAGATGAATTGTTAGTCAATAGTCATTCCAGCCTCCTGCATGTGCTCTTCTAGAAGATAATCCACCATAGGTTTTTTCTTTATTTATTCTTGTCCTCACTTTACATTATGCGGTGCAGAAGATAAACGACTCTTGTATCTTTAGATGTTAATATTACACTCCCATGACCTCGTAGATGAGAGCCACTGCCGGATATGTGTAACCTAAAACCTGGACAGTATTGTTCCATTTCAGCCCACTGTCTGTAGTATCTTCTCCTTAGACACAGTTGTCTATCACTGTCCATCACAGTGCATGTATACACGAGTATGCAGTGCCGGCACTTATCTATTTGAATCTTTAGTGTACCTTTACTTATTCTTGTGTACTGGCACTTCTCACATGTTGCCGGTACTTTGCCACTCCGAGTCAAAGCGTCATTGTGTGGGTCATTAATAGTGATAACATCCCACTACAGGGAGGGAGCACTTATGCTACATTCCAGACAACTGGGATGTCCGATATTCCCACCTCAAACCCAGAAAAAAAATGTCTGGAACAACATTCGAAAACGAACATCTGAACCTCTGAACTCTCATATCGATCAACAACGACCTCAGGAGACGCGCCATTTTAAGTCATGTTTCCAGTCAATGAGATTTGTGCGGAGTTACCCAATGTGAATAGGTTCGCCAATCACTAAAGGGTTATGGAATTCCAGCCAATCAAATTACAGAGGCTGAGCAGCGTTTCAGCCAATCAAACTGAAGACAAAACGTTCAGCCAATCAAATTGAAGAAGACAAAACTTGAGTAGCGACAGACGGTGTAACATGTAGTCATACACACAATGAAAGGTTAGATTAAAAAAAGACTTTAATAATAAATCCACAAGAATTCAGCAACAAAATAGGAACAGAAGCCACACGAAAGCATAAAGATAATGCCGGACAATGAACCGAGGAACACACATGGCTTAAATACACGTGGAAACAGAATCAAGGGAAACTGAAAAAACTAACCCTGTCTTTCTCTCAACAGGTATTGGTCTGCCTTTTGTTGAAACTAGTAACTTTGCATCAGCACCTATTTTATTATTACTCCTATATGTCATATCACTTATTGCTCCCTAAACTCTCTGTAAGACGCTTTGGATAAAAGCGTTTGCTAAATGATTAAATCTAAATGTAACAGGCGTGGAGCAAGTCACAACTAAGGGCACAAATGAGGCAGGAGAACAGAAACACAGAAAACTAAACAAAAACAAAACAAGACTATCGGGAGGCGGGTGCAAATGACGAATGTGTTGTGATATATGAGAAGGCAAACATAACAAAGCCAGCAGTTTTACAATAAAAGTAATAAATGGGGTCACACGTCAGTATAGGAGGCAGTCCTCACTATTAGCAAACAATTAATTACACTAAACCCCATCACATAAAACTCTTAATTTCTTGCATATTAATAGCTAATAGTTAATACAGTATATAATAGTAAATAGTGAAAAAAATTGCCAACTATACTGAAGTGTTACCAAAACTGTTAATAATACATTGTTTTATGTCATTAATATTTATCATATAAAATGTATTTTTATTGTAAGTTTGTTTTCAGAATTTTTGCCATCACACCATAGTTCAAAATCGCGTACTAATCTGTCAACTCCCCATGTACATGTAACGTGTTTAATAATAGGACACTATAATAAAATATTGCTTATTGTTTGGTGTTTATTCATTAAAGAGTTTGGTTACAAAATGAGAGAACTCTTTTTAAACATTTTCAAAAATCTTTTTTTTTATTATGCATTCCGATATCAATCAAACTGCAGTTGGTTTGTTTGGATTTAAGCCATAGTAACTCAAAAATACAGCTAAAACAAAATTAAAATATGATAACATGATAAAAACATGATTTTTGAAATTCTTTAAAAACAGAGTTAACTCATTTTGGAACTCTTCATTTGTTCTTGATGCCGTCATCTGTTTCATCCTGTGGCCGTTATGTGCCATCTCAACAGCTGCTGTTTTTACCCTGCTGTGTCACATCCTGGGACTTAACTTCACCCGAGACAGACATCTCTTCCTGGCCTGTCAATCAAAGCCGCACACAATGCTGTTGATTCTATCAGTTGAGACAGTGGACTGGACGATCTTAGGGGACCTCGCATGTGGCCGAGGTTACAATTCTGTCATTGGCTTTTCACAAGCAATTTCCTCCATTGGAGAAAGGGCAGATTTCCCTTTTATTCTCCAGAGGACTGCAAGGTTATAAAAGATCTTTAAAGGGGGTTGAACTTCGCTTGGCTTTTAATATACTCACACCAAGATACACACATACTGTAGTTACAATCACACACACATTTCAGGCAAAGACCCTGTACACAAACAATAGTAGTTTACGGAGAGACCATTTCAAATTAATTTTCAGTTTTGTGTTCCACCGAAGTAAAAGTTATACACAGCTTTCGAATGACATGTGGATTAATACATTTTTGCAGAATTTTCATTATTGGGTAAACCATCTCTTTAAAAGGAACTTTCTCATATGACTCTAAGACCTACATCTTCCCATTCCAAGGCGGTGGGAAAGTTGCATTGGCTTTAAAAAAACTATCCTAAAACTGAAATCTGAATCTCTTTCTACCAGTGGACAATGCATTTATCTCATCATATGATGATAATGTGTGTGAAATACTAATTACAGTATTATGAAGATGGCTGAGTCCCAGAATTACGTTTTATCTTGAGGCTGAATGCTAAATTTGTTCCCTTTCAGACAGAGAAGCTGCGTCAGGAATAACTCTTCTCTTTGCGACAGTATAATACGTGCGGTGCACTCGTTTCATTTTAATCCAGTGCCCTGTGTGTGAAAATGGCTCTTGAATGGAAATGCGAGCGTGACTAATCATCCTCTGATTTGGATCTCGGCAGACATTAGTACAAGTTCAGATGAGAGGCTGCATACATTGCTTGTAGAAGTCGAAAATGTTCTGCTTCATGGACTAGTATTAGCATTCAATTGTGAATCTTCCATTCTTTGTTAAACGAACGGTTTTAAAAACTTTTATGTGTTATTTGGATACAAAAGATAACCCTAAATTAGAATTCATTTGAATCATCCCGAGGGCCCACACACTGTAAAAAATACTACTTCAAATTGTTCTCCCAACTAAGGCGTTAAAGTAAGTTAAACAAAGTTTTTTTGTAGAAAAAGAAGAATGTATTATTTTGAGTATGCTCAACAAAATTTCTCAAAATGTTTTACCAACAAATATTATTTTGTTGACTGTACTTAGACTGTCCAAAGCGCGTCCACAAGTTTGAGCAACTTGCCAAACTGTGTAATCTCAAAAAACTGAAAAGATGTTTGATGATTGTTACCATGATTAAAGCTCATGTGCTCGGTGTTGAGGTCCGAAGTAAATGACGCAGTGAGTCCACTACTCAAATGTTTAAATCACAAACAGCTTAAGCAGTTACTTAAGTAGAGTGGGTGTATATCACATATTTATTAAGTAGAGTGTGTATATAATAATAGAACAATTATATAATATCGTTATATAAAACATAATCTTTTGAGTTGGGTCAACTAAATTCATAGTTGAGTGAACTCAGAAATTTGATTGTTGCATATTTATTTTAAGCTGGTTCAACCTTTTTTTCAACTGACAGTCATGTGACATTACTCAGTTAATTGAGTTAGAGGAAATACTTGGCAAAAAGTTGAGTAAACTCCAAAAAGCTGTGCGGCGAGTTGCCTTGAAATTTTAAGTTAAGTCAACTTTTCATTTTTACAGTGCATGTACATGTCTTTTTGTTCATTAATTTCTAGTCACAGTCTTGTAACTTAATTCACAATTTTGAGATTCTCCAGAATTCCGGTTCAGGTTGTCCGTACACATTAAAGAACGATGGTAAAAAGAAATTCAAATCACATAAACATTGTATCGATTCTAGATAATTCTAATACAATTTGTTGTTCAAATGTAAAGAATGATTAATAGTTTGTGTTTAAACATTTTATGTTGCACCTTGCAATAAATACCTAAATTTGGAGTTTTAATCTTCTTCAGAGGACAGTGTATGACTTGAAATGTGACCCATGCTTGCACGATAATGAGAAGAACAAGATAGTATGCAAATGTTGGCCAGCACCTTTGATTAAAAACAAGCAGCACAAAACAGCACCCAGGGAATGAAGGAAAATGCAATCACGGAATGACCTGAACTATATAGCAGCAGCTGGGTGGCCCTTAAAGATCTTGAAAACATATATAATTTTAAAATCATTTAGTCATTTAGCAGACGCTTTTATCCAAAGCGACTTACATTTGGGGTAGGCAATGGAAGCAATTGGGACAGCATAAGTACAACAAAAGCATAAGTGCAATCAAAAAAAGAGGATTGGGTCTCATATAACCTAACACAGTATACAGAACCATTCATTCATTCATTCATTCATACATTCATTTTTTTTTTATAAAGAGTAGAGAAGAAAATAGAGTCAGAACAGATCAGTCAGATGTTGATGGAAGAGATGCGTTTTCAGACGTTTCTTAAAGATGGCTACAGAATCTGCAGATCTTGTAGCAGCAGGTAGATCGTTCCACATAGGTGGAACAGATCCGGAGAAGGTGCGCAAGAGAGATTTTTGGGATGGTACCACAAGACGCCGTTCGTTTGCAGAGCGTAGGCATCTGGCGGGTACGTATGTCTGGAGTAGCGAGTGATGATTAGGTGGTGCCGAACCAGTGGTGGTCTTGTAGGCCAGGAGCAGAGTCTTGAATTTGATTCGAGCAACTATAGGGAGCCAATGTAGCTTAATGAACAGAGGAGTGACATGTGCTCTCTTCGGTTCACTAAAGATAACTCTTGCCGCAGCATTCTGGATCATCTGTAGAGGTTTGGTTGTGCAAGCTGGAAAACCACCCAGTAGCGCATTGCAGTAGTCCAGTCTGGACAGGACCAGAGCCTGTACTAGGACTTGCGTAGCATGCTCTGATAGGAAGTATGGTTAATTGTGTATATGACCGATTATTAGTTACTTCATAGTTATTTATGTAGAATCTGAATTAGTAGATAACTAATAGTACTTCTTAAGGAGAAATGATTGAATTCAAAAGCTATTGATTAGATATCTGTTGCTTAACAAAATTATAAAATGCTACTCAATACTGATTAGTTAACACATCTTCCTTAGTAGTTAATAGAACAGATGTCAGTAATAATGAGGAATAACCTATTAGTTCTGCAGTAATACCTTCTTAGTTAGAGATTAAGTAAGAAACAGTATTCTACAGTGTTACCCATTTATAGTATCCAATCATAATAGTAACAGTAATTACAATTATAATAATATTTATAAAATAATAATATAATGGCAATTAATAATCCATATAGACCTCTTTGGATGACGTTGACAATGCTGGTTCAACACTTGCCAGAAGTACATCCTATCACAATTACACAAATGTTTGAACAAAAAACATCCAACCGAATATTTATAACTGAAAGAAAAAACTTTAAGATAAAAACTTAAACTGGAAGTGCTTCTGGACAGATGACTACAAATGGTCTATACTGGTAGTATGATTGTTGCATTTAAATGATTTCCAAATACGGCAAATGAGTAAATGAGTGTAACACACACTTATGTTGAACATGTACGTGTAGTTATAAATGCAAAATAGATCACATTACAATTTGTCTGCAGTATTTTAGCTAATCACTACACCATAGCTTTTATACTGTTTATATTCACACTACAGTTGTTTGGTTTCTGATATTAGATTACTTTATATGTGATACATGACTCAAGGTCAATCATGTCATTCCTTCCAACCCTCCCTGGCCCTAGCTTACATGATAGCCCCTTAAAACTCTGAATGTAGATGTTATTGTGCCGTTAAATACCAAATCCATAATTCCATGGAGAAAGATTGCATTCCTCATAACAAACTTTCAAAAATCCATTTCCACTCCTTTAATTACATTTCGCACTAACTTTGAGCTTTTCATCGGAATTTGGTCAGTTCAATTTAACACAAAATCTAGAAATCCCAGTTTACACCAGGCCTTTCGAGTTCAATCTTCCCTCCAGAGTAAACAATTACAAATTGGATGAGATCGAGCCTCGCAAGTCAAGGCAATGACTTGTGGGTATATTTTAAGCCTATCCTGCACTTAAAATATTCGTTCTTTCTAGCAAGCACGTTATTACGTAAATATCATTATTGATCTCGCGAACAGTGAGCTTTATCGCCATGCTCTTATTGGTTCCTTCCCACATGTGTTCGGCTCCTCAGGATAATGGTTATGGAAGGATTGCTGAGGCATGTGCGGACATAATTCCCTGACACACAACCAACGCTCATTCAACAGGTGTTGAATTGCGACCGATGAGCAACAGTGTGCTTGCAGATTAATGTAATGGCTTCTCTGCTTTTTGTCTGAAAAGAAAATTCAAATTCATAAATTGCAAACTGTGTTGTTTTCAAACATCCAAGTGAATCAGTGGCCAGGAGTCAACAATAGCATATGCTTATTTATTGATTGTGCTAGTTGACGTATTACAGGTTTCACACTTGTCGTTTTTTTCAGTGTTTTCCATAAAAAGATCAAACAATGGTGCGTATTATACCAAAGTACAATGCATCGTTGGTTATATAGCTTAGCTAGCCATGATGGTTTCCTGAATACATTCCTATGTCCGACATTAAACATTTCATTTACTCGCAATCTTCCCTGTAGGTCACTCAGTGCCTATCCAAGACGTTTGGGGGACATACGCAAACTTGTGAGTGGCCCTTGTATAAACAATTAAAATTAGAAACATCTATAACTATAAAAAATAATAATAAATCAATTAACACACTTAAACAAATGAAGACTGAAGACAAAAAAACCTAACACAGACAGTAAGAAAAATAAAATGTATTTCACGTTTTGATTGAAAAACGCGTGGTCTTGGAACCATCCACCAGTCAATAAAAAACTATAACTCGCAAACGCTGTCTACTTACCAAATAAATAATTTACTACCAAAAATCAAGCATGATAAATACAGTTTACTCAAGAAAGCTAAGTATGCCATGACACATTAATACTTCTCTTAATGTGATGGCACAAACTAAAACGGACATTATCGTGATAAACAAAATACAATGGACAAATACCGAATTTGTATATCTGTACTAGAGGATTGTTTTGTATGTAATTTATTGCAAAATTTAGTAAAACTAAATAAGACTTTAAAACTGTACAAAAAACATGGCTTCTTGTTCTTTTGCTTTACATGGTTCCATTTTCTTTTTTCCGCTCCAGACGGATAGCTCCAGTTTGAAGTCATGGTCATGCCTAAAGAAGCATATCAGCTCATTATGCACAAGTCATGCTTCACTGAATGATATCTGAGTATGTAACAATAAAAAGTAATACATTTACGGTCAAACATCTATAATAAAACATTTATTTTTGTATCTGTTTTTAAGTTTTTGTAAGCAGTATTTTACATAACTTTTTTATTTCTGAAGAATTCTTTGCAATATTTCTTTTCACGTAATGGAAACAACTTGTTTGTGCCTTGTTATGTTCAGTTTATACTCGTGCGTCGGAAATACGCCACAGTATACACAGAGCCGTGTTCCCTACAGCGCAACCAGACGCGTAACTCAACTCAATGTAACAACGCGTCAACTCAACAGGGACCCTAAGTGGACAGCAAGCGCTGTGATTACTCTTTTTGAACCCCTCCCTCAAGTAAAAAAACTCTGCGATAGCATCATGTCTACTCTTATCTAAGTAAATTATTTGTTCATCTGTATTTAACATCTCAGGCTGCAACAAAAGCGACCATTTACTTGCCACTATCACTGCTAATGCTTCTAAAATGAGCTCATTCTTCTTCGGCTCTTGTCTTGGTTACACAAGTAACACGCGAGTGGGCACTGACGCCTAGTGGTCATTGCCTGTCGATGCCGACAATGATGTAGACGTGTGAATGAAAACTGACACGTAACCTCTGGCGTAGAGGCTACGGCGTTGGTCCTACGCACGACTATAACTTACGCTTTAGACATACAGTGTACTTCACGAACCCCCTGCAATTCCCTCATGAACCTCCAGGGGTTCTCAAATACACATATGCACTCTATTAATTCTCTATTTCATCTTCAATACTACAACAAAGTTATGACCATGTTTAGCATTGCCTTGTGTCTACAGCCGAATAACCTGGTCTTATGGTAAAACATTATTATTTTATGAAGTTGAAATTTCGTACAAATTTGTGGATGTACAAATATGTACGCTTATTAGAAGAAGAAAAAACGTATCGTTAAACTCAACATTACTGGAGAGAAAGCAGGTCGCACTAAAACATACAAATGAGATCTTTAAAATCCAATCCAAATTGCCATGAGATTGTGTTGGACGTGTCACAGTTCTGCTGATATATGACGCGCTACTGCTCATGTGAAATTGCTATATTATCATGTCAGGAGAACCTATAGCATCATCCTAGATTCTCAAGTGTCGCCTGTTTCAGATTAGATTTCGCAATTGAATGCTCCACTGTGCAAGAGAAGATACATGTTTAAATATGAAATGAGCATATCAAGGACAACATAGCGTCTCTTTTGCTTTTCGTGCCATGCTATGACCACCTGTTCAAGAATCCGGTAATGTTTCATATATCATACGGTTGAAAAATTTGAGAAGTAGGTTAAGGTGTTGGTTCCTTCTGATTAATGTGTTATTAGCGCATTCTCTCCATTTACCTTCTCAAGGGTATGACTTCATCCTGACAACCCTATAATCACAATTTGGAGATGTCAGAAGCGTGACTGCATCTTGAAAAAATACTATTTTTTTTTAGTCTAAGACGGTTAGAAACTCTTGTTCTGTACAATTCTCTTGATCTCTCCTTTGTATTAAATATGTAATTGTGCTGAAAATGTGATTCATTTTTTTAGCTTCATTTTTAACGTTTGTTTACTTCCAATACGACTTGACAATGTTCAGAAGAGCATATCGCTGAAACAATGTCACAAATTCACTTGCATTTAATAAGTCAACTAAAAATAACGAAAACCTTTGTTGTTTAATCAAAAGCATTGAATCTCATTTTGTGATTTAAATAAAAACGAATATGAAATATCAGTATGTTTTGATGTTGCATGTGTTACGGCATGAATACAATAAAGATCCCATAACATAAAATGCTTACACATACTGTCCTGGATCATAATGATATATTATATGCTCAGCTGGAGCTGTCTGCTTCCAGACCACTCAAGGTCATGACCTCTCATTGGGTTCCTTCTCTTTCCCAGCATGCCATCATTGCAGTGAACCGCCAGCATAAAGCCTTATATGACTGAACTGTGTAATTTGGCTAATTAATAGAACAATTTTCCTCTTCAAATCCAGCTGGGCTTGATGAGAATGTTACTGGCATCAGGAACCCCCATTAATATACATCTGTCGAGGAAAAAGCATTTTCTACTATTGAACCCTGTTCCTGACGTGGCAGAAATGGGAGGTCATAAATGGATAATAGAATTGTCACCCCCCCTCCGACTCTTCGTGCCATAGGAGGCACAGACTTTAAGGCTTGTAATTCACAGCATGATTTTCACATGGTTGTAGCTTAATAACAATGTCTGCACGTTTATTGGTGTATGAGCTACTGTAAAGTGAAATGATGCAGGTTTTGTGTCGTGTTCTGCTGTTTCCATCACACTTGGGAAACACAGGACCTGTTTGCATTGATATTTGTCTTCAGTAAGGATAAATGTTTTTAACATGACTGCATATTATAGCGCTTACTGTATGTTATGCTAACTGACAAAAACTAAATCAATTCAAATTTTAAGGTAAAATGATGCTAATTAAATGTAGCATTTAACCTCAGCAAGGGTGCATCTGTAAGATGTCTGCTAAAGATCTGGAAAACATCTGCAGTGTAAAAACATCTGATAAATGTCATGAACATCTCATCTTCTCGCAGACATCTTCTATATGACATCTGACAGGAAACGTCCACTAATCATATTGAAGAAGAGCAAACAATCCAAAAATGTATGTTTCCTTGATGCATGTGTGCTATCAGGGACTAAATATAACACTAAAACGAGGACCTTAATTCCCAGATCTGCACAGGGAATTGTTTGTAAAACTGATTCATTTACAAAAGTGATTCAAACTTTTAGTTATTTCTTCCCCCAAACTGGAGTGCATTCAATTAATAACTATCTGCACTTCAGAAATGTATTTGTTTCTTTGGGCAATTCCATTAATCTTTTTCCAGGGAACAAACAAAAAGATGACATTCAAACCGAATCGAGAAAAGTTTTACGCAGAAACTTTCAAACAATTTCCTTTGTGTAAAATGTTTCTCTAAAGACTGTCGAAATGCTGCAACCGAGTGTAAATTTTTGATGGTTTTCTAACTGCGTGCCGAGGAAGAATGTCGACATGTTTCTCGGCTCTCTGTTGTTTCTCCTTCACTTCTGTGTTGTACTCTGTGAATACATCCCACACCCTTGCAACCTGACACTAAAGGACTTTAGACCCACTGGGAGGGAAAATAAACAAAGTTTCAAAGTAAAAATGTCATATATCGACAGGTTTACCAAATGTGTAGGTGGTCCCAAGGACTTGCAACCTGACCTACAGTCTATGGAAATTCAATCCAATGACGCTTTTCATCTCTGGCTTTGGTGGAATCTAAACAGACTCCAACATAAAAATAAATGCAAAGGCAGTCAATAAAAAAAATGTCATATGAGTTGTATATCAATATGATCATGTGACAACATTTGTTGTTTTTTTATTAAAAATTAGTTTTTATTTTTGCCAGAGAAACACTTAAGATGCCTCAAACAAGCTACTTAATAGATTACCTGCAAGTAAAGCTACACGGATGAGAAAGTATTAACTGCTTTTCACCCTGGGGACCGTGGCCCACTAGGGAGCTTCAACAAGCTTCCAAAGAGGCCTCAAGATGGCTTAGAGTGTGTTAACATGACAACAACGTAGTTGACAACTGAAAAGTTTCACACACAGCAACAATGTAAAACAATCCACATGGATCCACAAAAAACAATAGGAAACATTGAACTAAGCACAGTCCTGTAGTCCACCATTGTTGATTTGAATACAATCGCACATGCTTATATAGACGGTTTCAGCAGCAACAACATAAACAAACGTTAATTGGCCCAACCTTTCGGTAGACCTTTGCAACAAATCATTTTAATTAAAGTACAATTTAATACAATGAATATACAATAATATAAATTGTTATATTATAACTTAAAACACACTGAAAGTTTTCTTAAGCCAGGCGCCCAGTATATACACACTTCATGCAGGGCTGAACTGGGACTAAAAAACGGCCCTGGACTCCTTACGCCAATAGCGGCCCTCTGTCCGTTCCGTCCATCCACGATTGCAGCCCAAACATGCTTGTGTTTTGCATCCCTATACACATGACTCACTTTTTTGTGCTTTACACAAAAACGACAACATATAATTCATTATTTGCACCTTTTTAAAAGTTTGCGTTAAATAAAGCAGCGTAAAAAACAAATAAAAAGTTTTCAGTTTTTAATTGAAATTGTTTGATTTTAAAAAAGAATAAATAAAATGCAATTTAAAAAATCTAATTTTGAATTGATTTTCAAATGTTTAGTGTTTTGTAATAATTTTAAAATAAATATTGATCTTTTGTTAGATATGCCAAGATTTTTTTGGGAAGAAAGAATGATTCATATGTTAATTGTGGACAGGACCTAGAAATCAAAAAGGTTGAGTTCCACTGATCGCGTTACACTACAAGCTGCTAACAAAAAGTAGATAACTACATTAGATCTGTACAAATAAGTACTATATAACAATATAAGTAATTTAATTATCAGATTCCAAAATTCACTTAAATCAGCGGTACTTGTCTCAAAACATTGTGAATTTAGGTAGTTTTGGATATTTACACACAAACTAATAAAACCATAAACGCATATTTATTATACACGTATTTATTATTTATCATATACACAGATGATAGTGTTTCAGCAGTTTAAAAAAAAATGTACTGGACACTTTAAAAAAAAAATGTGCTTCACGATGCCATAGAAGAACATTTTATTTCTTGGTTGTTCCTAAAAGAACCTTTTAAATCCAAAACCCCCTTTCTGATTTACACAAGGTTATTTGTGGTGAAAAAAAGGTTCTTCAGATTATAAAAAAGGTAGAAAGAGATGGTTCTTTAAAAAACCTTTGACTGAATGATTTGTGGAACCAAAAACGGTTCTTATATGGCAACGCTGTTAAGAACCTTTTAAGCACCTTTATTTTTAAGAGTATAATAATGCATGAATGAGCGGATTGATTTGAGGCAGTTCACTTGCTGATGTGAACACGACATGTAAGAGAGACACATATTCAGTGAGATTGCTTTGATTAGCACTACAGTTCACTTGGCTGGAAAGCTGCGTAAGCATTACAACACGCCGTAAAAAACAGCCAAGTAGAATTTTGTCACGCAACACTGCTAATTGTTGAAAAAATTGTTTGTTATAGAAAAAGCAAGAATGTTTTGAAAACCGCTGTGCTACTTCTGCAATACTAAAAATGAAGTTAGTATCATTGCTACTTTTAATAATGTATGCTGGTGTGTCAGTCTGACCCAGTAAGTCTCAGTAAGACCATTGTAAACAGATTGTAAACGACACTATTAGAGCAAATTAAACAAAGCTTTTTCGTGAACACCTCAATCACCCCAAATATAACCTCACACACCCCTTCTCTGGTCTATTTAAATCTGTTTTTAGTTTATTTTTTTCCTGCTTTTCAACTGACACACAAAGGATGTAAGTTTCCCTCCAATTACACCTCAAATTGAACCCCTGGGCCCACGCTGTCTTGTTTCCTCTGGGTCTGGATATGGAGTCTGCTATTTTCCTTGTGCAGATGTGCACATTGCACCTCTCTCACAGGTACCGAGACGCCGCTATTATCCCAGCTGTTGTGTTATTCAGCCTTGGACCAGCCGTCCCCCGAGCCCTGTTGTTTCAGCTGCCACCATCCTCCCCCCATCTCAGCTCCGTTTACCCCTTTCTCGGTCCACACTGAGCAGATGATGACCAACAGACTGTCTAGCTCTTTTCCTCAGGGAATGGATAATTCAGAGCTCATATTAAACAAAATAAATGGTAGTGTACATAGTTGCTGTGACAACTATAACATACGGCTGCATCATTCCAAATGTCATCCTGATGACTTTCTTTTGCAGAGCACGAAAGGTATTTTGAAAAATACTCATAACCAAACAACAGTGACCCAATTGACTTCTATTTTATAAACAGAGACAATTCTCAAAATATCTTCCTTTACGTTCCAAGAGTCATATACAGATTTTGAATGACATAAGGTTAAACAAATGATGACAGATTTTTTTTTGATGGCTTGTAATCGTTTCCCTATTGAACCATTTTCCCACTTTCGGCTCTGAGCTTTGTCCCAGGTTGTTTTTATCAGGTTGAGCCGGCAATTGCTCACAGGGAGCTGAATTAATAATAATAAGAAAAGCGAGTGGGGTCCACGCAGCAGGAGATCGGCACAGATGCTGGCGTCGTGACGCTGTCCACAAGACCTGCTATTAAGAGAGTTCACACTTGTAATATTTTCTTATCACAGGCAGTAGTGCCAGTGAACATGGTCCTCGCGTCCAAAACTAATAGTTCATGCTGTTAACAGGATGAATACATTTCTATGCAAATAACTCGGAATGTATTTCCACTATAAAAAAATTATGTGAAAGTTTCCACTGCACCTTATGTCCATGGTAGGGTTCTTGATGCATGCTCACTCATAGCCCTAGTAAGCTGACTACGTGGACAATGACCATTGGCGACATTGAAAATTGTCAAAAAGCATTAACATATGTCGTGCCACCCGGCGGCCATGTTTTCAATGCCTCTGGACAGCTATTTACGTCATAGCGAGACAAAAGTTTAAACCTGATATGGACTGTACCTTCACTTTGGTATACCATGCTTAAATTGCATTACCATTAATATCACCTATTTCGAGATCGCCTCTGCTACTGCGAATGCGCTCAGGCTGGCAAGCACCTCACAAAAGCCCTGCCCCAGAGAATCTTTACTGATTGACAATTGGGTCTTTTTACTGGTAGGCAGTCGGTAGAGCGGCCATATGCATCATCAATCCTATTATTTTTTAAGCATGTACATTTACAACTGTATACTTTGCAGTATATTACCTTTCTGTTAAATAAAAAAATTGTTTACGTTAATGCAAGGGCGTGTCTTATACAGCATCTCTGGAAGGCATGGAAAATTTGACATCATTCTCTCTTTTGACTGCCTTCAGCAGGCTCTCTCTTTTTTTGTTGTAGTTGTTGAAAGTAGTTTAAACACTATCTTTGAATTTTTGTTTTCCTATTCAAGCAAATGAGAATGCAAAAAATATATATTTGTGGTTGTCTCTCATTCACCGCTATAGAAGTTTACCCAACTATGAAGACTTCCGCTGCAGATGTTATGGGGTAGTAGGGTTAGACAGAGAGCGAATGCAGTTTTGGTTTTTATTCAAATCCATAGGGTAATCACGAAACATTCAAAAATAAACAAGACAGACGCTAACATAACATTATCAACAATCAAAACTAGACAAAGAAAACACTGGGGTATATACACGGAGGTGGACAGTAACAAAGAACAGTAATGTTCTTAAGTACACTTTTTGAGTATCTGTACTTTACTTGAATATTATTTTTCTGATTACTTGTGACTTTAACTTCACTACATTTGAAAGACAAATATCATACTTTTTACTCCACTACATTTATAAAAAGGTCCAAAAGTAGAAAGTCGTTTCTATATAGCAGGTTTTCCGGTGTGTTTACTGACGTTTACTAATGTAAACGTCAGCGCTACTACACTGCTGAAAGCGCTCTAAAAAGGCGAATAAAACAATAATAGACAAAAAAGGCACATGTTAAGGTTTGGTGTTGTAATCACCTGTGGGTTCAACTATGTGTGATGCATTTCTTAGAACGAGCACTACGATCAGTCAAAGTTCATCGAAGACATTGTCATGTAAATGGTCGGCATTACAACTAAAGGGTAAATAAACAACACTTCCCTTTCTGTAGGTCTCTCAACGTCGTGTCGAACCGACAGATGGGGTTTGTCTTGAGAACCTATCAACTTCTGACTAGATTAGAAAAGTCCAATAAAATTGGTGAATGCAATTTTCATGCTGGACTCTGCCCCCAGATATCCGGATAAAAGACGGAGACGGAGTGCTGCATTCATTCCCCTTTTGTTTATGATCGACTTCAAAACTACTACTACTAGTCTACTTTCCCGTCCTGCAGCGACTTCCCCTGGGCGTCTTGGCAGTTCCAGAGGTGTTTGATTTGTGAAGGCGAAGCAACAACACGTACACAGAAGTACAAATTACCACCCCCGAAGGGTATTTTATTAAACAATAAGTTGCCACTGAGTAAGAATTCCTAGGCGGTGCTAGGTCTCCAGGCGCCGAGTCTAGCTTCTCCTTGCTTCTTCCCTGAAGCAGTACGAATCTTTCCTTCCGGGTCCTTTCACATCCGGGTTAGCGTTATAGCTCCTTTAACAGTCTCTAGATATCTGATCCTGTAGGGCATAAACACAGACAGAGGCTCAGTGGCATTCCAACCTCGTGGAGACGTTGCTCAACTTTGTTGGTCTACCAGCAGCTTTTATAGCTGCTGGCATCTGATTGTGACGAGCGGCAGCTGTGCCGCTCGGATTGCCTCCGTCTCCACGGCGACGCTGAAAGCGCCAGGGGTGACTCGTCAAAGATTCTAAAAGAGCTAATTTATCCAGCTTGGCATGTCCCGCTGTTCATGTGGGTGTAATACTCTCATCGAGGAGGGGGCCAGACACGATTTCTGCATCAAGTGTTTGGTTCTCCAGCACCCTGAGGCAGCCTTCGTGGATACGTCCTGTTCGCACTGCGGCCAGATTACGATCCAGACATTGAGGTCACGGGTGGCTGTGTGCTTTCGGAATCCAGCCACCACCTCGTTTGCTTCCCGTTCCGAGACAACAGTTGCTACGGCCCTAATGTCCGCTACGGCGAGGATGATATGGGGATTACTGTGAGCGTAAATCTGTCAAACAAGCGCTCGTAGACCGTTCGCACCTCGTCTCACTCTTCTGACCGTTCCCCAGGAGGCGGTCGCACCCCGTCTTGTTAATCCGCAACGTACTTGGAAACGCAGGGTGATGATGATGAGATGTCCCTTGCAGCATCGGAGGATGACCTACTGGCATCCGACCCCGACGATTCCAAGGAGCTCCAACCATCGGGGGGTCGAGCCCAGGAAGAGGCGGATGTCGAGATGTCAGCCATGCTTTCCCGGGCCACGGGGAGCATTGGGCTGTAGTGCACTGGTTCCGGTTTCATTCTTCCCGGAGGTGCCTTTGGAACTTAGTAAGTCTCCCTACCGCCTTCTAGTCCCGTGTGGTGTCTGCTCCACACCAGCCCTGGGCCTCTTCGACGCCGGCTCCGGGGGCCCTGTATCGGTCCCTGGGATACTGGTTAGAGCTTCGCCAGCCCAAGTTTTGGTTTATCCTCTCCAGCTCAGTCAGAGGCAAGGATGCACCCGTGCTTTGGGTCGAGGTCGCCACCCTTCTGGCGGAAGATATGATCGAGCTCGTCCCTTTAGCGGAGATATTCAACGGGTTTTACAACCCTTACTTCATCATCCCCAAGAAAGGCGGGGGGCTTCGCGCCATTCTAAATCTGCATCCCCTGAACAGTCACCCACATAAGCTGCCGTTCAGGATGCTCACACAGAAGCACATCTATCAGATGTCAGACTGGTTATGGCAATCGATATGAAGGACGCATACTTTCATGTCACGATCCTGCCTCGTCATCGACTATTCCTGCGGTTCTCTTTCGAGGGGCGGGCATATCAGAACAGGCATGTCCCTTTCGGTCTGTCCCTGTCCCCACGAGTCTTCACGAAGGTCGTGGAAGCCTCGCTCCCCTCAGGGAAAATGGCGTACAGGTACTCAACTTTCTCAACGACTGGCTTATCTTGGCACACGCCAGGATCTCCAGTGTACACACAGGGTCCTGGTGCTCCGGCACCCAGATCGTTTGGGACCACAGGTCAACCGGGAAAAGAGCAAGCTCTCCCCCATGCAGAACGGGTTGTGCTGGCCTATCAACTGCCTAGAATTGTTTTACTTTCTTCAGCGACTACCAAAGGAAGTATTGCGGAGCACACATGATCCATAACTTAACAGTTACTGCAGTGGCACAATGCCGCTTTATATTCATTTTTTATTGTGCAAAGAGTTGCTTCTCTAATTTTAATAAACATACAGTGAGTTAAATAATAATTTTATCCCCTGCTGATGTTTAAATTCAATGTCATTTAGAAGATATTTTGTGACATCTCACCAGGTGGTGCATCATGATGTAATTTGTGCCGTCTACAGGGTTCTGTTAGTGCTGTGGCAGCTGAAACATACTGTTGCTTTAGTCAGCAGCCTGCTTTGGAATCTTTTTAAAAGGCTATCAGTTCTCTTGAGTTTTTTCTCATTGGTCATCTGCGGCTAGACAGCATCTGGTGACCTTGATGGCCATTTGAAGATGGACGAACAACATTCTCAAGATCAATCATTTGAGAAGCAGTCAGTTCTGGCTTGTTATCTATGTGGTGAACAGGATTTGTTTCACTTGTCATTCTCTGGCTGCGGCGAGATGGAGGTTGTCTATCTCATCACAGCCAGAAAGATGGAGAGGTTTGAGTTGATCATGGGATAGTTCTACAAAAAATGCATGAAAATCCATTTTGTTCTGTTTGAGGCAACAGGCTTTTGACTTTTCTAAAGCTTTACCTCATATATTTGATCAATTTGAGTCGATTGGTTCCTAGTCAAAATTAATCACTATTAACTCATCCGTGAAAAGTTGTTATGAAAAACTTTAATTCAATGGGAAATAAATTAATTGTGGGATTTTATTTTACTCTTTGAAATTTATTAGATGATGAAAATGAATATGGATATGCCATGTGGGCATATGATGAAAAATAATAGATTAGATGATAAGGAAATTTATTTCACTGGCAGAGAAAGTTTTTTGTTCACTTTAAAGTCTAGATTGTAAAATACAAATTTAAAGTGACGTCAATCTTGAAAATCAGTTTGGACTATAAAGACAACTCAAATTTGGCTCTTTACAGCATAAATTTGTCTTCTAAAATGATGAACTATGAGTAAAGTTTGATAGTCTTGTCGTGGTCTTGAATGCCTTTGCTCTCTATCTTATCTTGGTCTGCTTTCCTGTAGCTCAGTGGTAAGAGGTCGTGGGTTCGATCCCAGGAGATATCACATACTTAGAAACAAATGTATTGGATAATGCAATGTAAGTCACTGGATAAACGCGTCTGCCAAGGGCATAAATGTAAATGTCTCGGATTTATTAGACTCTTTATTTTATTAATTATTCAATAGACCGTGAGTAGATTTTAGACACAATTTGAAACACAAGTTTTTGTGTCAGAATACAGAAATAAAAACGATCACACTTTACGGTTCACAGGGACTTTAAACTAGAAAAAGTTTATTTTGACACGCCTTATGTGCACTCGTGCCTTGTGCTGTAGACCATGTGCTTAGATTGTTAAAATAGGGCCCTACATTTTTTGCACAATGTCATTCAATTTTAATGTAATATTAACAATACAAACACTTTTTTATTTATATTTACCAGCTGTTAAAACCCAAACTAAAGAACATGTTATTTTCCTAGTTTTTCAAGGAAGTCAGCAGTAACAGTGGACACAAAACACTTTTCTGTAGTGCCCTGTAAACAGGGATCTTTAAACAACTCTTATGGGGGATTTATTATCTTTGTGGGGTCTTGCAAAAAGAATACAAAGCTATATTAAAAACCATCAATGTGGAAAGAATATTAAACACAGAAGAAAAATAAATAAATGTATACTTCTACATCAAGAGAACAGCTGTATATAACAAACAGAGACTCACTTTACTGCAGCGGCTCTTTAATCACAGCACGCACTTCATTGATTTAACCTCGAGTAGACGCGTGTGTTGAATTAGCGCTTTAGAGCAATAACAACAGTTTGTGCGGTTCAAGTGCACAAATACATAAGAAGCTTAATTTACACGCAACTCGTCAAAAGATAGAGAGTGAGAGACTCACAAGCGTCTCCCTGCTCCCGCTCTGCGTTTGAGCTGCCTGTCTTGTGCCAGAGTTACAGCGACCAATGATAGATAAACAATCATTCGTACTGCTAGGCCTATATTAAAATTAAGATATATTCTGTATCTATCTATCATGTATTAAACTCTTCAAGTACCACTAGTGGCACCCATACCACAGTTTGAGATCCACTGACCTAGATGATCGATGACTGTTTTACTTAAATGACTGTATACATATATAGATAAAATTTTTGCACCTGTAGTCCCTTAGTCACAATTTTTTAGACAGCCTTTACCCTTTTACATTTTAATACAGTAGCTGTATTTGTGCCATTGAATATTAGTTTGAAGGTTAGATCTGTACTGTTTAGATGTTAAACCTTTCTTCTGGCCCAGTTAAAGTGCAGAAACATTTAGCCATCTGTAGGCTTAAATGTAGGTTGAGAAGGCTCTTCCCAACCAGCCCAACACAGTAACCAATGGTTTGATTACACAATGTAACATTTTGGTTTCGCCCATCCCTTTTAGAGAACTTGTACACTTGTGGCCCTAATTTTTGTGGTAATATTTATTTTCATGTAGCATCAATGTTTTAGTGTATGTTTAGCACAATTTAGCTCAAGCAAATTTCACGATTAATTTTTAGTAACTCTTATGTTAAACTGTTGTATGCCAGATAAAATGTCTAAATGTGTGAAAATATAAAAAATGAATGTGATTTTCCTATTGATCACGTTAAACTTCATAAAGAAAAAGTAAAAATGGAAGTGAAACACAACTGTTTGAAGAGGGTTTGTCCTACCAAGATGGTTGTCAATTCTGTTTGGAGATGCTGATGGTTTAGATATTACACACTTTAACATTAGAGCATCTTTTGCTGAGATTAAGCTCAGATAGATCTGCTGTAGATCTGCTAATGGGTGCTGTATCTTTAACATGAGTATGTGTGTATCTCAATGTCCAAACTTTTGTACCATATCTTTTTCATCTGCAATCCATTGGGACTCAAGCTGTCGATGGGATTCCCCTTTTGATCCTGACATTCTGTGGCCACACTGCTCTTTTCTTCCTGCGAGGTCCAACGCAAAAGAAAGCTCTGATGTCTTCTATAGTAAAATCATATGACTTAACCACTTCTTTTCCCTATATCTCACACATGAGCCTATCTATCGTGACTTTTCTCATTCTGCTTTCTTCTACAATCGGTTTCAGTCTCCACGAGAATAAAGCTCCTGTAGCCAGCGCCCTTCTGCCAGGGTAAAACGGCTACCCAGCTGAGACACATGTTTGGATTATATTACCTGATGAAGAAATGTCACACTGCTGAAGATTGGACCTGACATCTTGAAAGAAAGTGTGACCAGAAGTGAACCAGAACTAATTTTCTCTCTTTAATGGAATGTAGTGGTAGTGTGCAGGGCCAGACATTTTTCGTGAATTTTCAATTTATTGCAGACATGTTAACTTGTTAATGCGTTCTTTAGGAAAGAAAACACAACAACATTGTTATGTCTTATTATTACATTCTGAAATTTGTGTGGATCACAATTATAGTGAAAATTTATGCTGTGTGCTTTGCTTAATGGAACACAAAAACAACAGGTTCTGTATTCTTTTATAATGCAGATAATAGAAAAGTGTAAATGGGATAAAAACAAAACCCTTTATGGATGTAGTCAATTATAAAATGTTGTTCACAATAACATTTCTATGAACGCTTCCATTTCATTCATGGCTGATGTTTCTCTTGATAATTGAGTGATACTAGCGACTGGCGATTGATAATTATGCTTCAACATAAATATGCAAATTACCTTAATTTTCAGTATTCCATCTGGGCTTGATTTATGAAAATTAGTCCTGCCACATTACATGGAGTTGATTTAAAGCAACAATATCTTTAAAAAAAAACAAAGACGTTCTCAGTTAATGAAGGCATTAAATGGAATTTGATCAACTGTAGTTCCAGTCAAAAGTTTAAAAACGCTTAACTGAAATGTTTCTAATGATCGTAAAAATATTTCAATCTTAAGGTGCTTTAATGTCTGAAATTTCTTTTGAAGACAAAAATATAATTGTAATCCAATTTCTGTATAGCAAACAAAATGAATATTTCCGAAATATAATTTTTTTAATTTGAAATGCATCTTGACTTGGACAACTGAATGATAGAAGAAGCTGAATGATTGAATGCCACGAGAATAACTTTTAATGATTCTGAAAATTCTAGTCAAAAGGTGGCAACATTATAAAGGCTAAAATTAACCATAGATTTGATTTATTTTGCATGATAATAGTCACTGCATAATTCCCACACTTACAATTGTGCTACTCCGTAGTGTTGAGGAGTTTACATTATTTTAAAAAGTTGGAAACAAATGTGTTTCCAAACTTTTTACTGGTAATGTACTGTGAATTTACACTACAACCAACTTTAATTCTAGCCTAGGACAGCCTGATGTGCAAAATAATGTTGTAATTTCACCTGATTAAATCTTGGGACCTTGTATCGACGATTTGAGGGTACAGTAAAACAGGCGGTTTATAATGTGTACTCACAACTGCTGGGTAGGAAACAACTGTTTCGTATTATTTATAGGAGCGTTTAATACTTTTACTTATAAACGGCAAGCAGTGTTGACATCTGGGGATTCATCATTTGTGAAAAACAAGAAAGAAGGGAATGATGACAGTTTACAAAGAAACAGGGAATGTGATCAGACTGAAGAAAACAAGGTGGAGTGAACTCCATGATCTGAAAGGATTGTAAACGGATGCAGACATCGCTTTATTTCTTCTGAACAGTTAAGACATTTCAATATTTCAATAGAGAACACAAAACCGTTGCGCACTTGTTGTGTTAATACATACGGGTACTGCTTCATCGGTTGTTCTTTTTGTTATGATCTTTAAGATTAATGTAATTGAAGGCCTATTCGAACGGGATTAGTATTATCTGGGGACATCGTGATTTTAGAAATTACGTTACCTCCGCACATCTGTATTTCATGTGGCGCAAATTAGCACGGATGGCAAGGCTTTGCATATAGTATATATAGTTGTATGGTGTATAATGATTTATGAACATGCCTGTCAGCTTTTGAGACCCGCGTTCGGGGATCTTCTGTCCGGTTCACTTCACAGGAGTTTCCATGAGAAAAAATGACCCAGCACCCGAAATAATATCAAAACACTTCAACACAGACTTCATTTGCCCTATTTGTGTCTGTTTATGTTCTTATTAGTTTCGTGTAATATCATATGCAATGTTAACTGTGTTTATTATGCGCTACTGGTGTACAGTGAAGATTCTCAACGCTGCACTGTCACAGGCCACGACTCAAAACATCAGACTCATCCGCGCAGTTGAGCAGTGCCGAATCACAACTCACGTAAAGAAATACCTCCGCACATCACCTGCAGTAGCGATAACAAACTGAGATGGCGACAAAGAGGCCAATCCTACAGACTGCCGCTTTAACAGATAAATAATTTGCAGGTTTATTCACTGACATTTTTTTTTTGGCCTATCAACTGTAAAACTATAAAACTCTTTGAACTGTGAATCATTGCTTGAATGGGCAATTTGGTATTATTAATAATAAAGCTTAATGAAATTCAGAATAATATGAGTTTAAATAAACAAACAGCTGCTTTGGTGGTTATGATTGATGAGGCCATAGGGGTGGTATCTTAGACAAAAACATTGATAAACAATAATTTACATAAATCATGTGAACGAATCAGTAGATAGAAATTATGTGTTTTTTATGATTTTATTAATGGTCATCTTAGTTCACTCAGCTGTAGAGCTACATGCCTTATGCAGGCGTTCGCAAACTTTTCATCCCACGACCCCCAAAATAACAGTGCCAGTGATTCGAGACCCCCACTATCTTAGTCAAAATATATAGACGTTGTGCACAACTGCGCACATGCACTTATTAGGTCTATCCAAACACATGCATAATGACAACACAAAAGAACGCAGTCTAACATAACATCATTTTATAGTCTTTTAAAGTTGTTATACATACACCATGAGGTATGACTACAGACGAAAATGATTCGAGTGCTAATGGATGTGCTTTTTATGTAAACGCCGATGGCGAGGAAGATGGCATTTCTGTCTGTTTAAACTGTTACTTGTTGGAGAAGCTTCAGCTACGGTCATGCTTTGAAAAGTGTAGTTAGTAACACTGCTACATTTACTATATAGTATAGTATATGCCCAGGAGAAAGCAACATTTAGTATTTATTTAAACATTACAGCTGACAAATTGCAATTCTGTGACACTTCTTGTCGGTGGGCAATATAATTGTTAGCAAAGCTCCAAGCTAAGAGCATTTTTTACTGTGACTTTTCAGATATACAACCAATTTGCATGACCGTTTCCCATGTCCAACGTAAAATCTGCCAGCATTGTTTAGCTATGCACAGACACGCTCATTTAATCATGTTGACATGAAGCACACTTCCTGTGAGCTAGTGTCCAATACGATGTTTCGCATGATATGATTGTGCAGGACGTAGAGCCTTGCTTTAACGTTAAATTGTTTCCATGCTTTGCAAAGAAGATGATCTGGATGTGGTTAAACTACAATCTCCAATTTGAGTATGGAAATGAGTTGCCTGTTTAAATTAGCATGCACATCACCAGCTCAGAGAATTTGCATCAGGCAATTTCCAAACCCAAGCAGCAGCTTCTAAATATGATCTGAATATTGTTTCGCCTGATGGGTCGCCAGGTTGTGCAACACAAAAAAGAGAAGCAGTCATTTATAGACGTAAGCTTTCAGCAAATTGCTTCAGCGGTTGTTGGACAGCAGTTGTCCGGGGGTTTTATTTTTGAAGCATGATGCTTTGGTTAATGAACAACACCAATCGGATATACAGTAGATGGAATGACAAAATGAGTCTGCCAAAAGATTTGACACTGATAAGTTGTTTGGAACTAGAGGTGTAAAATAACTCTCGCTTGAGCTGCAACATAAATAAATGTTTTATAATGTGAAAGTTTGGGACTTATTAAAGCCAAAACAAACTCTTGTTCGGTTTGGTCTTGCTGTGTATCATTTATCAGTGAAAAATGTCTTTGTCATTTTTTTATTGGATTTTAATAACGCCTCTAAAATTAATTTCCTCTTCAGCTGATGTCATCTAGGTTGTGGAGGCTTTTGGTTCATGTTAAGTAGAGTTCATTTGCAAAAACAGATAACTCTAATAAATAAAAATAAATAAAAAATCATGATTTTTATGGTGAACTCCAATTAATATCTATCACAGTTGAGTTGTTTTAATTAAGTAATAGTAACAAAGAACCAGCTAACTAACACAATAAAACAAAATAAAAACATGAAAATGTAATAAAATCATGAGTCATCTGTTTATAGAAAATAAACTCTTGATTTGTAGGTAGGTACATCTTTGTTTAATGCTGATTATTGTTAATGTACACAAGGGTTGTGGCATGGATGCTGATGATACATTAAAGGAGTGAACTAAACTTTTCATAATCAGATTAATTTGTAATGGATAAAACATTTAGTTTTAATTTCACTTTTAGTTTCCTTATGAATGTCTTAATAAAAATCATCTTTGCTGTAACGTATTAAATCTATTACATACACAATTAAATATTCAACATAATCGTTTTCGAACATGAAAATTCCATTTGACTGATCGCCTCCATGACTCTTTTTTTTATTTAACTGATGAAGATATTTTGAAAAATGTCTTAGTGGTTTTGTGTCCATATAATGGAAATTAATGAGGGTTGTACAGTTACCAATGTTCTTAAAAAAGATCTTCTTTTGTGTTCTGCAAAAGAAAGTCATTTAGGTTTGAAATTATGTGAGGGTGAATAAATAATGAAAGAATTTTGCTTAAACTATCCGTTAAAGTTATAAGACATCTATGATAGCATCACAATGCCATTGGATCTTGACACCCTATGGTCAATGTCCGTTTTCATATTGGTAACAAATTCTGCTAAAAATATCCTTTCATCTTCTTTAGAATAATAATTAACAGAGATTCTGTATGACACGATGATGAGTAAACATTCAGAGCTTGTACACAAACACAATAGATCATTTCTATTGGTTTGTTAATGACAATGTATGTGGTAGGGATTAGAACAGTGACCAATGTCAGCCATCAATTTAATATAATCTCCAAGCCACTGACCACAACACCTCCCTGTCCTCTTTGTTCCCTGCAGAAGCGAAGCATTGGATCTTCCACTGTTTCCTTGATGAAAAGACAGCGGATGGCCCTGGAGATAACTAATATGCTCATTAGCATTGCCGAGTTTGCCTGCGAGAGGTTCATGTGCATTAATGAAGTAAAGAGTGCAGCCAAACAATTGCGGCCGAGTTGGCATTGGAATTCACAGAGAGTGTGGTACACGGTTCCCTAATGACCCACACATCTTCAGTCCTGCAAAATTCAACATCGCCATCTGAAAATGGCCCCTCGGCCTTGTGCTGAACCCTTAAAATGATGTTTGTTCAAAAGACGAACGAATCAAATAAATAAAGTGTTCCTTTAGCAGAGCAACAACAGCATCTTTTTTTAGTGCAAGGAAAAGAAAAATTGTTTTTTCTCTACACATTAAGAAACGATTCCCTTGAGGGATGTTGCTGTTACTTTTTTTGTGCATGAAAGCCCTGAAGATTTCCATGGCAGTTAAAAATGATACCGTGAAGCAAATGAGTTTTTACTGACAAGTTTTTTATATCTTTCGTAATTCAAGTCAATATGGGGATATTTCACTGGTTGTGAAATGCATGCTTTTATGAAGCCTGGGGTATGATACGCTTAATATTCTGAAGAGTGAATTATTTGATGTGATGAACCATTGACATTATCTTCAGGGCTGCCCATATATTGTGCATGCCTTCCATGGGGGGCAGGAAAAGGGCAGCTTTATCAAAGTCCTCACGCCTATGTCTGGCCATCTTGATGGTGGAGCAGCGTCTGGCTTTCGGGCGCAGGCTGAATGGCCCGATGACATTTTAGCATGGCTGACCCCTTAGAAATAAGCATGGGTGAATGCAGTTCGACTAGTGGGTCGCATCTTCATGCTTCATGTGTGCAGCCCAGGATTGTGTCACCGTTGACCCAGAACCCCATCATGTGCGCCAAAATAGGTTATATGCATGTAAAAATTGTGTTCCTATATTGCTTTCTTTACATTTTATACACACACACACAAACACTCGCAAACCCACACAGTGGAACGTTTTAAAAATATTTATTTAATCAGTTCAAGAGGTAAACCTTGTCAGCCAACTGCTATTGTGGTGATTATATTATAGTATAGTCGTTTTCCTGTTCTTGCACAAATATATTTGTTTAGGGATACAATTAACACCTGCTCCTCAAACAAATGCAATTAGGCAAGAGCACCCAAATTACAAAGCGTAGTTGCTGGGGAAATTAAACATGGTTCTCCTTAAAAACAAAAGGCGAATTAAGAGACAATAAAGAAACCACCTTTTCTATTGGCTTGTCACATGAAGAAACAAACTGGTGAAACTATTCTCATTATAATGCTTTTGAATCAGCTACGCTTGTCTGTAGCCTACTGTGCCATATGTCCATATGAGCATGTCTTCCTCCAAAATGTGACTTAGGTCATTTGTGCAAGTTGCTTGTTAGTACTTATTGTTAAGATTTAAAGATAAGTGTTGTCTAGCCATAAAAAGACCTGCAATCCTGTAGTGTGTGATCTCATAACGTTTTACTGTCCGCTACCAATCAAAATTGTGGGTTTGTTTAAGAGTTGTGACCTACTGTCATGATGCTTTTTTGCTATATGTGTCATTACTCCCTTTTTTGTGGCACTATCTACCTTAATTCCTACTTGATTTTTAATAAATATAAATGTATTTTGTTTCCCAAAAAGTGCACAGGTTTGAAACAACCTGAGGGTGAGTAAATAACCAAAAAATGGTTTTCCTTCCCTAATGTGCAGTAGTATTCGACCCTAAATAAAAATAAATATTTTGGTCTGTTAACAAACAGCTTTAAGACGTATACAACATTCACAGATGGATTGATTAGTGTACACAAGTATTTCTTGCTATGCATCCAGCATATAGGGTCCGCAGAAGCCTGAATCGACCGTATCTCATGCTTGACAGCTCAGTAACTAAGAGATCTTTGGTGAAATGAATACGTAGTGCAAAGGCAGACCACAACCAGCTGCTCATCAATGCAGACCCATTTATCAGACAGACAGACAGAGAGAGATACAAAGACAGGAGAAAAAAGATTCGACTGGGTTTAAAACCAGGTGCAGAACAATCTCAGTTCACATGATACGTTGGGTCATGCTGGCGAGGTCGTCACGGAGACAGCGGTAAAAGTGGAAAGTGTGCCTCTAAAGATGTTGTTTGGAAGGATGGATGATTATAACCATTAGAGAAGAATTGCCATTCGAGATTTTACCACTTATCAACCAGTTTGAGTATGAGATAAAAAAATTGAAGCCATACAGTAGGTGTCATTTTATTGTTTTGTGATTCAGGCTATTAGAGTTCTTGGCCGTGATTTGATTTACCCAAGATATTTTTTCTGGCCATATATAAACTGGGGTTAAATAGAATAAATGTGGAATTTTATTTGATTCATATAGACAGCTGTAGCCTGAGGAGATTCCTTCTTATTTTAATCATTTTAAAGCAACAACTTAAATTCCAGTTGGGACAAGTCAATATTATGTGCCTTGAGTAAAGTGGTAGATTTTAAACTAAAAGCAAGGCCTGAAGGTATTTAAATAAAACATATACATTTGAAGGCAACTAATTTCTAGTCTGAAAAATCTGTTTCATATGGAAGTGTTTTGAATTGCATTGACAGTTCAAGATTTAATACCAACTTCAATGTAATGGTTGGCCGTATGTGACATTTGCAATGTCTGTGGCATCAAAACTTGATGGCATCCAAGCATAACAAGTTAGTGCTAAGAAAATAAGCAGTACTGAATATCAACTTGGCCATTTTCACCACTGGTTTCATGTTTCATTTTTCACTGTCACTTCTAACATTGTCAAAACCAGGGATTCCCAAAGTAGAGGCCGCGTGGGCGGGGTTGCAAGAAATCTTTTTTAAATATTATTAGAAATAGGGTATTTTATCAATAAGTGTAACAAAATATAAAAATCTTGGTTAAGACAAAAATAAAACCTTGCAAATAAAAGGTATAATCCTTTCGAGTTTCCTTCCCCTCGATAGTGACCATGAACTGTTATTGGTCACTGTAGCTGTCTATCAGATGACTTCTTTGGTCTTGGTCAAAATATACTGCAGTGTGGACCCCTCCGTGAACTGCCACCTTACCGTGGTCGAGGGGTTTGAGTACACGAAAGACCCTAGGAGCTATGTTGTCTGGGGCTATATGCGCCTGGTAGGGTCTCCCAAGGCAAACAGGTCCTAGGTGACTAATCAGACTAAGAGCGGTTCAATAAAACCCTTATGAGGCCCATAAATTTGAGAACTGTGACGTCGCCTGGCATGGCGCAGCCGGGCTCAGCTGGAAGGAACGACGTGGGGCCACCCCCCCGTGGACCCACCACCTGCAGGAGGGACCGTAAGGGGCCGGTGCATAGTGGTTCGGGCGGCAGTCGAAGGCGGGGGCCTCGACAACCCGATCCCTGGAATGGGAATCTAGCTCTAGGGACATGGAATGTCACCTCTCTGGCGGGCAAAGAGCCTGAGATTGTGCGTGAGGTTCAGAGATTCCGATTAGAGGTAGTTGGGATCACCTCTACGCACTGCTTTGGCTCTGGAACCACACTCCTCGAGAGAGGATGGACTCTTCACCACTCTGGAGTTGCCCATGGTGAGAGGCGGCGGGCTGGTGTGGGTTTGCTTATAGCCCCCCAGCTCAGCCGCCATGTGTTGGAGTTCCTCCCTGGTGAACGAGAGGGTCGCTTCCCTGCGCCTTCGGGTCGGGGGTAGGTCTCTCACTGTCATGTGCCTTTGGGCCAAACTGCAGTGTAGAGTACCCGGCCTTCTTGGAGACTCTGGGAGGGGTGCTGGAAAGTGCTCCGACTGGGGACTCCATTGTTCTGCTAGGGGACTTCAACGCCCACGTGAGCAGCGACAGTGACACCTGGAGGGGCGTGATTTGGAGGAACGGCCCCCCTGATCTGAACCTGAGTGGTTTTCTGTTATTGGACTTCTGTGCTAGTTACAGCTTGTCCATAACGAACACCATGTTCAAGCATAAGGGTGTCCATCAGTGCACATGGCACCAGGACACCCTAGGCCAGAGGTCGATGATCGACTTTGTGGTTGTTTCATCTGACCTCCGGCCGTATGTCTTGGACACTCGGGGAAGAGAGGGGCGGAGCTGTCAACTGATCACCACCTGGTGGTGAGTTGGATATGATGGCCGGGGAGGAAGCTGGACAGACTCGGCAGACCCAAACGTACTGTGAGGGTCTGTTGGGAACGTTTGGCCGAATCCCCTGTCAGAGAGATCTTCAACTTCCACCTGTAGAGCTTCGACCAGATCCCGAGGGAGTCTGGAGATATTGAGTCCGAGTGGACCATGTTCTCCACCTCCATTGTCAACGCGGCCACTCGGAGCTGTGGCCGTAAGGTCTCCGGTGCCTGTCAAGGCGGCAATCCCCCGGAAGAGCTGGAGGAAGTGTCTAGGGAGAGGGAAGTCTGGGCATCCCTGCTTAGACTGCTGCCCCCGCGACCCAGACCAGGATGAAGTGGAAGAAGATGGATGGATGGTGTTGAACAGAAAATAAGGAAATAAGTGCGGCGTAACTCTCTATTTGAGTGCACTGTGCAAATAGTACATCTACATTTAAAATAACAAATTTGCCCTTAAGACGTGAATGTGTATGGCCCCTAAGTGAGTCGGGCATGGTAATAAAAACATTTGAGGTTTTACTGAAAACATTTTGGGGTTTCACCCCCCTTAGCCCACCCCTAGCGCCACCCGAAGAAATAGGACTGCTAATCTCGAGACATGCAAGAACCTGTGAACCTTCTGTGTTCAGTCAAGGAAAGAATCTGAATCGTTCCTTCATGAAAATTTTCCCGCCTTTTTATTTTTTTAAACATACTTTTGCATGAAATTTGGAATGTGGCATTTAGAGACAATCCTGACAAACATGGTATTAAAAAATGATGGGACAATTTGTAACTAATATAATGACGATTCAGTTCTTTTAAACACATGCATAATGAGACCGACACTAGCATTTTTAAGCGTTTTCCAAACGCTGCCTATCCACACTGAAACGTATGAAAACACATACATCCATGTGTTAAACATAAGACAGGTCAGCCAGTTTCATTTCTGTCTGGTGTTTATTTACTTTCTGCCTTATTATATTGTGGCAATGTGGAGCAAAGACAGAGTTTTTTTAATGGATGGACAATGAGGCAGGGATGTTGCTGTATATCAACAGTAAAAATACTTATGTAGTGAATAAAATTTCGTCTCAGAAAAGCGGCCTTTCTCTCAAAATCCAAAGTGCTCACAGCAACGACATTTGAGACTATCTGATCTAAACAGCAGTGTCTCCCCATGACCACTTTAAATACGATCACTTAAGATAGATCTTAATACCAGGTGTAAATAGAGCTTAAGATTCCTTTGCTAATGTGAAATACGACTCTGACAAACACCCACATCGTGTTACTAAGGACTAACAGCTGGATCACCTGGTGGATTGAATGTGCAGTAGAGCAGATCAGGGTAAAAATCTATCTCTCTGTTAACAGCATAGTTCAAGCTGGTCCTGCCAACCACGTCGGTACATGTGGGATGCCCGGGCCCACATGCTGTAACCTCGGAGCAGGTCAGTGATCACTTGACGTTAAAATCAGTTCGAAACAGAGCCAGTGAACCACGGGGAAAGCGTCAGCCTTGTGTGGACAGGCTGTAATGTTACGGGTGAGATAATGCAAGGTTTGCATTAAAAAACAACACTTCAGCAGTTTTGCCAACACTGTCAAGATTGAATTGATTTTAAATTCACTCAATAAACATTATAGCAGTCATTCTACATAAAAGAGTTTAAATGTTGAATAATGAAGTTAAATATTGCATTGAGTTATGAAGCATAAAAACTGCATTGAGATGTTGATCTTAATAACAGCTGTAATATGGATATGAAACTTATTAAGAGTAATGCATGTCCAGATTATCGTTTCTGTTTAAAATGAGTTTAATGTAAATTATGCCAATAATGATTAAAGAGATCTGGTAAAAAAGGCGGTAATATTCCGGGAGCTTGAGACTCTTGTAAAGTAAAACGACATGGTTTTCATGTTAGTTTACACATGTTTTCTGATATCAGTATTTTTACAGTATTTCAAAAATCTGTGAAAAAAATCAGTAAAATGAATCAGTAACATTCTGTGAATTTACAGTTTTTAGAGTGTATCTTGAAAATGGCATTTATTATTAAGAAATATTATTCAAATGATCAACATTTTTTATTGTAATTATACTATTTGTTAATTTCTTATTAGTAATTATTCATTACATTCAATTATTTTATTTTGTTGTGTAGTAGTGTTGTGTTGCGATGCGATGTGAAGTGATTTTATCTTATCTTATCATTTTATTTTACTTTACTTTACTTTACTTTAGTTAACTTTACTTTACTTTACTTTATTATTTTGTTTAATTTTGGCTTAAGCTTTTTAATGAGTTATTAATGTGCATTATGAAACAAATTGCAAATAAATGTTTCATGTAATGAAAGAAAGCGAAGCAGTTTACACTCCCGGTAAAAGTTGAGCTCAGTTTAAACATTTCTTTGCTTTCCCTTTATGAACAGCAACTTCAGTGGAATTCAGAAGGTTCTTGCTGTATGAATTCATTAACATCAAAGCCCGCAGTAACGACTGACACTAATTAGCCTCCATTCAGTAGCCGACAAAAAGGGAGGAATCTTAACGTAATGATGGGCTCCTTTAGAGCAATTAACATGAAATTAGGAAATTAGTGACAGGAATGTGAATCAGTAGTGACCCTTGTAATCCACTTCCTTTTCACTCAGACGCATGCGAGCACATATTGGCACAAAGCCATAGAGGAGAACTTCACCGCTTCGAACGCAACAATCGCTTTTGCGATGTAGCCGTCAATGGCATTCCGCTGAGGTGTGGGCTAATATGACATCTTCCACAATGCTATTCAACGCTGGTGACATTTCGGCGGTATCTGCTTCCATAACTTGGAAAGTAGATAGTCTCTGTGGAGAGCGTTTGAGAGCCACTCAACAATGCAGATTCGTACTGAATTGTAATAGGCCCTCAGCTGTGCCCCGTTGAACGTGTTCGTTTGATTTAGAAAAAAAGGTAGAGAGTCTGTGTCAAGAGCGATAGTCATGCTAATTTACTCGATTGGTCAGCGTGACGTTTCTCTTTTCTGGTTGTGTGCTGAATCACAGAGATTTGATCTGAAACTCAGGTGCTGGGATGGTGTTTTGATGTTTCTAGTAGTGTCAGAGGTCAGTGTGTGGAATAGTATTCAGAACTGCTGTATGATAGGGGCTTGATATAGATGTGGTACAGATTTGTTTCCGTGTAACCCTTCATTCCTTTTTTCTTTTCAGTAATGTCCCAGTAGCTCTGGTTTGTTAAGACAGGACAAAATTTGGCTGAGATGCAACCGTTTGAAAATCTGGAATCTGAGGGTGCAAATTAATCAAAATATTGAGAAAATTATCTTTAAAATTGTCCATCAGAGGCGATGAAGCAGGCCATTGATTAGAAGGAAACGCTCTCTTTGGGCTGAGATTTACTGAGATTTACAAAGTAACCAAACTTGAATGGGTAATTCCCAAAGAGCGGACAGCAGTGAGTGAAGTCTGTAGGCGTGTTTCTGGCATGTGATGTGGAACTTTCATTTAGTTTGGACACACTTCTGAATTAAGCCCCCACCCCATTCTGTCTTAGATAATTTTGTAATTTAACAGCTACTGATATAATAGCCTATTAGTCTCAATAGAAGAAACCTCTGATAAAAAATGTGACATCTCTGCTCGTGCATCTCAGGGTCTGCAGCCAGGGTTTTCTGGGCTTAAAATCTGTCGCCTGGGCCATAAATGTCATGAACCGCTAGAACAGACATTGAAATGCTGATTGGCTGATGGCACCACAACAACACAGTTCCAAACACTTTACTAGTGACATTTCTGAAAATGTGGTTAGTTTTACACTTTTAAGAGCACTGGTAAAAGATGAACTATAATTTAACTGAATACCTGCTACTATTATGTTTTGATTGTTAAATAAAATGTTTTTTTACTTTTCTGCTTTGATTGGCCGACAGTGAAAGATTTTTTTATGCAGCCAGATGGTGTAATAACAACATGGGGGGAATAAGAAGTGTCAACCATGGGCGTAGATTTGGTCTCAGCTTTGGTGGGGACATCCCCCCCTCCCCCTGGAACTCTTTTGTTGTAAGATACCAGTGCTTTAATGGCGGTTTCCTTTTATATTTCAGACTGTTGTATAATCTCAAAAATGCATTCTCAAAAAATAAAAACCTGAGACTGTGAAATGCTGAACAACCAAACGTTTTATTAACAAACAAACATAATTTACTATGTACGTTAGTAGCCTATTTAAACTTACAATTTCCGTTAATCACGCTTTAATAATTCATAGTTCATAAAGACTTTACCTGAAGCCCTGAAGGTTCAGCTACCTCTTCCTCAACATGCTCTATGACATCTTCACAAGATGTCTGAGTTTCCTATATGTAATTAAATTAACTAATGAATAAAATACACACGTATCATAGTATGCATTTGTAACGGAGGCAAGCCAGTGAAGTGCTGTACAGTATGTAAACCTCACTCCGCGGCCTCAAGGACTCTCTAGCGACAGACGCTGAAGACTATGGTCTTTAGCCTCCTCGCCAGAGCGCCTGACTCCCATGCCGGACCGACCCGGTTTGAGGCCCGCCTGGAGCTGGTGTGCTTCTTTCCGGTTACGCATTCAACACATCATGTTTATACCAGATAGAACATTGCCAACACGTTTTTCCAGCACATGTGTCTAGAAATGACAGTCCTTCATTAAACTGTTGGTGATTTCCCTTTTATTTCTCTGCATGTAGGGTAGCCTACACTCACAAACACATGAACAGAATGAAGTTAAGGTAGGCTAATTAACATTCAGTGACTTTATAACGTAGCCATCCTGGGTGACACATACTATCACCAGTTAATACTATCTTCCACTGTAGAATCTGCATTTGAAAGCCTAATCAGTCACTACTACTGCTAGTTTATTTGTGTGGCTAGTTATTTTGCCTACTTACACTCTGCTTTATGAAAAAGCTTCGTATGTCCCCTTTCTTCTTCTTGGGTGGGATAGCTGATCTTCAAAGTACAAAAATGGGGCAAAAACCGGAATTTAAAAATGTTTTACTCTGACCCTGGTAACTTACCCTCGGCGTCGTCAACACGCACGCGCACACAAGCGCACACACACACACACACACCAACCGCTCGCTAGCTGCCAGTGCAAGCACAAAAGTAGTCCCGGCCCGCGCGTGTAGCCTGTCAGATACCCCGCCGCCAATCAAATTACGGCGTTTCTTGTACTGTCGTCGTCCTGGCCATTGGAATAGATCCAAATAGCAGCGCAAAGATCCAAATAGCAGTTCAAATGAGCTTGCTAAATATTGGTGGGGACAAATTTGTCATCTCAAAATATTGATTCGGACTAGTACCTAGCGTCCCCCTCTAAACCTACGCCCATGGTGTCAACCCATTGTTTTAAGAAACTGTGCACTTTTCATGTGAGAATATATTTAGAAAGAGCTCATCATATAAAGCCGTCTGCGATGGTGACTGCTAAAACGCGATTTGCATGCCAAGAGTTGCATGCCAAGATATGTCTGGTCTAATTTAAATTGACCAAAATGTAGCTGTGGGGTAAAGTGTGCCTAATGATTCTGGTTCAGATCTACCAATGGCTCAACTGATAGACTCAGTGCCTCCAAATGCAAGAAATACTATTACAATGGTCTCATTGATAAACCTGAGGGCTAAAAAGTGAGGCTGCTAAATTTCTTTGAATGCTGGGTTTTTCTGTGCCAGTGCTTCTTTGGACTTTTCAAAGAAAATTATTAAGGATTTTCCGACAAAGCTTGTACTGAAGAAGTTACTTCAGACTCATAAAAGATGGTGAAAATGCAAGAAATGTGCAATATTTCATAGTATCCTGCAACCACTACGCTGTGAATAATATGGACTTTGGTGAACTTTTAATGTTTTTCTATCAATTTTGGTTCTTTTATCATTCGTTAAAATTTGTACCAAAAGTGTATTCACTACAATAAAATAATACTGAGTATTAAACCTTTTCCCTGGCAGGTTTAAGGATTTTTTTAAAACTTCAATCCGTTACTTGCCTCTAGTTCACCATCTTTGTTTGAAACAGGTCACTTTATTTGTTTATCCTGTCGTGTGTTGAGGTGAAATGTCGCCAAACTGATATTTCCCATAAAATCACATCCAAAATCACAAATTATAAATCATAATTAGAAGCTTACCAAATTGCGTTAAGGAAAGAAGCAACACAATCTCAAGGGAATTCGTAACTATTTTACGAGATGGAAAATTTTTATGAATTGATACTATCTTATTCATATGTTTTAGTACGATTTACTGTTGTTGCAGTGCATCCTAAACTCACAGGAATTCTTTCCTTTTATACGATGTGGCTTATTCGTATTAATTCGTGCATTGTGAATTGTGAAAAACGAACGATTGCTACAAAAAAAAGCAATTTCAGAAGCCCCACCCCTAACCCTAACATCACTGGCGCAAAAGCAAATTGTACTAAAATGTACAAATGTAATCGTACGAATTCGTACAAATTAGCAAAAATTACATTGTAAAATAGCTACATTTTGGCGTGAGATTGTGTTTGGCAGTGATGTTAGGTTTAGGGGAGGGGTTTCAGTATTTTTTTTATTAAACATACGTTTTTGTATGATTCATATCTTACACATATAAATAAGCCACCTCGTAAAATAGTAACAAATTTCTCTGGGATCAAGCTGTAAGGATACAGTTTACAATTTTTGTTAAAATAAAATAAATCATAAATAATTCAAGAAAGTAAAACATGGGATGTTTTTTATAAAACTACACACAACACGTTCAAAGTGAAATCTCAATGAGATAGATTACTGTTACTCACTTCATTGACTTCATTGAAAAAAAACAAGTAAGCCTTATTTCCAATGACCTCCCGCCTCCAATCTACGTCTTCTTGAACCCAACAGCTGTACAACAACATCCATAATGAGAAGCTCATCTCATACTTGGATACTCCATGAGGCTTCACGCTCATTTAAATGACCACTACAGTCAACGCCGCCCTTTTACCAGTAATGATTCTGCAAGCTAATGGTGTTTCAATCGCAACAGACCGGCATGTGTTGATGCCTTTGAAGTACTGTCTCATGTCCCACAACGGTTTTATACCTTTATTTGGATTAGAAAAACAAGGAACATAAGGCATATCTCTACCTCGGAAATACAGTTCTTAGAGAGTATCAACATGTACAGACTGCACTTAGCCGCCGATGGTATCGGTGAACAGGCTCTTGATTAAAGATTAATTTGGGGGCTTGTTAGGGCCCTCAGATGATCTAGTCTTCAATGGCGCTGTGAAGAGAGCACCTCTTCATTTCACCACAGCTGTGGAAGTCTTAATCACGGAGTGGAGCCTAAACGTCTGTGTGCATATCAATGTATTGATTCTTGTATACGACAATAAGCAAAATAAGCTTTTGAGAGGATATGACTGTTATGTCATACATGAAGAAAACTTAATGAACAGAACAACACATTCACACTTCTCATTGTAAAAATATTTTATTGAAGATAAACCTGGCCTGTTTAAAACAACTATGTATTCCCTGGTGTTCCCACCTGAGTGTGCACTGTGCTTTCTTTCTGACCTTTATAATTGTTGTCAGAATGTACGACTGGAGCTTGCTGTGATCTGTACAACATCAACTGTCATTCATGTCAAACTGTACAATGTGAATCTAAGACTTTGTTTGAGATTTAAAGCGCTGACTAGGGGATCAGTCGTGTCATGTTCTGACGAATTGTCATGTAGTATTGAAGAGTAACTGCACCAAAAAAGATATTGGTGAAACAACTTGAGGTGTCTGAAGTCTGCCGTAGTTAGGAACTTGTAAACGGTTTATTATTTTCATCAAACTAGAGATAATTTGGATGTGAAGATTAAAACATGTACAGAGGGCTAAATAATTAAATGATGCATAGATTATGACTATAGGGATGTTTTGAAATATTTTTTTTTGATTTATAAATTCTAGTCAGAGGAGGACTGCCTTAAACCATAATCTTACTGTACTGTACGATGCTGTACATACTTGAGTGTTTTACTCTTTTCAAAAGAAAGCAAGCTGTGGCAAATTATGCCATTTTTCTATATTTTCAATTTTTTTTCCTGTTACATAACTGTCCCATTTTATATAATATGTGACCCTGGATCACAAAACCAGTTTTAAGTAGCACGGGAACAAGACAAAAATACATTGTATGGGTCAAAATGATCAATTTTTCTTTTATGCCAAAAAAAAAAAAAAATTGTGAGTGGATAGCCTGCCACAGTGCCCCTGATTAACAACTTCAGATGCAATTTTCTCAATATTTAGATTTTTTGCCCTCTCAGATTCCAGAATTTTAAACGATTGTTTCTCAACCAGATTATTTATTCAGTTTTCAGATTATGTAAAAATCTCAATTTCGAAGAATTGACCCATAAAACTGACTCCTGAGATAGGCGCAGGCTCCCCGTGACCCGAGGTAGTTCGGATAAGCGGTAGAAAATGGATGGATGGATGGATGACCCATAAAACTAGTTTTGTTGTCCGGGGTCATATATTATTTTGATATAATATTTTTGTTTTGTTCTTGTGCTAAAATGTTTTCTGGTTGCTTTGCAAGAATGAACAAAGTGAAGAGCACTACATTAAAATAAATAAATAGTATAAATAATACATTTACACAACTTTGCAGCGATATTTATTTATTTATAAAACAAATTAATCAACAATTTACTCTTTTTATACTGCATATTATAGAAGCTAAAGGACTGAGACTCCACATTTCTGATAAGGCTAAAATTCATTAAAACACGTCTAATCTGCCATTTGTGATTACATTTGTGTGTCAGTACCAAAAAGATATACAGTCCCTAAAGTCAAATGGTTGTTGTTCATGAACTTTTAGTACTATTGGCATAAGTGTGGTCTTTTTTCAACAATACTAATATTGCCAAAAGTTATAAAGTCATTGAAGAAAACATAGAAGCCTAAATTTACAAGAAAAGTAATCTGTACTGAGATACATAACTCCTAAAGTATTGAAGACAAATATCTGACCTGAAATGTTTTTTCTACCAAGACATTCTGAACCTGAACCTTTAAAGTCCCCTTCAAAACCAAAATTTAGTATGACTTTGTTAGTCTTGAGGTTACCTCTATGCGAATGTGCTTCAAAACACAGACAAACTTTACATGTGAAAGATATAAGCATTCAAAACTAGACAAAATAATCTTGAATTTTGATGACATCATTCACATTTGATGACATCAATCTCTCTCCAATCAAATGCTCTCTAGATTCGGGTTTTATGGGCCTGATCGGCACCACAAAAAAAACATATTTGTCCCATTTAAAGTCTGCATGGAACATTGTATTTTAAAGCACTATGGATGAGAACAACATTGCAAATGGTTAGCCTCGGCAATATAAACAACACTAATGAGTAAATGAGGAGACGAAGACTGTTGTCATAGCACCAACATACATTACACATCACTGTTATCAATGTTTTCTGTATTAACAGTGTCAGATTAAATCTATATTTTATACAACTGTGGCCGTCATAAAATGTCTAATATGGCTGTTACCTAAATTGAACGCTATTGGTCGATTTTAAAAGGGGAGGCGCTACCTGACATGTCCTTGGACATCTTTTTTGTTGGTTTTACACAAACCAGACTGTGTTCTTATTGAAGTCCATTCAATACTGTTCTCGCAGAACAAGCCAAATTTCTACACAATAAACTCTTCCATAACCATCATACCGTCTCAAGGTCGATAGCTTAGTTGTGGCCCATTGGTTCACTTTCGGCGTACAACCGCAGACACAAGCAGTACACACTCCAGTGATTCGTGAATCAGATGACCACAATTCGCATGATTTTGTTTACACAGAGGTGTGTGTGCGCTTTGACATGTTTGAGACCGGCTTAGTCTTATGCCCCAGGAGGCACGTATAAATAAATGTCAGCTGGGCTGGGTTGGACTTAATACAGTGTGTTAACCGCGGGCCCCCAACACCAGCCGTCAGAGCGCATTAAGGAAGCAGAGTGTTAGGGGTCATCAGTTGATTGTGACAGACAAGAGGTTGTTATCTTGACGGCTTCCAACGTTGAGCAAACAAAAACCTGTGAAGGGCAAAATCATCTGCTGCTTCATGACCACCAGCTGTGTTTGGATGGTTCCAGTTATTTTCAGTTCTATCTGATATAAGAAGAGATGATATGATGGTTGCATGAGATATTCCCTCATCAGTTACAGAATATGACAATGCCTCTTATTAGATGTTGAATATTATTGGGGAATGATTTGGTATTATTCATTAGAACTGCTATAAAATGGTGGCTGATGAAATTCCCTTTTATACATTTTTTATTGCTGTTTTAACATGGTGTATTGTAACCAGAACTTGACAGTTTCAGGTATAACATTTTTTGTGTGATGGTATATAAAGGCTTACATATTAAGTCTTTAGTAGGTAATATACTTTAGACAAAGTTAAAGACACATTTCATTTGCCGCTAGTAATATCGAGACTATAAGGCATGAAAGGACAGTTCATTATATTCATTATGTTGTATTTGTCGTATATCAATGTTAATGCCATGTATGTATATAAAGACCCTACATAATGAAGTGTTCTGTTTGTATTACCTTAGAATGAGCTATTTCTATCTGCATACATGAAAGGGAGGGGTGGAGTGAGCCATTGGTTGCCATTTGCAGCTTCACTGTGCTGCTAAAATTCATACACCCGACCTTTAAAAACAGCGATATTTTTTAAGTAAATTAATAAAACGGTTTAACTAAGAGCATGGAATATTGTTGAATAAATCACACTTCTCATTTGGACAATGTTTATTTTTTGCTCTTTTTGTCACTTCTGGATCTTTACAACCAGTGTGTAATTTTTCCAAGCAGGATATTCCTTGACAGAAATGTTATTCTAGGACCAACAAAAGATGTTGATCTAACAACACGTCATATACTTGATCTAACAACACGTCATAAATCACAGTGACCCTAACCTGATTTTATTCACTTTTTTTGTGCAGAAAAACAGCCAAGACAGACCAAAATAATTATTTTGTGTTTCACAGAAGAATGTAAGTCCTAAGGGTTTGGAACAACACGAGGTGAGTAAATGTTATTTGATTTGTGGGATACAATTTTCCATTTCCTTACAATTTTTTTTAATTAGGAGTTCCTTAAATCTTCTTTTTTTCTGCTGAATGATTTGCATCAATATACACAGCATTAGCAAATATTGACCAAACTGATATCTTCCCTTTTATTCATCAAATTAATTTTATTTTTAGATTAATTTCATTATCAAATCAGCTGAATAAACTCATAAATCATAAAAAATAAACAGAATTTACAAAAACGAAATATTCCCTCTCAACAAGATTAATCTGGTACACCTCAATTTTCCTCTAGGTAAGACAGTTTGACTTTCAGATGATTGTCTCACTCTATTTGTGAAATCCACCTGCTGCTCACGTCTAAAACATTCGTTTTACAATTTCCATGCGTGCCACCGAGACCCCATCTGCATAGGTGCAACCCCAATGCTGGAAATTGGAGGCCGGCTGGGTGCTAAAAGTGCCTTCAACCTCAATAATCCTTTTAATCTCTCATCAATCATGTGGAGGTGGCATAGAGGCCCTGATCCTATTACCATTCTGAGTAAAATTGCTATCCCTTAGTGTAGACAAGTCTCAATCGGCTGTGAAAGTTGGCAACAGAGTAACGTTGGTAATGACAAGCTGGATCAAGTAATCGAAGGAACAAATCACCCAGTGTCTCATACACAAGCTCTTTAAATAAACAACCGGGACAATGATGCACGGAGACGCAAATGTGGCCGGGCTGTCCAGTTGATGCCTCTAGGCTGGTGGTTTTGGGAGATGTTTGGCGTATTAAACATTATGTTACTGTTCAGCTTTGTTTCAAATGTGCAATTACAAATGTCCAATACTCTGTCTGCCAATGTTAGCCATTAAAACTCAAGCAAAATCACTTCCATATCCATTTCTGATTTACATTCAGGTAAATGTTTGTTATCAGCTTCAGGTAATTTATGTAAATGTTAAAGGTGCTGTCTGTAATATTAAGGAGGATCTATTGACAGAAATGCAATTTAATATACATAACTGTGTCTTGGTGTATAACGTCCTTACATAATGAAGCGTTATGTTTTTATTACCTTAAAATGAGTAATTTCTATCTACATACACCACGGGTCCCCTTGCAAGGAATTCACAATGTTGTTACTACAGTAGCCCTTAACGGACAAACTGCTCTACAGAGCACATTTAGTAAATATGTTATCTCCTTTGGCACAGAAGCGAAAATGGGATGTCATCTTAGTGCTGTGTCAGCCGCCGTAGTGCTTCAGTGCTTCGAAAGGGAGGGATGAGCCTTTGAATGTGATCCACAAACTCACCACTAGATTACACAAAATTTTATAAACTGGACCTTTAATGTTACTTAATGCTCACAGACACAACTTTTGAATTTAATAACGTAGACGTAAATGCTAAAAATTAACATGATTTAAGATTAATAAATCCTGTTAGAGTATGGTTCGGTCTTCATGTAAACTGCATTAAAGGTCTAATCGGTAAAATCTAGCGGCAAGGTTGCGAATTGCAACCAACCGCTCACTCCACCCTCCCCACTACTTTCAAAACACTGACGACTGACCAAATAGGCCGAATAACATGCAAGGGGATCCAAGGTGTATGTAGATAGAAATATCTCATTCTAAAGTAATAAAAACACATCGCTTCACTCTGTAAGAACTTTATACATCTCTAAAGGCATAGCCATGTATATTATATTGCATTTCTATCCATAGATCATCCCGAAAACTACACACTGGACCTTTAACAAATGTTAAAAAATACAATCTTATTGTGAAGTGTTACCAACAAATCAGACAAAGAATTAACTTCTAATAAGTTGCATTGTGCAATCCCATTTATTTAATATATTTTGTGAGGCTGTGTAGCCGACATCATAAAAACAAGTTCTGAAAGTTCGGCAGGATAAAAGTTTATGATTTAAGGGTAAGAAAGCTGTGTGTTGTCATTTTTTAAATATGACAAGTGCTCATTGAAAGATTCACCCTACACTGGCACAAACAAAGGAACAACAATACAAATATGCCTATTGCAGTGATTTAGTCTAATTTTCTCATTAATTGGGAGAGGCTGAATATAACCATGCCAAGACTCATTACGGGATTTATGGTGCATGTCATATAGGTCTCCCTCTGCTCTGTCTGAAAATAAAATATAGGAGCCAGTGCTTCTGTAGTCTTTAAATGAAACACTTTAAATATCTTTATTATTTGAATAATATGTGAATACCAAACAATGACCTTTCAGATTTCCATATAAACCATATCAGATTATATTCGATGCTGTTCTGTAAAGGCCACAATGTTCTAAAGAAAAACAATTTGTCCCATCAAAATGTGTTTACTTTTGCCTCTTATTTGCTTTTCAGCTGATGTCACCAAACCTACTCACTTCCTATTGGATATGGTATATAATAAGGCCAGCCTACATTTTCTTTTATCATATTAAAAATGTCTGAAAAATAATTATGAAAGTTAATCTGGCTTTATTATATGAATACACTGGGGATTCTTATACAAACAGTTAGCAAAACGATATCTAAACTGATATTGAAGTAAATCTACCAAGCCGTAATGTTATGGCTATTGACTACATCATGACACATCCAATTATCCTGGAGCGAACTTAAAATTATTATGTTGAAAATCAGCCATCATTACGACTCTAGAGAGGATGCTTACCAAAAGTAGAAACTGCATTTACAGATGACGGATCCATTACCATGAAATTACCTTGAAAATAGCTTCTAAATGTGTACCTACAGATGCTTTTGCTTGCTGGCTCTTATCCGACAAAGGCCTTATGCATTTAGACATGATGACTCGTGAAAGAGACGTAACTTTTGGATTCTTTTGTTTGTGCGTGGTATCTTGCCAATAACAAATCAAGAAGAATGTGTTTAAAAAAAAATTGTTTCAGAAGGAAGTAACTTAATACCACAAATCAGGATTTCATAACTTAATCTACGGTACTATATGTTCTTCCTGGCACAAGGATCTGCAAGATTTTCCAAAACTCAAATTGATTACAGGAACTCAACCATTTTACCACAAAGGAACTGGGCATCAGCCAAATTACAGTATACTATTATATTACAAAACACAAATATAGCATGACAAGAGACGCCTTCAAAAAGGACATCCTCTTCTTTTGATTACTGACTTGCACTGATTCTAGCGAGGAGCTGGCTGACGAATGTGCTCTTGGCTTACTTTGATCAAAGTCTAACAACAACACAGCAGCACCACACCAGCGGGGATCCTGTCCTCAGTTTTGTGTCCTGTGCCTGAAGAGCAGTGCTTTGCTTTGACCTGGTAATATGCTGTAGCCTGGGTTTCCTTTGGGGTTTCATGCTTGGAGAGAATCCAGAGCTCTGCTCCCGCTGCTGCCTCCAGGCTCTCACTGATCCAGGTGAAGGTAAGACTTGATGACAGGAGAGTTGAGCGTGGAACATTCCAATTGTAAATCCTGCTGTCTTTTTGTAGACTTACCAAAAGGATTTTGTCTGGACGGCAATGTCTAAGATCTGCAGGATGCTATTGCTGGCAATAATTTAAAGGTGCAGTGAATTAAAATCACAATTTTAAGGCGAACTTTTGTTATATAACAAGGAATCGTATTCACGTGAACATCACGTAAGTGTCAGAACTGAAAACACCCTTGTTACCGAGATTACATCTGTTATTGACACCAGGCCCAGTGACCGGCAGGTTCTGGAATGCACCTATTGTATCTATGACGACATGGTTGGTTAAACGGCACCTCCACAGAAAATATCAACGACTACTCCTCTAGCCCCGCCCACTGGTTCGCGCATTACAGAATCAGTGGCGCGGAACCAGATAGAGAAAGCAAGCAACAAACAAACATGCCGTTAAAGATAGCTAAATATTGTGCCATCCCTGCTTGTGGAAGGATACAGACGCTGCATATCCTTCCTTCGGATTCCGATATTAATAATGCGGGGTTAAAGTTTATTTTAAAGACGTTCCAGCTCATGTGGGAAAAACATGGAGCGCTTGCTCGTTGAACAAGGCCAAAACTGAATTTGTGGAGAGTTTAAAATTAAAAAGCAGCGCTGTGCCTTCAATATTGGATCCGATAGGACTGGCGCAGCAATCTTATGTGAGTAAAACATTTTTGTACTATGCGTCACTATTGCTTTGTTAGAGATCCCTCGATGTGCCCTGAGCCCTATTCGGACCTCTAGACACTTGTATTAATGCATAGGTTGTCTGTGAGCTTAAGCTTGTGCGAATCGCACATGTGTTGAATTGAAGTGTTTTGGTATTATTTCGGGTGCTGGTTGATATCCATAAGTTCTTGGGAGTCTCCCATTTGTTAATTAATCATGGAAACTCTCGTAACATTTGAGACCCACGATCGCTGTGATCTTTTGTCTGGTTCGCGATCACGGGTCTCAAATGCTGACAGGTACGGTCATATATCATTATACACCATACAACTATAGGCTATACAAACTATACCCAAAGCCTTGCCATCACATCAGGGAAATAAGTCAGTAAATTTGAGTAAAATCATTCCGTACATGTGCGTCACATGAAACTATGATGTGGGGAGATCATTTATAAATCACAGGAGGTCTCCAGATAATACTGATGCCATGTGAAAACTGTGAATGGTGCTAATGTTTAACCTAACGTTATGTCTTAAACCAAATTCACAGAAGGCTCCAACTATGCAAACTGCTATCCAATCAAAGCAGTGGACGTATACTTCCAAGTGTCTTCAATATGGCACGCCCATTAAAACCGAGCGCTGGTTTCAAAACCAGTGTAGAAAATAGCCTATTACTTATTGATTTTGATGTTTTTGGATGTAAAAATCACACGAACGTCATAAGTAGACCTCATATAACAGTATGAAACAATAAACAACACCACTTCATCTCACTATCAAAACTTATTTTGATTGATTTGTAATATTATGTCATGTTATGTTATGTTATGTCATGTTATGTTGGTTTACATAATAATACAACAAACAATTATTTTTGGCACATAACCTTCAAACACATTTGCCTTGTCATAACCCATATCTTTCCTATGTAACTAACTACACATGCAGGATGTTTTTTTTTCATTATTTTAAATGGGCAGCTTATTATAAATTAAAGAAGTTCCTCGGCCCAAAGAAAAGAACATTCATTACAGTATTTACAATTGTTTCCAAGTCATCGGTTTCCTTTTTTCCTGCAATTTATCCTGAAAGGGTTTTGTGTATTAGCAGACAATTTTATTGATGAAATAGACTGTGTATGAACCCTATTATACAGTTATTTTAGTAAGAAATTGTATGCATTTCATAACAGTTACTATAAAATAAGAGTTTAAGAGAGGCAAAAAAAGGTTTGGCAACCATTGTATTTGCTCAAGCTCATATTGTTTCTGTCTCAGTTATCATTTCTACAAAACACATCAGGAAAAATTCTAAAGAATATAGTGGACCTTTGTTTTTTCTGTACCATTATAGTGCATAGTAACCAATGACTAAATCTGTAAAGTTTAGAGAAATATGAGTGGCCTGATAATACTGGTAATGTACCATTAACTTACAATCTTTTTATTCAAATCCCAGACATTTTACTTGTGGTCTCATTTTAAAAATGGATTCTGTCTTGATGTCTTTCATTCCAAAACCACTTTGGTTCTTGTGTATCTCGGTTTGAATTAAGAATGAGCGTTTGAAATCTACAGTGGGCAGATATTGTGTGAACGGCACGTTTTTTGAACCTGTTCCTCACCCAAAGCTACTGTATCACATGGCTTCAGATTATTTTGAATGTTACCCACTCAGTGTCACAGATACACCAGGCTCCACCCCACTTATGCGCTCGCTCACTTGAATTCTAGCCCTGGCACCTGCAGCTCATTACTAATCCATTCACCCAGCACCATAAAAGTCACCCTATGGACAGCCACATTGTCCGCTCTCCCCAATGGAAAAGGAATCTAACAGTTGCTAGCATTATCTGCTTTCCCGAACATACAAGTCTTGTGTTTTCAATCTCAACGTGCACCAGCTCCTGTAACACAAAGACTATGTCTGTCAGTTTACCCATATCATATCCAAAGACTCATTGTGATTGCCATTGACCTCCTGTGTTGTCAATAAACTCACTTGTTTGACTGCCGTTACACTCAGTTTATTGAATAAACTTTCAAGTACCAGCTTAAAGAACAATTCTTTATTTTATAGATTCAACAGGTGCTGTGAATATTCCTCTTAGATGTTGATCCCTTAATTGAAGATTTGTCTAGTGTACCTTCATGAGGCAAATCTACAGCAAAAATACAACATATTGAACTAAGATCTGGTGTGTTAAGATCTTTCAGAAATGTTCTGTGAAAAGGGTAATATTCCCATTCCATTACTATTTACAGAAAAGGGCCCCTCAGCCCCCTGTATGCCCTGGATCCATATGGAACCACCGATAATGAGGTTAGCCCCGTCTTCCGGTTGCCTATGTCAACCAAGGGTTTCTAAATCCCACGCTGACGCGATAACAATCCCAATTTGGCCCGGCAGCTTTCCATATGAAAGAATATTTTACTTTTCACTCACCCATTCAGGCAGGGAGCAGTACGAAGCCCCATAAACTTGGCTTGAGATTAGCTTTCAGAGGGTAATGAAGGGAATTGAACCCCACACACCACCTCCTGGCCTCTCTCTTGTTCTCAGGGCAACCAAACATACTTGGAGGGATAGGAACCCTTGACCATTCTTTTAACCTCGCAGTGAAGCTTGGTGGAAAAGAAGACTTTTCATACAGCTTTCGATTTGGAAGCAGGACTTAAACGACTTGGCCTAACAAAGGATTTGTGACATAGAAAAATGTATGGTTTGGTTAGAAGTTGTTGCAAAAATGAGATTTTCTTCTTATACTCAATTGGATGTCGTTTGAAGTAGAGTTTAAAAAGTGTTTCAGAGATCTGTATATTAATGAGCTACTTCTCTGTTTAGGCAAATCCAGAGTTATGGATGTGACATTTTCAGTCGAAACTTCAAATATAAACTCTCAGAGAATGTATTTATTGCCAAAATGTTGAACCATCTGTTTTTAGTAAACTCCTGATGGAGACATTTTTCCAGACATTAGAAAAAAAATGTGTTGCGGATGATACAAAAATGGTCATGTTTTTAAGAGAAGACATTCTTCAAGGATTTCTGTGAATTAAAATTTACAAACCACAAGCAACTCAACAAATAGAGAAGAAATGGCTCTTCACAAAACAAAGTAGTTTTATTTTATGCTTTTTATATACATTTTATTTCATTTATGAGGAATATGAACCGTTATGATGTGACAAATAACTGACTATGGAAAACTAAAAGTCTGTATTTAAACAACAAAATATGAACATGAACCATTCTTTAGCATATTTATCTATTTCAGGTTTTTATTTCTGTGTAACATGCATCAACAAAAGGTGAAATGTTTTAAAGGCAAAATGTTAAATATTTTCACATTTGTCACTTTGGATAAAAGCGTCTGCTTCATAAATAAATAGGCTAAATGTAAAAAATACGCACATTGCCTTGTTTTGTGGGACATTGAACAACGGTAATGGCACTTTTGGGGGGGGGGGGGTTGGAGGTCATGGGCATGGGCATGGGCATGTGTCACTGTAGTTTAATGGTATTTTTGAAGTAACCTATGGCATATGCTTACATAAATAATAAAAACATTCAATAATTTAGAGCGAGTGTGCATAGGATATAAACCATTTGATGCCAGTATTTTGTTGTCTTTCCACAGATGCATTTCTTTCACGTAATAATTAATATTAATAAGCAGCCTACACCTACCATTTTAATATGTTTTAAATCGTGTTTTTTTATTGCTTTGCCTCATGTGACGTTGGTCCTGGTGCTGTGCCTAACAAACGTTTTTGTTTATCGCGCTTATTTTCGTTTCTCTGTAAATGCATTAAAACCACGCTGTGGTGGTAGTAGTGGCCCCGGGCTCGCTTTCCACTAGCGCCCACGACACGCACACACCCCCTATCCGTCTGAACACATGGTACGGGCCGAGTGTGGACGGTGGAAGCCGCTTGTCATTCCACGGCATTCCCGCTACACAGAGCGCGCACGGATTCAGCACTACAGGACGCGGCGTTACTCGCCCTCCGGCTCTCTGCAGCAAAACATACGGCTCGCCATCTCTCCGTGAAATGCTGGACATTTATCATGCTTGTAATTTTCTAAACGGGAGATGATGTTGATGAGACCCCGATATTAAGAGCACAACACCATCCTTAGACTGAGCTGGTTACTGTTTAAAGGGACGCGCTTGCAAGCTCCGATACGCTGGATAGACGCCTTCTTTCCAGATATGGTGAGCCGCTTATTTTCTATGGGAAAAGTGCGTGTTGTTGCAAAAACAGCTGGACCGTAATGCGGTACAGAGCGATGTTGTGCTCGGTTTGGGCTGTGCGCGAGGATGCTTTATACAATTACGCGAAACCTCTTCTTTTATTTATTATGGAGCGTCTTGTAAACTTGCGCTATGGAGCGACCGCGCAAACTAAAGAGGGCTTGGCTGCACTCTTATTACCATATTAAACCATTAACTATTGCTTATGGTTAAATTATTAATATGGCTATGTGTTTGCTGAACGATCCTGGCTTTTTCTAATCTGGTAAAAGGAAGTTTATCCGCATTAATAGGTGGATTTTGCGTTTTTTTCCTGCATTTGTAATCAACACGAAACGCGTGTTAACGGGCCGAGGGTGTACCTGCTTACCGCCGCATGTTTCAATATACGATCATTCAGCGGGATGAAAGGGGGATGCGTGACTACAGCTAAAGGATTTAGTGAAGATAGTCTTTCACTTTCTCAGATTGTACTTTTCATCCGGTTCTATCTGCATTTGGGATAACGCAGCAGATATTCAGCGTTCTCACATTCATCCAGTGAAACAAATGGGCTTTTACAGTCTTTCACTTATACACACCTAACACCCTCCAAACATTTCGGGTGTGGGTCTGTTGTAAGTGCGTGATGTGCATTTACTGCTCTCTATCGTGTCTTATTTTTAGGGGAAGATTCAACAGATTTGCACTCACTGCTGAAATAATGCATAAAATAACAGTAGTTATTGGTTTGTTTCTAGTTGTTTTTTGTTTCATTGTTACTTTTCTGTGAAACATTCTACATGGGTCACTGTGGTTTCAACATTTGTCGCTATTGAATGTCAGGCATCTTCAAAACAAGGCAAAACTAGAATCAGAATGGCCTTTACAGTATGTTTAGCAGTAAAGTGTTTGTCTGAGGTCTGGAAGGCACAGCAGAATGAATTAAATGAAAATGTCTTTATTCAAGAGCACACACGAACACATATAGAACAGCATGTTTTAAATCTCCATGTATGGATAAAATATGTGTATTGTTATGCGATTGTTCCCGAATGCCATTGTATTACATAACAGGAACACTTTTCAAGTTCAAAATTATGATCTTTTTGGCTAGCAGAACAGAGTTAATTTGATTGGACTACATTGTGTGGTTGCTTTGCTAAGGCACCTGACTTTAAACAACCAGAAAAAGGACTCTACGACTCGCCTTGGGTTGATATTTTGGTCAAAATTAAAGGTTAAATTAATTGCAAATGGCTCAGAAAAGTGAAGTCAGTTGTGAGAAAGGGCTTAGTCATCGTAGGTTTGCAGTTGGTTTGTTGTAATAGCACGATTACATTTTCACAAATACTTTTAAGGGACATTGTATCTGCCTTTACAGAGAAATCTAAACTTTTCCGAAAATCAATGACTTTTGCATAAATGCAGGTATTGATTTAACTTTATAAATAAAAGTGTTTTAGTGTTGTGAGATGAGGTTTTTTTTAAATACCAGTTGAATGTAACAATATCGCACAGTGATTTTGTAGTTATGCATCAATGCGGATAAATCAAACCGACTTTGAGTTCTCTGGTGTGGTGCGGAGCCTCATGTAGTGCTACTAAACAAGTCTGAATTTGATGGGTCTCCATGGGTTTGACCTTTGGGGACAGCCTTGTGTTCTCCTGGTTGTTGTAGTTGAAGATGATAAGGACCCTGAGATGGCCACCACAAGAGATTTCCATTAAAAGAACAAGTCTTCCTTTGTTTGCCCTCATACAATTTTTAGACTAATTTCGTTTCGCTTTTATCTTCTACTAATCATTTCTTAATTTGCATTTTCCCTTCACTTTTCAATGTGTTATACATTACAATGGACCAACGTGTGTTGTTTTTAAAATATCGTAAAAATGGTCTAATGTTGAGCTAAAGTTTAATGTGTAGATATTTAAAACTGATATATTGCAATCTTTTACTCTCTTGTTTCTCTTTCATCTACTTTGGAGTGGTGTCTTATATTTGTATATAATAATGAAAATAAAATAATAAATTGTATTTTGGTTGAAAAGAATTAGACTGCATGTTCACTTAATACTACAGCCTGCCATTCTCTGCAAATTGGTCTGTCGCATGCTTTTTTACAAATATTTATGTAAAATGATAATAATGGAACTTGATGATACTTATAGTCATTTGCTGTAAAATATTTCAGTGCCTAAATCCACTCGAGCTAATATATGGAGAGGGGGTATTTAGCCAAATTAGATATCTTACAGAAGCTTACACAATTTATATTATTACAAAAATTTGCCAAAAAGCCTTTTTTAGTTGATCTAAAGCTTTCCCAGGGGTTTTTGGTTTCATTTCATAAATAACAGAGTTGTTTGAAGCCGTCTGAAGAACCACAACCAGACGAAACAATGATGGAAACAAACCAATGAATTGCTCAGGCTCCCCAGTGAATCTTCCGGTATGGATACGGAGTCTCTCATGTAATAAGGCTTCATAGTCGAGCTGCTGGGAATGTAGACTTCAGTGGAAGGTGGACAGACGGTATGTGGTGAAGTGTTTCTCATTGTTCCTCTGTTGCACCTTACTTCTTATTAAGGAGCTACGGAATTGCACCCCTGCCAAGACTCTTTATCCCTGCAGTGCTCCACTCACCTGATCCCCGTCTCAGAAGCCTTCCTGCTCGGAAGCTGCTTTGAAATAAATTGCGATACACAATTAGTGCAAAAGAAAAGTTGGACCACTTTTTGTGCCCTTGTGTCTGGTCCACGTGGTTTAGTAAGTCCGTTTGTCTTAGAGATGATTTTTAAAGTATGTTTAATATGCAGGGATAGATGTGAGCAAACCAGCTGTGGGTTGGTTTTCATTAAAGGTAAACACTCTGTGGCACTGTCAAAACATTGCTCTGTTTTGTTTGATAATCCCAAATAACAACATTGGCACACCAATGGGAGGCAAGGGGAGTGTTTGGGGAAGCATTGTTTTTGCAATTCCTTTTGGTAGTGGCACAGAAATTACACGTCACCTTTAGGATAGTTCAACCAAAAATGTTTTTATAGTTTTCAAGAATGCAAAAAACAACATTGGCCCCCCTTGACTTCCATTGTATTGGCACAAAACTACTGGGACATTTTATAAAATATCTTCCTTTGTGTTCCACAGAAGAAATAGTCATATACAGGTTTACAACCACATGAGGGTGAGTAAATTGAGATTTTTTTATTTTTGGGTGAACTATCCCTTTAAATTCAACAGGTATCCCAGTTTTTGAAAGTTATTTAACTTTACAATCATACACATCAGCAATTTCAGACAGTGTGGCTGCTGTTTTTGCACCATTAGAGAGGTTTATAAAAGCATTAAAAGAATACAAATCTAGGGCCGACGGTGTTATACCGTGTGATGGAGACATATGTCAACAGGTAGAGATACGACTATCAGTGAACTGCTTTGCGTTGTACACACATTGAGTGAAATGAATAGATTTTTTTTTCTCAGTCAATGGTGTTTTAGTCTTCATCTGCGGTGTCTATTGTCAGACTTATTTTCTTGCAACTCAATTTTTGAAAGTTAATTATATTAGATACAATTATAAATAACTTTCATTTATGTTATTTGTGATAAACATTAGGTTTTAAAACATCTCTTGGCTTGTTTGAGCTTATATTCTGACCAACTTATTTTGCTATTAAAAATAGCTATATTATTGAATATAATTTTCCTGTGATATATAATTACTCATCTATAAATAAGTTAATTTGAGAAACCGTGTCGAAGTAGCCATTTTTTTCCATAAGTTCATGGTAAGTTCATTGCCGATTAGTAAAGCACGTTTTTAGCTTGTTGTTGTTTAGTGGGGGTGGATATGAAAGTGTATACATGCCCAACCAAATCAATGAACTGCATTATTGCCGTGACCTACTGGATGCTCAATTCATTTGAGGTCAATGGAAAAGTTGTGTGACCCCCCCTGACTCTTTTGCTGCTAATACAATTAGGGTTTTATTGTGTGTCAGTTTATAGTGCTGTAAATACCCCCCCTCCCTCATTATGCATGTGTTTTCACCAAGATTAAAAGCAACTACTTACACCCAAACCATAAAATCCAATTTGTCCGAATGGCCAGTTTGTGTGAAAAAGAAATGCTTAGAATTGTGATGGTTCAGTTTCTCCTGCTGGATTTTGTGTTTGCTGTTGATTGGATTGGATGGTGTGTTTGTTTGTTTGCCTAGCTATGTGTAAATAGCACGGCGGAAACCCTTTGACGAATAGTAGGTGCAATTATTGTACAAACACATTATATTGGATATAAATATACTTCTAGAGATTGGATGGATTTTAGTTTGCAAATTTAAATTGCAAAAATTAAGACTAGCAAAAGTTCTCATATGAACTAATGAACATGCGTTTTCCTTTTTTGCTCAAATTGTAAGGATAATCGCATGATAATTTAACACTTTCTCCCAAATCCTGTGAATACAAACAGCTTATAAATGTGACATCCGGTAATTAGCACTCAAAATGTCCTACGCTCTACAATACTTTATTCACAACAATACATCGTGTTTGTTTAAACAGCGTTGCATGTTGACAGAAAGAGTAAATCCTACTGTACGTAAAGCTCATTGTCACAATCGCTTGTTTTTGAAGGAATCCGTTAATTTGCGTACGCTCAAACGACTCGCTTTGTCCCTCTCAGACAGCATATAAATCATTGTCACTCGATACAGTTCATGCATTAGCCCGGCTTTACGAACGCGTTCACCTTCTCAACATGAGCGCTATTAATGTGATGATGAGTGCATAGGGTGCGGGGAGGGGTGTGTTTGCTTGCCCGGAGCATTACGTTTAGTCGAAGCTGCGGTCTGTCATGCTGTGATTTATCGCACGCACAGCTAATGGCAGCCTGTCGGATAACAACATTTTATTGGACTTGAAAGTTGGAAGAGGGGGAAAAATACTGTAGCTCTCTTCATTTCCAAAATCACTCAACGGTGACTGGTCAACCGTGCCGTCGCGAGTTGCTGAATGAGGGAATTCGCTCTCTCTCTTTTTCTATAGCGAAACTTGGTTAATTCTCACTGAAGGAGACGCATTCTCGGTACGGCCACGCAGCTGTCGGGGCTTTGCGGCGTCGCCTTTTAAACACGAAGTGTACCTCGTTTTTTTATGAAATGTGAATCTCGCATTTTTTACTGAATGTTTTTTTCACACAGTTGGAGGAAAGAAAAGCTTTTTCTTCACTTCAGTGAGCCCGGACATTGTGTATTCTAAAAGTGGGTTCAGGGACAACAGCTGCCACATTTACATTCAAATGACTTTCAAGATATCCTGCTTCATAATCTGGGCACCTATTTCCATGCAATTTCAGCAGGTAAACTCCCCCGATCGGGCATTCCGAGCGCCTTGCTATTTTATGCAAAGAATGAAATCATTTATACCGCAATTCCGTTTTTTGAAAAGGAGCATCTATTTTCGAAGGATATAATTTTTCCCCATGCAGCGGATGAGGGAGTCAACGTTATATTGTAAATTCTTAGTAAAGAAAAATGACAAGTGAGATCTCCGTAATGTCCCAATTGTTTCTCCAAGACAGAATTGCAATTTCAGTACATGGAGAACAAATGGAGACTTTTCGTTGAGGCTTCTACGTCTCGGATTTGTCATTCATAGAAAAGTGATCTTTCAAAAGACATCTCAAACATTTCTCATCAGATTCTTTCAAAATCAATTTATCATAGCTGTTACTTAATAGCTATGATTTCTCAACATTTGTCTCATTTGTGCCTTTTTAATTACGCCTAAGAATTTTAACTAGAAAATCTAAGACATAGTTGATGCATAAAAGAAACTGAAAACTCAATTAAGTCTCAATAGCTATGAAAGCGAGACCTCAGAGCAATAGTTATCCTTTGGGAATGAGGCGAGTTGTGTATTTGTTCTCATTGCTGAATACAGATCACTGGGATTTTGAAAAATAGCATTTGAAATCATTTAACAAATGATGAGCCCGATTCGGTTGACATGCGAAAGAAATGGCGCCTTTGAATCTCGGGTAATTAATCAATCACTGGCTATTTGCCGTTAGCAGCGGTGCAATGCCAAAGTGAGGTCAGATTGGAGGTTTCTTCATTTATCCTTGTACTCCGGCATTGTCTGTTTTGCTCTAGCATGCTAATGCACCTCATGGCCTGTAAGCGACCTTATTACTCATCGCAGGAAAGAAACGGATTCACATGGTTGTGTTTAATACCAACTGTTTTTCTTTGTTGGCCAATTGGTTGAATAGGTAGGTGATGAATGCTCTCTGTATAGTTGTGTTTTGATAGGAGTAAATGCTCGCCTTTTTGACCCCTCGGCCTTTTGTGTTGGAGCCCACAACATCTGCGTTTACCAATGCGTTCACCCCCCCCCCCCCCCCCCATGTGGTCATACCTCTGTGGTGGTTTAGGTACATGGCAAAGACTAACTTTATTTTGACATCACCCGAACAAAACGCGAAATTTGGATTTTAGTGTGTTTTAGGCGGTTGTAATGGTTGCTTAATGACCCAGGTCAAAAGATTGGCCCAATCCCAGCCAGGTCTCTATAGTCCCTCGTTCTTGTTCGAAAGAGGTATCGTTTGTGTAACAGAAAAGATGCCAAGTTTATTATGTTAGATTAAAGGTTTGTTCAAATCCCTAATGCTAAGTATTAGCGTTAACAGTAACAACAGTGATATTTTTCTCAGCTACCTCTTTCCATCCTATCTATTTATTTTATTTTCTCCACAAGGCTAGCATGACGTTTCCTCTGAAAAGTATCTTTTCCCTCATTCCTGTTAGAGAATCTTATTGGTCGTATCAGCCAGAATCTTCCCTTGATCTGGTCTTCATGAGGGGGCTTTATGTGAAAGGAGGGGGGCTTAATATGTGCACTTGAGCCACTTTCCAAACAGGATGGAGGTTCATGTTACCTTTCTCCTAGTGAGTAAAACAGTACACCCATTGTGTCCCGCATTTCATGGTACACATGTAACAATTTCTATGATGACTCGCATAAGTCACTGAAAGCTAATCGCCATCTACATGCGAGAGACTCGGATTTCAGCTTTTGTCGCCAGAGTTTAATTTACTGTCACTTGCTTGAGTCGCCCTCATATTTCCACTCGGGTGTCTGGAATCGCACCGCTGAGAAGCGGGCATCTGTCTGAAGTATGTTGGTCGTAGATCTTGGAAGTTTTTTTTTTTTTTTTTATTAAGGCGTAACAGAAAAGGAGTTACTGCTTTGTGTTGTAATGAGTCTTACGTGCATTTGGCAATTACTAAAACTCATCTGCAGGACTTATAAAGGAAATGCAGGAGCTGTTACAAGATTGTTGAGGTTTTATAGGATTTATAGGGCTCTTATATAAAAGCCGGTCTCTGAATCCAGACTCGGGTAATTACAATAAATGGACATTTATTCTCTTGTACTGAAAGAAGCTGATGCTTGCACATCTTTAAGCAGACATAATATGATGGTATTGCTGAAATTTTGTTTCAAAACTCAAATATTTAGTTGGGAGATGTGGTGCAGTGGTTAGCACCTAGACATGTTGAGCCGTTGGTGTCAGGTGTGCATTGATTAATCAGAAAGTTAATGTAACAAATTCAAGGAATGGGAAGGAGGTGGGAATCGGCGAACGTTCAACAACAAACTTTTACACTCCTTTCGCTCATCCTTTTAAGCTTTTCAATCTCCTCTGTGAGAGATGTGAGAAACGTCGTTCCCTTACGGCTCTCGTCCTGCCTAGTTAAAGTTAATATTTAAAATGCCTGCTGTTCACGTTATGCATAATCTGTTTATCCTTTTCTGTATTCAATTTTTATAGATATTAGCAGAGTCCAATGTGTATTTTTTGTAGGCTCTATTGACAGAAATGCAATATAATATACATAACTATGTCTGTGTGTATAAAGACTTTACATAACGAAGCGTTTTGTTTTTATTACCTTAGAATGGGCTATTTCTAAGGTAATGAATTTCAACACCATGTTGTTGAACTACAGTAGTCCTAAACGTACAAACAGCTTTACAGAGTGCGATTCATAAATACATTATCTCAAAGAATTTTTGCAAGAAGCAAACCCGTGATGACATCTTAGTCCTGTGTCAGCTACCTTAGTGTTTCGAAAGAGAGTCGTTGGTTGCAATTCTTAACCTCGCTGCTAGATGCCGCTAGATTTTATACACTAAACATGTTTATTTATTTAGGTCCTGCACAGTCTGCAAATTTATCAATAAAATGTTCAGCTACATACATTTGCAGAAAGACGGCGTTGGGCACACATCCCTAATATCTATAAACATGGACAGGATGTGAACAAAGCAATGCCTTTCTCCTGATCAAGGATTTCAGTTCACGTTGTATAATCAAACAAAGAAGCGCACATTTCGTTTTTGTTATCCTCCGCTATTGACTCATTGAACTCCAGTGGCCATGCTGCAACTTCAGCTCTAGAGAACAGTAATATAAAAGCAGTGACTAAGCCCGGGCAGCTGACGAAACTCGCTCCATCCTGTGGCATATCTGCCGCCTTCTTCAAAAAAAAAGACTCCAGGGATGAGTATGTGTGCGAATGAAAGGAAGAGAGAGAGAGCGTGCGTATGTGTTAGAGAAAGAAAAATAGGAGACTTTGGAAAGAGAGAACAAAGTGAGGCGTAAATAATAAGATGTCCTTATGCTGGTTACATTACACAGGCAGTTTTTCCTGACAGCCTTCACATCTTTCACCACTATCAGACTAACGCAGTGGCTCCCACATTTTCTGCATGTATGGGTTCCTCTCTGCAGATTCTACTCCCTGGTGGCGTTTCATCATGTGGCACATAATCTTATGCAAGATGGTGAAATGGCAGTTAATTTGCAGGTAATTAGACCCTGGTGATTTGCCATTGAAAGGACAGCAGAAATGAAGGCTGTGTTTAAATGTCATGGAGGCTGTGGCACTCATTATGTTAGGAATGCGTTCATTGGAATAACTGCTACGTAATGTTCTGAGTCATTAATCGCTGAAAGTCACGTAATGTTACTTTAGATATAGTACATTAGACGTAAAGGCATTTCTGGACGGTTAAACAGCAGATTTTCATTGATGCACTGTGCTTTACATTGAAACCTAAGGGAAGCAAGTCAAAAAATACCATTTCCTCGTGCTCTGGTGGCTCACCTTTGCGTTAGAAGGAATTGTTTACCCAAATATGAAAATGATCTCTATTAACTTCCCTGGCCCATTTCTTAAGGTGAGCTAAACTCAAAGAAATTATTTTATGTTAAAAGGCCTTAAAGGGACAGTTCATCCAAAAAATGAAAATTCTTTCATCGTTTACTCATTTATTTATATTGAAAGATATTTGGAAGAATGTCAACAACTGACAATTTTGAGGCCCCGTTGAATACCATAGTAGGAAACATTATTGTGTACTTTTTTGTTCTGTTGAAGACAAAAGAAGATATTTTGAGGAATTTAAGGAAGCAAACAGTTCTGGGGCACCATTGACTACCATTTTAATTTGTCCTATTGTGGTAGTCAATGGTGCCTCATAACTGTAGGTTGCTAACATTCTTGTTATTCATGCTATTTTTATATAGTACTCAAAATGGTAAAACTACATAAAGTAATTACCATTTATTTAAAAATATCTCCTATGGGCTAATGTCTGATTTGAATAAACATTAGAGCAAACAAGGAGGAGGGAGTGCTTCCTTTAAATATGGCAGCGTGTTGATAACTTAAAATCTCATTGGTTCTAGCGTGTCAAAAGAATCAAAAAGAATTTGAGAGAATTATTAGAAGATTTTCACATTTTGGTGTACTGTAAAGGATCCCATAAACTGCCATTGGTTGAGGTAATGGATCGGTATCTGTATTACTCACCGTTCTCTCTGCATATAAAGCTGGGATGGATGTTAACGTCAAAATATTTACACTTACCTTTAAGACCTTTTCTCGTCAAGTATAGTTTCCTATATGTTTCCTATAGTTTTCCTGGTTTTTTTCGATGTTATCACAATTTATGTATTTTTGACAGTCACATCAAATTAGTGCAAACACGCTTTTAGAGGATAAAACGTTATTTTTGTCACTGTCCTGCTGCTCAATAAACAACCATCACTACCATGAAATAGGCTCTTTCTATACGGGTTTTATTATATTACATTATTTTTATTTTAAGAACGCATTTACATCGCTCTCCCACTGTGAAAATTCACCTTTCTGCTTTATTTTAGTCTGCAAAGCACACTCAATCGATTCTGCGGCTCGCAGTGTTTTCTAAATATCTTGTTCAGCACGCAACCTGAAGGAAGAAAGGCATTGATATGAAAGCATGAGAACTTAACAGATGTTTGAATTTTGACGTCACCGACCTTTTCCCCTCTGGCCATCGACCTCAGACAAGCGAATCAAATACGAAGCATGTATCAAAAAATAAAAAAGGGTCTTAGGGGAAAAGTAGCTGTGATTCTGTAATGAAAGACATGCTAAGCCATCTTATACAACAGCAATTACAGTCTGACAATTAAAAGGCTTACTAAGGAATTTGGCCCCGGCGTATGGGCTCGACTCTCATAAAGAGGGTGCGGTGATGCAGAAATGCTGTGCAGACACTGCAGATAATCATGGGTGGCCATTTGAGAAAATTGAATCAGCTTTGTAATTGGGAAATGAAACTGAGCAATAGGAATGAACAGACACGGCTGAGGGAATCTGATTTTAAAGATTTATATCAATCTGAATTAGCCGAAGTCGCAGGTATACGTCAAGCCTGATCGCTGTAGAGTGATTTATCACTGTGTGATTGGTCATTACTAACAAAGACCCTTATTCGTTAAACATGAATTTTGTGTGTCGTGCATAAATCAAATTTTTGGTAATTTTAGTTTTGAATTCCATTTGACAATTTACTCATGATTTGAATTTCTTTATGTTTCATGGATAAATTCTACTGCACGCATTTTTGTTTTATTGCAGGTGACCCACTTTTCACACTATTCCTATTTGTTCTGTTTTTTGTTCCATAAATAACTGTGCTAAAAATAAAGGTGTTTATAAAGATAATAGTTTACTTTGTTTTGGTCGAGTTGCACATTCTGTAAAGTGTAGACAGTGACCTGTCATTTGATTGGCAGTGGCCTCGTAGATCTTAATTTGTTTGTTTATTTGTAATCGTGTCTCAGTCGTAACGCACGGTGAGAGAATATCCGCAGCACTTTGTTAAGACCACTTCACTAAGACCTGAGCCGGTCAGACAGAAATATTGATTACCTCTAATTTGCTTTTAAACCCCCTCCCTCCTCTCTCCCTTTCACTTTCTTTCTCTCTCTCTTTCTCTGGGTATGGTATTTTCTACCATACACAATTTTTTGGCATACATTGTGTGCAGATTTTCCGGATGGAATGAACGGTTGTTCTGCTGTATTTGCCAAAGTGTGCAGTCTACATGTGCAGTCTAGTGGTAGTGAAATATTGTATCCCAGAATACAATGCCCTTCTATTTGACCTTTCATTTTTAGTTCATAATAAACTGGAATTAATATTAACTGTCATTTAACATGTCTGTTTACTGTATACTGCAAATATTGAATATTAGCATACTAACTTAAAAATTATATGTTTCAAACATATTGCATTTTCTGACAGGTGAAAATCAAAAATCTTCTCTGTTAGAAATGCAACGTCATACCTCTAAACAGGCTGAGGTGTCATTCATGTTCCATGCAAATGTCAACCTTAAGATGAAAAAAAGTTTTACTAAAGGTTTTCACCATATTGATTGGTCAGAAGTCAATATTTGGGTATTTAACTAGTTTTAAAAGATTTTTTTGTGCTCTTAAACCATGATTTTCATAATCAAGTCAATGAATTATCACATCCAAAAACGGTCCATATGCCTCATAAATGGGCACATGATAATTCAAATAATATAACTATTTTATGGTCTGTGAAGAGCCAGCTCTTTCCCATGTGTTAGGTGTTATTTGATCTGATTTGTGAATTTTAATTCCCAGAAATCCTACAAAGTATGTAGTCCCTCAAAAGCAAGCATCCTTTTTTTTGTAACATTAATGAATTCATTTTATGTCAGCATTCCCTTTTCTCTCTTTTAAAACCAAAAATGTGTGCACAGACAGTAAATTATAAGCAGATGGTTCAGTATATTGGTAATTTTACATTCTCTGAGAAATGATCTTACATGTTTTGACAAAAAATGTCACATGTATTACGCTGGAATTGCCCTGCTCACTCTTACTGTACACATGCACATTTTCTGTATAACACATTTTCTGCGTTTCTGTCTACGGTACCATACAAACGCTTAAAAAAGTCCATTTTAATAATTAAATGGAAATAACTTTATTGGAGAATAAAGTGGAGGGAATTGGTAATTGGACTGACATGGCTAGCCAGAAGGCAGAAGCTCACTTCGGTTTGGTTTGAAAGCGAACTGGCAACGGTTCAAGGCCAGTATGCGCGAGGCCAGAAAGGTTTTCAAGGGGCAGGGCCCAGCGCTGAGAGGGACTTGTCAATATATTTTGCAAACGTTAGGCAGCAAAGTGGAATGATAGCTCTCAAGGGTACTGCCCTTAAGCTGTTTTTCTATAAATATTAATCAGGCCCACAAGCCTGCCTGGAAGGTGGCTCAGCGCTTTTTTGGCTTGTGTCATTGACTGTGGCTCAACGTGACAAGAGGTGAAGAGAGAGAGATGACAACTCTCATTTCTGTTCTGATTTCATAATTCAAATCAGGAATGGCAGCCAAAGCAACATAAAAAGAAAAATCGATAACTGGTAGGGTGGTACAATCATAAATTGATATTGAAATTCGTAAACTTTTATATTGCATCAACCCCATTTATATTCCCGTACTTGCTTACTCAATATTGTTTTTGGGGGGATATTAATATTTTCTTTATGAAGAACTGAACATCCTGTAGAATAAAACTTCAGTACACAACAATGAAATTCTCTGTTGGCTCCGCCCATATGTACTGCTGTAAAACTGTGCTGCTGTAAAATCTACGTCTTAACAGTATCTCAGGGGTATCAGCAGGGCTTGGTTAAATTAAAGATGATTTAGAATAATTTGCAGCTGCTTTGTAAACATGCACATTCGACAGATTCATGCAGATTCCCTCATTATAACCATTATAGGTTGAGGTGGTAGAGGTACAATCCCATGTATGTACTTTGAAAAAGAAACCCATAGCTAGAGGCCAGAATGTCGTAGAAATGTTAAGGTGGACATTTTTGACAATGAGCAGTCACCTTGGAACCACCCAAAGCTGTCATATGACATAGCAGTGTGCTAACACGGCTCTTACTAAATCCTTGGTGTTTCGAGTCTGACGTCGTTACCCAAACGTGTTTTTTCGTCAATTTTAACAATCATAGGTAGTTAAGATGGTTAGTATAAGGTTAGGGTGTGGGTTGGGGTAAAGGTTTCTTAAGACTTTAAACTTAGTCAAAACCAACTAGCCACACCCACGGATCTGAATCGAAACACCAAGGATTTAGTAAGTAGAGAGACTCCTTTGAACACCTTAGCATTAGAATAGCCCTGGAAACCCACTAAACCCCCCCAAGTATTACTGTAGATATTCTATAGAATTGCATCTATTCTGTGTTTAGTTATGGGCTTTTTCACATTTATTTTATAGACATTAACAACGCTGCTCCCCAGATAGCACCGGTACGTCTGCAAGTTGTCTCCCAAAGATCTGGAGATCTGGAAAACATGTGCTGTGTAAAAACATCTAATATACATCCTAGAAAGAGCAGGTTTACACACATCCTAAATCAGAAACATCTTACAGACATCTTCTAGATGTCTATATGACAACTGACAGCAGGCATCTTAAAGGCAGATGAGCAAACAATAAAAAATACCACTCGCAGAAGTAAACACCGACATCAAATAGAGCTATCAGTGGAAGAACTTCCTGTTTCAGTTTTTTAACTTTACACAATACAACAAACAGAACGTTTTAAATTAAAATGTAGACAGAAAATATTTCGGTCAAAAAAATGAAACCAAACCAGGAAGACGTTCTATGGCAAGATGAGAAAGGTGATGGGAGATAAAAGTAGGCTTTAGATCAGGACATAATGCTGCCAAACCTCAACCAGACGCACTATAACCTCAAGACATTTTCTTATTTTCAAAAGGATAACTTGTGTTTAATAACTTGTATTAGGTTTTAGATGCTTCTTATGACAATAGTGTGGCAATTACATTCAAATAATTCCAATTAACGATGTGTAACTGTCATTTTATGTGGCCTTGCTCCCGTTCAGGTCTCTTCAAATTACTGCACCGTTAATCTATCCTTAGATCAATAATACCGAAGACAAATTACTAAGCGTCAACTTAAGCACTGTATTAAGCTCACATATCCTTCCAGAAAAATGAACTGATGTGAAAGTGCTGTCGCTAACAAGCCACGATGGTAAAGTTATCGAAGCGTCACAAATCTCTGGTAAAAGCTGCGTTCTTTATGCCAATGCACAGATGACTAGAGATATGTAATTATGTTTCCGTGGCACAGTAAGGTCTATAAAAAGCTTAGTCATACATAATGCATTGTTGGCTGTCAGAAGAGTTTATCCTCTGAATTTATCCTCATATGAAGACACCGTTGAGGAGGAGTGACCTTTGAAGGGGAACACACACCATTTTTTGTGCTTGTAAAAATGTGCGTTTTGTCTGAGAAGAATCATCAACCTGACCAGATCGAAATGTGAGATTTTTAAAGCTGTTGGTGAATAATAGCCAACTTGTGTGTTTGCCTTTGTGGGTGTTTTTTTAACTTCTTGTGCCATCTTGTTTGTAGTGGTGTGGATTTGGGTTCATTGAAATCTGTTCGCAAGTAGATTGATTCAGAATTGTTCATTGATTCATTGAGTGACTCTTTCTGTAGGTTACATCTATAAGTGGCGGTGACCAGCGAGTGACTTTTAAAGATGACGGTGCCTGAAGTGTTGACTTGTTTTCTTGTTAGTGAGTGTACTTTTAGAGCATAGTTGAACACTTCAAATTCAAGTGAAGAAGAATGATTCATTTTTTTATGTTTCATTGAGAAACACCATGAAAAATACCACAACTCGCCTCTTGTTCTGTTAAATGATCTTGTAAGTTGACTGTTTGATTCACATACCCTCTGCCTCAGTCTGTGTTCATACAGTGTAGGAAAGAGACATGACATTTGGATGAAGAACGATAGCATGACTTTTCCACCAAACTACCATTTTTTTATTTATCCCAGCTATATTTTCATAACAAATCCAACGCAGATGTACGTCTTGAATCTACTATTTTAAACGGCAAAGCATGTGGACATGCAGAAAAATGCATAATGCTGCTTTATCGTTCTAGCATATACTAGAGCTTTAGGGACCGAAGTGGAACCGATTATCCCATCACGGCTGTATCTGTTATATGGCTGAGGTCTTTGTTTAAATGTCTTTACACCGACTGCGGATGCAAGATAGCTCCTGTGCGGAGAGGTGTAAAATCGCACCTTGAAGATTGAAAATCGTCATTGCCGTTTACATAAGATTCGAGAGGAAGGTGATAATCAGTTGACAAATTTTACTCTGAATGGTTGTTTTTCTCTCTACAGCAGATTTCAGATTACATCTTTAATTTAAGGGAACGTCGCTAATGAGAGGAAACATTTAATGCTGCAATCCGTAACTATTTTTGGGTCAAAGATAAACAAAACTTTGTTACTGAGCAAGTGTCTCCTTACCTTACCACCATTCCCAACGGTAGACTTATAATGATAAGGGACAGTTCACCCAAATATAAAAGTTGTTAAAACTGAGCTTTTGGGTCGGATTTTGTGCTCTCTTAGAAATAATGTGTTTGTGTTATACTTATTTAACACATTATTTGTTATTTTAACACATTATGAGTTGATTTTCTGTGAAGTCAATGAAAGGGCCAACACAAGTTAAAAGTAATACAAAATGTGTTGTTGACAGAGATGTGTTCAGTTAAGGATCACACATTTGTGTTGTTTTTAACACAACTGTTTCGGGTAATGTTTGTGGTTATGCAGCGACGAGACGAGACAACGGAGACGGGAGCCCTCGGAGCGACCCGAAAGAGAGAGATTATAGTCCGGTTCCCCGACATGCTGCCGCTCGGTCCTCAATCAGCCGGGGTACTCTCCTTCGCGGTGCCTTGCGGTGGCCCTGGGGCTTCGGTGGACGGCTCGACCATCCGCCCCCTGGGTATAGATAGATGGGTTGAGACAGCATGTGTGAATAAACATAGTTTACCCTTCTAATGTAGAATAAAACTTATTCTCGGAAGCTGTTTTCGTTTTTGGAGGAGTATATATTCCTTTATCGCAATCTAAAAAATTCTAGTGCGTATTTCTGGTATAATTTGACCGCAAAAGTATCTGGTTCACACCTGCTGATATGGTTGTATGATCTTTTGGCCCTTTATACGAGCGACATCAGATGTATTACTTCTCCCTGACCCACTTTCATTTCGACACTCATTACTTGACATCCAAACCCGGGGCACAAGCGAGAACAGAAAAATTAGGGAATGGGTAAGTGTCAGTAGATTTGTGTCAAAATCCATTTCCATGAAACTTTCCATGAAAATTGACTAATAAAAATGCCAGTCACAAAACGAGGGTTAGTAATGGGGTTATTAATATTCATTAATATTCATTTGCATTCATTCATATTCATTCGTTTTATTTCAAGCTGCTAAAAATATAAACCGGGGTGTGAACGGTTATGCCTCTGTGAGTGCCTACTGAAATACATTATCATACCTGATTGAGATTTCAGTGGCTCAGACAATAGCCAAATACACGCAAACACAATTTTTAATAGCATAATAAAATGACTAGGCTAGTTTCCTTTATGCAAGGACTTTCCCCCATATTCTGAACCACATTCTTTTGCGCCATGGAAAAATAGGTTAAAACTGAACCTAGTCACAATGTGAAAGCCCTTTTATTCACATGCCCTCCAGCATGATATGTCTTATATACAAAATGCATCTGCCTTTTTACTGAGACCCACATATGGCTTATGAAGAGCTGGCTCTCATATCTTGCTCATTTCTATTCCTCTGCCTCTTTTATCATTTTATCTCAGCCAGCACGTTTGATCTGACTGATGACTGGCAGGTCGCTTTGTGTTACGAGCAGTAGTGCCATATCTCTAAATTCAAACATGGAACAATCTGACCTTGGCATAAATGTGGTTTCCATAAGGATAGTAAAACACTTGTCAATAAAATATTATCCATCTTAAAATATTGATCTGCCTTTTGTTGGGATAGGAAGATTGAAAATATTTAAAGCAGTACTTCACCCATGAATCAAAATTTACCCATGTTTTACTCACCCTCAAGGCATCCTCACCTAGTATGATATCCTTCTTGAAGAATAATGCAGTCAAAGTTATAATACATTTTGCTTCCAAGCGGTAGAAAGGGAGTGAATGGGTGTCAACTTTCTGAAGCTACAAAAAGTGTTTCCCTCGATCAAAGAACTGTACGACACGGCTATGTAGTCTTAACAAAGGTCTTCTGAAGCGAATCGATGCATTTAAGAGATATATCCATATTGGCAGCACTATTAACATTGATGTCTAGCGTCCGTCATCTCTTGAATGCGCGTGAACCAGAGGCTTGTTCTTTGATTGATGGATGCACTTTTTGGAGCTTCATAAAAGTCGACACCCATTCACTCCCATTCTACCGCTTGGGAGTAAAATGATACATAGTATTATAACTCCGACCGCATCATTCCTCAAGAAGAAAACCATATTCAGTTAGGATGCCTTGTGGGTGAGTAATACATGGTGATCATTTTTTTGCTAGTAAAGTATCCCTTTATGTCACCAAGACATCTTTGATTATTTTGCCAGCCAAAACAGCCTTTTCCCTGTATGTCTTGATGTTATATGCTTTTAGTAAAGAATAATGTCACAGGCTATAAATGTATTAGACAAAGTGCATAGTGGAGCTACATGGGGTTGTGTAGGTTATAAATATGGTTTGAACCCCAGATGATTCTGGATGATATGTGAGCCCTTGCAAATAGTTGGCAATATGGACATTGTCTAATATTATCGTATTGTTTTTTTTACTTTTCGTGGTTATTTTGATTGTATTTAAATTGATTTGTGGTAATTGAACTTCATCTTGAATTTGGATTGATAGCTAGTAAACGTAATCATTATCTAATAATCATTATCTAATAAGATAGACATAGGATTTTTAAATAGATGTATTTATTTTTTAATAATGTTTAAAAAGATTTTACATTTAGTTTTGGAATATAGCTTGTAATATAGCTGTTAATGAACTTGTTTCTTACATTTGTCTTGTGGTTTTCATACTTTTCGTCTTCTCATAAATTACCTGGTTTCTTCTTCTCTTATATAGTTGCGCTTATTTAGATGATCTTTGTTTTTTAGAGTTTATTTTTGGTTGAAATTAGTCTTCAGTTCTTTTTTATAAGTCATATATAGTCTATTCTAAATTAAATACACTATCGCTGTCTAATTGTTTCTTACAGCATCTCCTACTAATAGCTAATATACATGTGAGTTATATATACAGTATTTGTGAGTATATGTGAGTTTAACAGAGATATTCGATTTTTTTATGCTAATATTGCTGAAGGCAGATTTTTCTAGCTGACTTGAGCCTATAGTTGAAACAGTCCATTGTGGATTTGTCTGAAATGATTGTGTAATGATGAGATGAAGTTGTGAAATTGTTTCACAAGGTGCAGAAGAATAGTATTATCGAATAAGACATAAAGGCAGTCACCTTTGGTGACTTAACAGAATAGAGAGGAAAATTCCTGCTGCAGTAACATACCTGCTTTTATTGATCTGAACACAACCAGCAATTCATAGTGAATTAGTTTGTCTTTATTTCCATTCTGCAGGCCTGTGTATTGAATGTTGGTTAGCTACGTGAAAAGGATATCGAATTTGACAGGATTCCAGGAAAACAGAATCGGGTAAGGTTTGTATAAAGGTTTGTCGGCCGTTATTAGACCAAGCATGTCCGTTTTGATTCCTCACACTTCATTGCTCTGTTTTTCTCCAGTGCACACTCAGGTCAGCGGAGATCTACTGCAGTCTGTTATCCCATGATACTGTTGTGGTCCACGCCAAGACAGCAAAACAAACATGACAACAGTCAGTGGTTACATTTCTGGACCACCGTGATAGGCATTTAGAAGATGCTTTGTGTCCAAAGCCACGTACAGAATGGTAAATGCATGTAGGGCCCTTTGGTTAACCTCAGGTTAAGTACATTGCTAAAGGTTAATGGGTAAGCGGATTAGATCCTCCCAACTGAAATTAAACCCACAACCTTTGTTATTAGCATATTTGGTATTAAAAGGTGAAGTGTGTGATATTTTGATGTTTAAAGAGTTCCTTCTTTAGCAGGTAAAACCAAGTTTTTACGCTGTTTATATGTTTATTTACCCTATCTACACTATTGGGTTTTCGTTTTTGTCAACGCAAACTGAGCTTTTTGAAAATGTTCTCGAACGTGGATACCGTTTTCGCATTGTAGTGTGGATAAGGAAAACGGTGGGGGTTTAAAAACAATGACGCGTTTTTCGACAATTTACTCATGGATGTAAGTGTTTTCAGTGATTTCAGTGTGGATGGACAGCATTTGAGGAAACGCTGTAAAACGCTAGTGAGGACAAAGAGCGTATTAAAAACGAAAACCACATTTTCAAATGAAAACACGCTAGTGTAGATATAATCTGAGGCACAACTATTCAAAGATGGCGCAGAGATTCGGGCTAAAGTGATCACTGCATTGCTGGGTCTGCTATCAGTTTCACGTTCAGTTTTAGCAGCGTCTGAGCTGCTAAGTATGATTGAGTGGAGGCGGGGTTAATTTGCATATTCATGTCTTTCCATATTCTTAATGAAGCTGGGATGTAGAGTTTCATCTAAGCTTATTAAGGGTAAAAAAGAAAAAAACTTTTAAATATGTAATTTTGATGGTCAAAGGTTAGTTTTAAGGGATAAAATGATCGACCACAGGGGGACTTTAAAGTGCAGAGACACCTTAAGCAACTCTAAAAAAATTCAAGAGAAGGACAGAGCCTTCCAGCTCAAAACTTCCTGTTACAGTGGATCATGTTCCACAAAGGTCATGGGTTAGACACATACTGATAAACATGTATACCCTGAATGCACTTCAATTCACTTTAGATTTAAGCGTCTGCCAAATACATAAATGTAAATTTTCCGCTTTAGTGTATCTCCAATGCGTGACAGGCCGCCCACATACATCGAAATGTGCCAGACTCATCCTTTGACTTTATAGCATTATCCTTAAACAGCGCTCACTGAGCAATAAATCCATTTAAGTTGATGAAGAGAATAGTGGTCATTTCAGCTTGTATATTAAGTTTTATTCTAGATGTTTCATATGTGTCAATAGTATTGTGTGGATTTTTATTGGTAAAGAATGCAAATGAAAAGAAAATTGGAATGAGTGTTGTTATTAAATGGATCATCCGTCGTAGTGCTGTAATGTGTTTGATCTAATCCATCCCGGCAGTATCCGTAGGCAGGAACTGCCCTTTTCGGCATTTCTCGAATTAGTGAATCCAGATCTGAAGTAACATGCTGTATTTCTGTTCTGCTTCAGTTTGTATCAGTAAGACAGGTTGTCCCCCAAGGGCACCTACAACACTCGCAAGATCTTAATGGCTGTTTTATGGTTTGGGCTGTAAAAATGACTTGAGCTATCGTTATATCAGACAGATAAGATAAAAACTACATTTTACATTTGAAGAAAATGTAGTGGTGTTCAAAAAACCCTGTCACAGCGCTAGAATGGTCGAAGGGATTGCTAAGCATTTTTTATCATGCCAACATAGATTTGTAAAGTTTTACTAGGCAGATATTGAAACTAAGAATTTATTTTTTTCAATGTAAAAATTGGTTTAAGTAACACCACATAGGGTGGTAAAGGTGGAGATTCAGAGTCATAGTGCTAATAGTCGACACATACTGCCTTTTTGAAAGCGTGTAGGTGTTATTAAGAAGAAAAATGTTTTGAAGACAGTATTTTAGCTGTTGTTTGATGGCTATTCACTCGGCCACATGATCTGCCTCATCTGACCTTTTCTTTTAGTGCAGTTCTGCCTTGGGTGTTTAATACATGTCTTCTGCCTACTTTCGGGTTAGGAATGATCATTTTTACTCCGAAGAGAAAGCAGTTATGACTATCTCTGTTTGTAGAAATGTGGCCGTAAGGTGATGCTGATCTTGAAGTGTATGAAAAGGGTAACCAGAGGTATTAAGAATCTCTGAATATTGTTCATTTTTCAACTTTTGTTGCATAATGAAGAGTTATGTTTTTTATTACCTTAGAATGAGCTATTTCTGTCTACATACACCGTGGGTCCCCTTACATGGAGTTCATGTGGTTTATACAGTAGCCCTAAATGGACAAACTGCTCTACACATATCACATGTCAAAGAAACAAAAACGTGATGACATTTTAGTAATTTTTGCAATTTGCAACCTCGCCACTAGATGCAACTAAAATCTCCACATTGTTTCTTTAATTCAACGTTGTGTTGGGAGAGGTCTTTTAATAAAAAAACTGGAGAGTTTAACAACCTGCCTCATTTTTATGTTAATCCCATATTACTACACGGCTCGTTGAAATGCTTGATTCTGATTGGCCACTTGTGACATTTGCAGGTTCGTTATTCCCAGATAACAACCGCTCAAAACTAATAACACACTGTAACCTGGATGCAGCAACTCACTTTGACAGGGTTTTTTTTACCAATTAAGTACAAATATTTATTTAATAACATATACAATATGACAGTATTTACAAGTGATTCAACCAAATTGCCTGTTCGTGACATTCGAACGTCGTTTCTAACCTTAAAACCGAAAGTAAACAGCTTTTCCTCGTGGAAGGTGTGCATTCGGTCAAAATGAACTTATAAATATTTCAAATATTTCAAATTCACATTTCATGTCCAGTTTTTTTCTCATGTGGCATGTTGCCGCTTCGCGTCATGTCCCGATCACACTGTCGGGGCTTATTTCTGCGATAACAACCAGCTGTCTATACATTATCACTTAATTATCATTCATAGATGGCTAAATATGATTTAAATATTTCCTCTTTTGTATGAATATTCTGAATAGTATTTTTAAAATCGGGGTGCTGACTCATGCTAACAAAATTCAAGTCATAATTTTAATGCAAACATCGAATTGATGTCTATTCATCAATTTAGAACGTGTCTTTGAAAGTCATGGGGGAAACCATCGGTTGCTTCTTTGTTTATTTACTTTGACAGTATGCAGTGATTTATGTATTAACTGTAATCTCAGATACAGGACGGGGTGTAAAAAAAAAAACCAAATAACCATGTGCAACGTGTGTTAGGACAAGAAGTGCTCTCTGTAGGAGTAGCATTTTAGCAAAGTTTCTCTTTGATGTCAAGATATCAACAAATATACTACAGTAATCTATTATTTACTGTACATTCAGAATGCAGTGCACACGAACAAAGGCACAATTCTTTGTATTATTTGACAGTTTGTATCATGTGTAAGGGGAATATTGATATCTGATTATCTGACTAGTGTAGGTTCTGTTGGGATTTTGTTGTGTCTGTATATGCTCACTGCGCTTTTCAGACAGAGGCAAGCGTGAGCAATAGTAATGATGTCAGTCATTTTGATCAACAGTCCTGGAAGACTTCAATATGACGCTGAGCTCTTGTCAGTTGGTCCTGTTGTGATTTAATTCCCAAAGCCAAATTGAATTCTTATGTATAAATAAATCACTTAATGCTTTTCAATGGTAGGCTACAAGAGATCATTTGGTAATGTGAGAAAGTGGTCAACCGATATATGTTTTTCCAATGTAGGATTTCAGTGAGCCATACGTCTCAGTTAGAGGCATGATTTGAGTTTGTACATAATGATGGATTAACGCTTAGTTTTTTAAACAATTATAGTATTTGGCCTAAGGTTACTCCTGTAAACTGCCTTAGAAGGTACAGTTATCCACTCGTTCCTATAATATCAGGCTGAAATAAAGCTATTCTTTAGAGTTTTGACATTTCTTTTCATGATGCATCGTTTAATCACTAAAATAATTTAAAGCTTTTTTCTCTTAATTTTTTTTTATTTAAAATAATGGGTTACATTCACTAAGCATGCGTAAGCAAAAAAAATGTCTGAAACCTGGGTAGGCCTATGAACATCTTCACGAAAAAAAATCATGATTCACTTTTATACTAAAATGTATGACAAAATGCATGTTGGATCTTAGGATAATAGTTATATACTTTGAATTATCTGTACATTTTTAAAGTATCTTTGACTTAAGTGACTACAGGAGGTAAAAGAAAGGTTAGTCAGAAAGTCCCATGGAGATGGACTGGATCTGATTTATGCAAATTACTAAACTTAGGCACGTGTCTTCTCATTTAGAATACTCCAAATTCACTAACATTAGGATGTGGTCATGAACAAATTCATGTGCGTGTTGTAAGTTAGGCGGTAAGTTTCGGGAGAAGTTCAAATGCACAAAAAATCTACGCAGTTATTAGTGATGAGACCCAAATGTCTCCAAAAATATTTCAGTGGTAGAACAACTCTTAACCGGACGAATTCTACTGTCGCTGCTACCTGACCAGCCTCATAGCAGCTACAACCACACTCTGTAAATTCTGTGTTGGGGTCGGTACAGACAGCCCCGCCAATCCCCTGCCTGCGAGCAGAAATGAAAGAGACAAGTTTGCACCCTGGGTGATTATTATTGCAATAGCGCTCAGCTGAAAGCGTCCTCAGACAAGCAGTTAGCTGACATTTTGCAGTAGAGGGATAATTGCCCTAAATGCACAGTAATGGTTGACTGTTTTAAGGGTATCTGTCCAGAAGGGCCGAGCAACGTGATAATCTGACAACGGAAGATGCACGTTTTCTATTACCCTCTGTAGAGTCGAATGCTGATGTTTGCTTTCCGCAGTCAAAGGCTAATTTACATTTGCGTCTGTTTGCTTGCTCAGCACCTTTGAGAATGCAGTTTTGAATTCATTCAAAAAAAAAAATCTTACGTCCTCAGAAGAAACTGAAAAAAATGCTTTAGACTAATGAATTACCACTGACCACAAAGATTATGAAGGACATATAGCTTAGTCTGTGGCCAACACATATGATTTTTACCTAGTGAAAGGTTTTATTTAACTGCGTATCCTTGGAGGTGATGTGCTGGACTTTTTTTAGCATGTAAGATGTACGCTTTATGCAGTACAGTCTTTAGTGGATCTGACAGGTGGGTGAGCACACAGCTCTCGCTCTTAATAGAAAACATATAGGAAGTCTTTTGATGCTGGCATAAGAAAATCACGTTCAGGTAACCATTTGAATACATCTTCATGCTTATTGAATGTATTACGATACATTTCATGGTTAATTTACAGTTTTTCTTTTGTGCCTTGAGGAAACGTGTTTCGGATGCACGACATCATCTTTTTTAACATCATCTTAATTGAATAATTGTGTAGGTAAGCACACCAAAACCATATAAAACCCACCTCAATGCAAATATTTTACATTTAAATAAATACAGCAATGCAAGCACTGTTTGCATGAGGAATAATCATACTTTTCAGGATTGACGTCACAGCTGTTACACTGTCAGGTTTCCACACGTTAAATAAGATGACAAATGTGTTTGCATGGACGACAAAATTGGGGCAATGGGCACGACGGTTTATTGTGTCTCACTCGATCTGTTCGTGATCTATTCCTTAATAAAAGAAGCAGTTTAAATGAGCAAACATTCTGGCTTATTCTGCACAATCATGCATATGAATCATATTCTATTAGCCTATATTATGAATCCCCAAAATGTGAAACAAATTTGATGGGGTCACATGAACTCGCATGCTGTATCCGCATCATTTCTGTGGCTCATTCCCATGAGTCAGTTCATACTGTCTGTATGTATCCATTAATCCATTCTTACCTTGGATTGTTAACATTGTCACTCAGAAATGGTCATTAAATTCCCTTAGCATGTGTTTTTATACATTAAAATCTTTTTTTACCTCACTAGTTCACATGCTAGATGCCCAGCATTGCTTAGTTGAGCTGCATTAGTCATTTTTAATGTGTTGCGGTACCTTGTTCTGGGACCAGCATGATAAATACTGTGTCCATTCAGTGTATATTATGCATATGAAATGATGTGAATCATGTTGTAATGTCATTTTGCTGGATATGTTACCCAGAGGGAATTGATTCGCTGCTCCTCTCGCTCTGTCCATGCATGGCTGCACGGATGGGCAGAACACAAACATACCCCTACACAACCAACATCAACAGAATGCGTCAGTTGTCAATAAAGTCTGTATAAATTATTTGATGGATATAATACGAGTGCCAAAAATGCTTCAATTTATTGTTTTCAGTCAGGTTGGTTGCCAAACACAACATATGTGAATACGATTACATCTGCCGTGCATCAAAAGCATGGTGACAATGCTAATATCACAAATCAATCAAGCCAGCCTCCCTTTACATTCAAAACGAATGGGAAAGAAAAGCATTTTTCTGCGCTAGTTAACTAGCAGGAGGGCAAATAGCTAGCATGGGCTGTGTTATCCTATGTCAGGATGATTAGTAGCTCTAGTTCCACTTTCCTCAGGGAGGTTTAGAGCCCCCTCCGTACACTCCCTTCTATAAAAACCACTAGCGAGTTGGAACGACTTGTTAAACAGATGCACGGCTGTTAACATGTTGTATTCTTGCGTTGCCGTTGGCTAACACCAGACCGGCGGTGGGTTGATGTTGTGCATTGCCGAGCACGGCGGGAGGGTGCTAGCTGTGTTCCCGTGACGATAGATGCCTGGCTGGCTCTGATTCCAGAACAGTGCTAGAGAAGGGGAGGGGCCTCTGGGGATGGCTCGGGTTACTGCCGTCGCATCCTGCTGCATTAGCAGGGCACGGTGAAATAACAACCTGCCATATGGAACGCTCTACCAGCCCCGTGCAGACTCCAGATCATGCGACGCATTAATTAAGAGATGTTTGTTCAGACTTTTTCCGGTTGCGTTTTTCTTACACCTTAGCCAATTTAGCAAGCTTCGGTTTAGGGTTCTTATGCTCTGTAATGAGGTTTTGATGTGCTTGTGATGGTTCACTTAAGCTTCTCAGCAGTTGATTTTAAATGGAAGAGTTGACCTAAAAATTTAAGTTTTCTAATTTGCTCACCCTTATGTTAATCCAAACCCATATGGTGCTGTTTTTTATAATATAAAAGGATCACTGTTGAAGAATCTCAGCATTGCTCTTTTCTATACAACAAGAGGGTTATAGTGATCATGCAGCGACCATGTAACAAAGAGTTACCAAAGAGGGAAGATTATTTGTGATTATAGACATAAATTACAGTATGTTGTAAGTATGTCGGAGTAAAAATGTTGTTCTTGTTTGAGCGTACTGTCCCTTTAAATGTTGGAGGATTGCTTTCGGACATTTTGAAAGTAGTTCGTAAAGGAGAAGGAGAGGAAGCAGGGAAGAAGCTCTTTGTGATGAAGAGATGTTGGTGTAGTATGTCGAGTGAAAGGCCTCTGAGAGCGACCGTGCTCAACATGGCCCTCTCATGACCCCACTTTGGGCAAGACAATGAACACCCTTGAAAAGCCTTTTTGTCCTTCCTTCGTACGTGCTCTTCTTTTTGTGCCATCGTAAAAGGGGCTTACCTTTGTGAATCCTCTATTTGCCTCTGGCGATGTGGAACCGTATGCTTTACCTTCCCTGGCTCCTTAAGAATTCCTTGAATTTACGTCTGCGGGCCGCACGCTCGCCGGATCTTATTAAGATGCCACCTCAAAAGAAGTTTGCGTTTTTTATTTCCCAGGCCCGTCTCTTAAATACAAATTGAATCGTACGAGTTTTACTCAAACCTCTGCATAATTGGTAGCGTTGCAATTACATCGTTTACGAGAACTGAAATCTTAACGGACCTCTGCGCTGTGCAAAGCAATTTTTTAAACAGTAAATGTGTCTAAAGAGCGTGAAGGGGCTGGAGGGTCTTCAAGGGCTATAGTGAACGAGCTAATTAATGCAAAGTACAGCCATGGGATTCGTGCTCATAACTGGCTTCCTCTGCTCTGTAGTAATCGCTCGGCTTTCGGGGGTATGGAGAAAGGAGGCCCTTAGGAGTAAGTGTGGGGCCCCTACTTAATAACTTGGCGTGCCGCGAGTGAGTTATGCTTCGCTGTATATATGAACCTCTAGACTTGCACCTTGCATACTCATTTTTGGACAAAGTCGGCACATTTCTGCTCCAATTGATTAATGCACTTCGGAGAAATTGATTTTACAACTATGTGGATCTCGGAATGCTCTGGAGGAGAAGGAATTGGGGGTTAGAACTCTGCAAAGGGAAAGTGACAGGCGGCTTGGTTTTTAGTCGCTTTTGTATTGGTGGTTGAGATTTCAGGTAATTATAGACGGTTTGATTCAGTCGGGCTATATAAAGCTGTGAAAAGTCACTAGAGAGCCAAGCAGATGTTGACAAGTCTGAATTGATCCATATCACGCAATGTAAACGTACAGTATCCTTGATAGCAACTTTTGCGTTGTGTTGAAATTACATCACAAGTGTTATACGTTATTTGGCAAAGATGATATAACTCTGTCAGAAAAGGAAAGTTTGAAACATGTACTCTCTTTGCACAACGTTCACTACTGTCAAGATCCAAAAAGGACAAAGCATCATAACAATCTGAATGTTTGCAAATACAAAATGAATTAAACTTGGTGAACAACCTTCCAGTTAAAGTAGCAATCCAATGTCCGAATAAGACCTCAAGTATCACATTTTGAAAAAAGCATCTATGACTACTGGGGAAATGTTACGTCATTAGGTGATGCCCCGATCTGTTCCCGTGGTTCTCTTGATAGCAATAAATATGAAATGCATCTTAAATCTACAGGACTGTGCCCTTACGCCATAAACTATATACTTACAGTTAACATGTGGGAAAATATAAGGGCATTTAATATAGATTTAAAAATAGATTTATTAATACAATTGGCATTTTTCATATATTGTAAATATAAGCAACTTTAAGGTTCCAATGTATAGAAATGTACCAGTTAAAAGTTTAGAATTTCTTATTCGTTCTTTATTTATATATTTTCCCACATTTTAGTATAACAGGAAACCCATTAAAAACATTGAATACCAAGATTGAAACTGTAGGAATTATAAATCAAACACGTGGCATTTTATCATCCAACTTATTAAGTTTTTAAACAGTATTGAAGGAATTTCCATATATGCTGTATTCTTAATGGCTTTGTTCATTATTTTGTCTTAATTCATTATCGTTTTTTAATTACGATAATTAATTTGTTGACACAATTATATTTTTGCTTACAGAAGTAATTCCGAGCATGGAAACAAATACCTTCAGTTTAAAGATGTTTCAGATCATGAGAAAGATTTTTTTCAAATGATCCTAAACATTAGTGTTAGTAATATTCCATTCCATTCCATTTTCTACCGCTTATCCGAACTACCTCGGGTCACGGGGAGCCTGCGCCTATCTCAGGAGTGTGTTAGTAATATATTATGCGATATTTTCCAGTATGTTGACATATTTTGTTTCCCGAATGGTGGATGCCTTCACATCACTGTACCTCAGTTTTAAGCTGGTTTGGTTTGATCTATCAAGTGGCCATTTGCGATGCGATCGACTTGACATAGCACTCCAGTTCCCTGTAGGTTCTCAAAATCGCAATATATTTAGCAGCATTGGTGGCATTCTGAATGTGCAAACTATCAGTAACAGCCATCGAGAAGAGACCGGGGTTTTTGTCACGATTGAAGAAATCTTCTTAAAGTCTCGCAGACAGCAGCACATACCCACTTGTCACAGTTTCACAGGGCTCTGTCGCAGAGAGCTGATGTGCATTATGGTTAATCCCTTTTAGCTGTGGACTTGGAGACTTTATTGTAAAAGTGTGTTTGTGGATTGAGGGTTGAAGAGAACCACATCCCATAGCTAGAATCTGTACCGGTAAGGGCTCTTTATTTGACATCCGACTTCAGTTACACAACGCTGGAGACAAATGAGTGTGTTTTTATCATTAATAGCATTTCTAGCTCTTCACTTGTCCCTTCAGGAACCCTAAAATCATGTCATTCTCAATCACTTTTCCACCCCATTAACTTTTAGTCACGCCTGCAAAACGCAATGGCGATGAAACGGGCGAGTCAGCACACCCCAGCAAAACTTTTGATGAACCCAAACTCAGAATCTGTTTGTGGAACGTCCATTTTGTGTCAGTCGGAAACTGAGTAGGATATAAAAGTATTAGAACTGCGTTTCTCAACTGTTTTGGCTTCAGGACCTAGATTTTACATCGGACATTATCAAACATGATCTGTATTTAAAGGAATAGTTTACCCCCACCTAACAAAAATGCTTGCATTATTAAAATGTTTCAATAATATCAATAATATATTTTGAAAAATGTTGGTAGCCAAACAACATTATCCCCCGTTGACTTCCGACGTATGAACACCATTGGGCCATTTCTCAAATGTCTGTTCTGTTCATTGGGCCATTTCTCAAATGTCTGTTCTGTTCCACAGAAAATGAATTAAGGTGAATAAATGATCTTTTGGGTTTACCAAACTCCCAAATATTTCCCCAGACTTGGATTGGATGATGCCATTGGATGATATTGCTGTGTTGGACTAATCCAGGTTAATAAATAAAAAATGATAAGCATACTTTATAAAAACTTTACAATGTTTTAAATATTATTTTGCTTGCTGTCCACGAACCTAGTAAACATACCTACGACCCACTACTTAACAACTACTCCCTTATCAAGATATAAAGGGAATTGTGGCGGGTGTTAATTCAGATAATTTTGTGACCGTGAATCTGATCCCTTGAGCTGGCTAACCAAGACCTCCTCTCGTCCACATCCGTAAGCATGGGCATGGAGTAAGTATCCCAGAGACCATAGATGTTAAAAGTGTTTGCTTGCCGTGCTGGCGGGCTGCAGTCAGGCAGTTAAGCGATGGGCTGAAAGCACACCTGTGGAGATCGGGGTGGCTAATCGGATTTCCCTCTTGGTGTTATAGCCTCTTGCCGCTTTTCATATGTTTTATATTTATAGAGCATTCTGGCCTAACCAGCGCCCCTCGCCGACCCTCTTCGGTCTGATTAGATCCCGGATGATGACTGTGGCCGAGAGCTACAGTGATCAATCCTAATTTACTGGCAGAATTAGATTAATATAGAAAAGATACAGAGCACTGACCCGTCAGTTGAAAGGACGTCTCGTTGTCATGAATCCATAATGAAGCCTTAAAAGCACATTTCAAACAAAAATAACAATGCTGTCATTGTTTACTCACTGTCGTGTTATACTAACAGAGCTTAATTTAATATTAGATACAGTTGAAATAACACCAGACGACATATGTCAAGCTTCCAAATCTCTCCTTCTGCTCTCATTCCCCATGTGCCGTATTTAGACTCCTTCGGTTATGGAATAGCAATACCATACCTGGTGTCTTTCGAACAGGTTCTGTGTTGCGGTAATGATGCTGGTTATCACTCACCCTCCAGTCATCCTGGGTGGTACTTACAGGCCTAATCTGTTTGTTCTGGAGGGTGATGTCATAGCCAGGCTTCGAAGAGACATTTGGCCATTACATTAAAAAGCTTCACGCTTAGGCCTATTAGATTTTCAGATGTGAAATGTGGCATCCCATCGTACATCGTCATATCTTGGTTTTGTTTGCAACGCTCTTCAATCTTATTTTAGCAATTGTGGATGCCATACATGAAAGTGGCATATGTGCTTCCTCTGTCTTTGGCATCCTTAATATATCCCATAATTCAATTCCAAGACAATTATCCTGCTAAGCATTTTTACAAGGGCAACAAACAGTACTTCAGTCTGCCGGCACTCGTGGTATTGAAAGATTCGCCCCACCCTCAATCGAGTTGCATTTTAAGATGAAAATGCTTCTGGTTGTTATATTGAAAGACGGACAAGCACTTTGAGGAAGATAAGTGTTTCTACCAATGCTTCTATATAGCATTTCTGCATGTATTTTTTTCTGTTTTCTGATCTTCTTACCAAGCTTGTTATCTGTGAATCACCATCAATGTAGGACTCCTGGTTCACACATATTTGTGAATAGAGAGTTTAGCTATTTTTTGTAAAGCTTTACATTCTTGTATCCTCTTAAGTTTGTAATACGTTTCAAGCAGTTTGTAGAGTATTCAAATTCGTTGGTTGTATTACCCACATTGTGTGTTTGTTCCACTTGTTTCTGATGTAAGAGTCTGTAGTCTATTTGAAATATATTTAAAGATGATGTATAACAGGGCATCCACATAACAGCCTATGCATAGTAGGCATAAAGCAGAAAGGATTGATTTTATTTTACTTCATTATAATTGCGTTATTAAAAGTGTCATTATAATTGAACTCAACAAGTTATTTTTATACAGTGTAGTGTAGAATTTCTGTACCTTCATAATGAAGTTGTACAGTAAATGCTACTACATTTGGTGCATTTTAGACATGTTAAGGAAGTAGTTTGCCTAAATGTGCGTAACTGTATGGGATATGTAAAGCTTCAACAATCACATCCATCCTTCATTAATAATCCAAATGTATCCATTTGGGTTGATAAATGTCTTCTGAGGTAAAACGATACGTTTGAGTGAAATTTTGTGAGCAGAATTAAAATGTTAACAAACGGATTAACAAAGTGTTCGATTTGGATGTAGAGGCACATCAAGAACTCATCTTAAAGTAACGTTTCAGCCATTAAAAAAACTCAAATTCTATAGATCCTACTAGTTTATTTTTACACTCCAAACCACGGCTCATAAAATTAACGACAAATCTTGACAGCACGGTCACATCCTCGTATTGCATTTTGAAGAAAAAAACATCTCTGGAGAGCCCTCGATGCAGTAAAATGTGTGTGGATTTTATTTTGGCAGAGTTGACATGAAAATACAGGTGTACAGACTCAATTTTCAGCATGGCTTTTCATTACTTGTGGAAACCTGACGCTAGGTAGTATATCAAGCTGTCACTGTCTTTTTGCCTGTCTGCTTTCAAGGCAGATGCAGTTGAGAGAATTTGGGCCAGAGCTCTTGGCCTCCATTTTATCTTTGTGATGAAAGAGAGTATGGAAACAAACTGACATCGCTGAATGCCCCAAAACACACCGTAGTTTTACAGAGCCACCCGCTGTCTCCAAAAACTTTTGGAAAACAAGTCCCTCTTTTATTCCACTGAGATTTCCAGCGGCTGACTGGGAATCTTAAAGACATCCCAATTGTGTTTAATTTCGAATTTATTTCCTGTCGAATTTTGGGTCAATTTGTACTTGAATGCCTCTGAATTGTAATCGTTTGCTGCAAATCTGATCTCGTCCTCCGATGGCATGCCAACAGAGCGATAACCGTCTGCCCGCTGACCGTCTGATGCGTTTCACACACAAACACGATAAGCACCGGCTGCACTTGGCAGTTCAAATCTGATTGGCTGTCTTTAGGTGAAAGACCGACTTTTTTCATCTCAAATAGAACTTGTGTTACAAGCTACTAGGTCAATGCAATGAGTTCTGTCGGTTAAGATTAACGTCATAGTGGCATCAAATCAAGACGCATATTGCTTTGAAATAATGATAACAATATTTTTTACAGAGATTACCACACAATTTAAAATGTTCTAATTTAACATCTGACATTTTACAAACACGTTACACATTACATGTTGCAGCGACAAATAAAAAAAGAGTTTGATCTCTTCATATGTAGGACACTACTTTGTCATAATAAACTGCTGTGTAGTGATGCATCGAACTGAAAAGTCTTGTCTAAGCCGAAACCAAACGAGACACTTGATTTTGCATCAAAATTTGCGTTTTATTATTTTAAGCAAAAACATATTTCTAAACTATAATTTTAAAACATTTAACATCGAACCTTTATACCAAAAAGGCACATTAGAAAAATAAAAATACTTTTATATGTTCATCATTGTGCTCCCTTTTTTGAATGGCCCTAATTAAGGCCTATAACTGACTTATAAAAAAAGTAATGTCCTACTCCGTACACGTACAACAAAGTGAAATGAGTGCAAAAAAATTGGATAAACCCACAACAAATTAATATTCGTCCTAGATATCAGCCTTCTTAGCCTACCTGAGGAAAAATGACAGGTTCTTATGAAAAGTACCTTGTCTGCTTTCATAATACTGTCAACTACACGAAAATGTCATGCTAAATTAATACGACATCTGTCACTCAATATTATATGCCAAAATAATTTCAGAATAAACAGAAACGGCTGCCAAACTTTCGGTTAATGGCCAGTGTGTACACTATGATGTAGGATATAGAAAAATATCTAGCTATGCCTCTTTAGTATACAATGTAGTATTCCACTCGATGTGTGTCTGTGTGCGGTGGTGCATGTGTGTGAGAGCACACAGTGGTTAAGAAGGTCTCCATAAAGTGCGTTAAGGCTGGTTTAAAATTGTCAGTTCAATGGTTGAAGTAAGCCAGACAGAGATTTAATGTTTTTTTCCGTACCTTAAATCAGACTTAATCCTGCCTAGTGTCACAGAGGGATGTTTGTTTACATTGTGTTCATTTAAGCGTAGTCATGTGTGTTTCAGTATGCTGGCTGAGGATTGTCACCCTGTTGTTATAGTAACCATATATGATTTCTTTAAAAGTAGCATTAGCATCGCATGTTTCAGCCTACACCTGATTCATTTCTAGGTGAAACTGGACTTTTGATGAGAAAACAAATTCTATTATTTTGATTGAATGATAAGTGGTCTCTTTATGATAGGTGACTGGAGGGGAGGGGCTAATATTAAAGGGACAGTTCACTCAAAAATAAAAAATTCGGTCGTCATTTAGTCTCCATCGGGTTGTTCCAAACCTGTATAAACCAAACAGATCTCATCCCCTATTTACTGCCATAAATACTATGGGAGTCAATGGGGGTTGAAATCTGTTAGTTACTGTCATTCTTATAGATATCGTCTTTTGTGTTCAACAGAACAAAGACATCGTTGTAGGTTTGGAACAATCTAAGGGTGCGTAAATGATGACACAGCTTTCATTTTTGGATGAACAATCCCTTTAAGAGGGCTTGGGGACATCAGCCAAAAAAGGAAAGGCGTTTTAGAGGCGTCGCAAGTTAGTAAACTTTAAAGAAAAGGTTATTTAAAAGATTTTGATAAAGCAAACTTGCATCACAAAATCATGCAAATAAAACCAGGAACAGTTTTATACTAATATTCACACACACATGTAGGTAAGCACAAAGCACTCATATTAAAATTAGCTTCAGATGTACTTACCGCTCCATCTGGCAATCCGACCATCTTTCTGCAGATAGTAGGATGACAGATCTGGGTTTCAGCATCAATGACTACAAAGAATTACTCTGCAAAGATAATTCACTGATACAGTTCAGCGACCCTCTTTCCAGGGGATCAGTCAAATCTGCTTTCATTTGAAAGCAGACAGTGTGGATGTCTGAAAAGCTATTTACACCCATCGTAAGATTGCCATTTTTAATAATATTCTCAATAGAGTGAATTAATATCAGTATTTCTAATTTGCTATTTTGGGCCAGACTGACTCCCTTGAGATGTTTGTGGCATTTGTGCATTGAAAATGGTCAGCACTGTGGGTAATTTTCCAGAAATTGATTAAATGGCTATCAAACCTTTTAATAAAGTGCTAATAACATGATTTGGAAAACAGGACTTTTACATACAATTTAAATAATGTTTTTAATACTCAAAACCACTGAGACACTTCTCAAAATATCATCTTATGTTCCCCCACACAAAACTCATTTACAAGTATTGGACATTAGGGTGAATATTTTTGGTTTTGTTTTTTTGGGTGAACTGTGCTTTTAAATTAACTCCCTAACCCCAATGACCATAGAGCATAGTGACACTTGACCTAAACACCATTAATAACGTGCTGTCATTAAGCAATTCATATAACATTTACTTGTTTTTGCAAGGACACTTGATGTAATGTTAACATTATTGATTATATTTGTTTCAATACTCGCTGTATCTGCATTGTGTGAGTAATTAAGCTGGGAAATTTCGGTCACATAAATCAATAATCATTAGAATGAAAAAGTATAGAGGCATTTGCCTGTTCCGCTACAAATCATGAAATAAAATGCTCTCATTGAGGTCATTGTTGTGAGCTGGGGACACACAGTTTGTACCTTCGGTTTCGTCAGAGTCGTTAGCATTATATGTGATGGCAGGAATGTCCCCATGTCCACTTGCTTATCTACTTCCTGTGGCACACACATCTCACTCAGCCCTCCAGCTGGCAGCGTGCATGAAAAAATGCACAATGCTGCACTGCCCAAAAAAATAACAGAGCGGCACAACGCGGGAACAGGCAGTGCCACGCGTGGAGGCATTTGATGGCCACATCACTGCCAAATCATTTTCACTTCAAGGAAAGAGAGAAGTATTTTTAAACCACTGTAGCCTGAAGCAAAAATAATTCAGTGCTAGTTACTGTTTCACACCCTTTAGCGTAAAACACTTCTTTTCGTTGTCCAAAACGTATGCAAGATCTCCTGGGTGGTTAGGGGAAGGAAGAGACATTGTCTGTTCAAAACTGGCAGCTACAGTACCTGGTACCTCACAAGTGACTGATTGGGAGTGTGTTACATAGCAACTCGGTGTGCAATATATATCTGGCGTATGATTTGTAACTATGATTTAACTATAGATGGTTTCATAAAAACAACAACATAAACAAACATTATGTGGAATCAAAGAATCAATATCTGTTAAGTAGTTTTAATTAGATTTTATACAATTATTACACAATTAAATATGAATATGAATTATAATAATATATATATGAATATATATATAATATAAAGTAAAACAAATAAATTGTTATACTACTAGCCTCCATAGTAACATTCATTTTTGGTTTATTCATTTTATGATGGTCCCACAGCAATAAACATACTTTATAGACTATTTTTAAAGACTGAAATTGCCTCGGACCTCACAGCATCATTTGATTTTGTTGACGTAATTTCAATTTAAAAATGGAATAGATCGAGACACATCTAGTGGCTCCGCCCCCTTTCAAATAACCAGTATAATTTCATTTAACACTAGAACTCCCGGAAATCTATCACTACAAGAATGGCCGTAGCGGTCATTTTGACTGCTCATATTAGACTGTACTGGATGTCATTTTTACCATGCAATCTTTACATTCAAAGATTCATTCTATAATCTCAATAAAAGCTTTGAATGTCTGTTTTCATATGTTATAATGTATCATACTAAAAAACGTAAATCCTCAACCACATCCCCAAGCGCCAAGCGAGCTCAAACGGGCGTAAAACAATACGATTGTTTCATTTTTGTATATAATTTGTATATAAGGTGTGTGCCTCGCTTTGTGTGCGGTGTTCTGTTTTAGGTCACCGGCAAGCAGAAAAGGAAAGTTTTTCACCGCAGTGAAAATTTTGTTATTGAAAGTCTGAACGGCAATAAATATGGATTGATGCAGAATATTTTTTTAGATAAAAACATGTTCATTATATAAATTATAATATTTAAATATATATATTTTTTATATATATGGACAACACTAATCGTACCCACCACTGAAATACAAATGTATGAATGAATTGATGTGTTTTATTAGGATAGGTATTAATAAACGTAAGGACACGAAATAGAAATTCTTACGAATTTAACAATGTTTTATTTCACCGTCAACAACAGAACTTATTGGGTAGCCTGCTAATAACAGATATTCGAAGTAGATAAAAAGCATGTTGCTATGCTAACTTCCAGATACCCTAATAAGCTTGAAAATGTAAACAACAAACAAATATTGGATAAAATTCCTGGTTTGTTTTCTATCTTACAGTTTGGCGATTTTAAACTGTAGCTACCTTGGCGGAACCCTAATATAAACATGAGTAAAATATCATATGGTATAACAATATAAAGTATATAATATATTTGAATGAAAATTTAACAAAAACCTTTATAATAAACAAGTTTATGTATTAAAAAACATTTTATGCCTACTAAACAAGACAAATTCCCCAAGCTGTGTTTCAGTAGATCATTTGGTATAGCATTGAGTTAGCATTGCATGGGTTTGATCCCAAGGGTGCACCATACTCGGAGAATGTACACTTATAATGCACCGTAAATCGCTTTAAATTAAAGCATCTGCCAAATGCATGAAAAAGTATAGCATGATGCTCTAAAGTGCTGCCTATGGAGAAGTAATATAGAGAGCGGGCAAGGGAGAGCGTCTGTGCCTGAACGATGTGTCTGGGAGTAGTGCAGCTGGGCGACGGCCGTGTCCTCTTCCTCTTAGCAGCAGCTGCGTTAAGTCAACACGTTTTGAGTTAAGGGATTCTGGACATAGTGCTAAGGGATTACATCCAGTTGATTATTGCTTAAGCGAGTATTAGGATTGCTTTCAAATCTTCCGGGGTTATAAATCAACTCAGGCCCGGCCATAGGGTGTAATGAGCGGTAATCATTCGCTAATGAGCCGAAGTGCCTCAGAACACCCACCTGTCCTTTTGAAACCGCCACAACACTGCCATTTATTTAGTTCTTTCATTAGTCTTGCTTACTACAACAAGCGTTACTGTTATTGCTGCTCGTACTTGGGGTTTGGGATCGTAAGGAACCTCTAATTTTGACGCTGCCCGTTAATCTGTTTAAGTGATCAGATTAAGTATTTGGACTGATGGGCGATGACATGGATGAGAAATTAAAGATTGAGGTTTGACTCGAGCCTATCCATAGCTTTTTCTCGTCATTTTTCACAGCATAAGTGTGGGGATTTCCGCTTACGTACTCATTTATGTACTTCAACCTTAATTCGCTTCTTGGCTCATTTGCTTCTAAGGATTAAGTGGGAGGCAGATGTAGTCAAAATGACATATTTTCTACAGTTATCAATGAAAGCCGTGATGCACCGTGACACCCAAACATCTCTCATGTTGCGTCGCAGTGCACATGCTATATATAATCCAACGTATCTTCCCAGTTCTCTCTTTCTGCTGACATCCCCTCCCATCAATGTTTTCATGACTTGACCACCTCATGAAATTGATTTAGGACGTCTTTTGGTTGCACTGTTGTTGATAGATAAACAGGCATGTTCGACAGTCGCGTAAGGGCATTGCTATACATCCCAGTCAAGGTCGGGGATGTACAGCGGCGGGTAAAGTGAATAAATTCTCTTGAACCTCCACCTCAATTGAGAAGGGTGGTTATTTACTACCACGGATGGTACCATGGGCCTTAAAGCAAGCAGCGGAGCAACCAGTGAATAAGGCCTGGGCTACTTTTGTCTACTTTGAAGCTTTTACTCACTCTCTTCTAAATGCTAGCTGGGTTCCCATTTTGATCCCAGAAGGGGACCGTCTCAAAGCACACACGCGGTCGCAGATTCGTCCACGCGCATCAATAACAACCCCCGCACCAATACGCTTCCCACTCTCCCCTATTGAAAGCAAACCTTTCTGTTGACCCAGGAGGGTTTTCAGCACAGGACAGGCATGTGAATGAAGCTCCGCGAATGGAGCGAGGGGTGCTCGCCGGCAGCTTTCAGCACACTTTGAAAACCCACAGGGACGCAATTGTGGTCCTGCTCTTTGGCTCCAGCGCCGCTATTGTTTGGCTGTAAGCGAAGCTGAGTAGGAGGATCTCAAAAAGCGGAGCTCGGGTTGTAAACAAGCTTGTTAACTGCCGCTGGAATGAAGAACATCTGTGGATCATCAGTGCTAGGTAGTGTAGGCTTATTTAAAGCTTGATTTATTTCCTTGATTCGCACTTTGAGAGCTGCCATTATGGCAATTCATCAGTTTCACAGGTAAGCTGTGATCAAAGCCTTCTTGCTGTTGTTTTCTCAACTCAAAAATGTTATGTAAGATCCTTAAAATCAGAGTTTAACAAGCATGCTTAAGGCATGCTTCAGAAACACTTAAAACCCAACTGTAACAATCTCATTTTTAACTTCATGCTGAATTTTCTAGCTCTTTGGTCTTTTTAGCTGTTTAGGCTGTTAGTTGTTATTGAGTGTGAGAAGTGTAAAATGAGGTAGTGGGTTGGTTACTTGCACATTAGGGTTTTGGTGCTCAAGCACTCAAAAAAACATCATGCTGTTCATCAGCACTTACCAGCACAAACCAACCAAGACCAGTTTGGAAATGTATGTGGTATAAAATGGTCTTTGCACCAGGGTTGCAGTTGTTGGCATTGCCATGTTTTTATTCACAGCCACCTTCACTAACAACATTGGCTGAATTCATATAAACCTATTAAAGGAATTGTACACCCAAACATTATTTTTTTATTAATTCACCCTCATGTCATTTCAGACCTGAATGACTTTCTTTCTTCTGTCGATCACAAAAGAAGATCTTTTGAAGAATGTTGGTAACCGAACAACATTGACCCCCCTTGACTTCCATTGTATAAACACACAACAATTTCTTAAAATATCTTCTTTTGTGCTCCACGGAGTTATTTACAGGTAGGGTGAATCATTCATGACATCATTTATATTTTTGGGTGAAATATCCCTTTAATTTTAGCATGACATTTTTCTATTTTCTGTTTTTTTTACTCAAGGTGGACTTTTCTAATTGATTTGACCCCTGAAACATAAACATTTTATCATATCTTCATGTCATTTTCAAAAGAGTGCTGTGCAATGTTATGTTTGCATCATGTCATCACCATGGCAACCACAATTGCAATAATCATGCCTTGTTACCAGTCTAGTAACCTGGAGCGAGACTTCTGGTATGATGCGGTGCATTGCACAGCAAGAAAAAATGTGTCGACTGAATTTCTGCTGTGGCTTTGTAATAATGTGTAATATCAGTGATGCAGATATACTGCAGACCAGTGATTCTTAAACTTGGCCCCCAAAATAAAAACCTACAATCTTAAAATTAGAATTTTTATTAAACCAAAAACAAATTCTCTTATACCATGCTGGAATATCAATACTTTTGGTTGGTGGTCTTATTTTTTTGATGTTTGGTTGCATTACATTTATAATAAATTTCCATATGTCATACAGTGCCACAAAATCTGTGATCCCCCTGGATCCATCTTGTGGCCCCCAGTTTGAGAACCACTGCTGTAGACACCTTTGTTGCTTATGATGAGAGTGATTTACTTTGGACGCTAGCAGTGTAATACAGTGTAAATGTAGGCTGTTTTGCTCATTTGCACAAATATTTACTATTCTAATATATGCTTTTACAGGTGTACAACTTTTATTTGATAATAAATCTGTTTTATTTAATCAGGTTTTTAACAATATCAAAAACATTTTGGGTTGAATTTCCAGGATCTTTCTAATGTGTTATTTTTTTGTTTTGAATGCCATATTGTTATTTTTACTGTGATATATAAATATATACGGTACACTGATTGCAAGATGCAAAATGATCCGTTTTGTCAGTTGTGAGACTGCCAATTGGCATATGAGTTTTGTAAATGATCTTTTTTTGTGTATTTGTTGTAGTTCAGCAAACCATATTGATTGCAGTTATTCTCTGAAAGGTTTTGATGGAACGCATGGTGTCACTTAATCACCAAAGACAATTGTGCCGAATGAGTATTAGCAATGTACCCGACTCAAAACCTCAAACAGTTCAACAGATAGATGACCAAGTTTGCATTCATAGTTCATTGGCCCCACTTTCACACTGTCAAACACACTAATTGTTGCAAGAATAGACTGAAAGCATTTGCATATAGATGGCACCTTTTCATCCCAGTCTTAGTATAAGAGCTCCATAAGCCACCAGTCAGGGACACGGAGAGCTATTAACACCACAGCAGGCCTCAGACCCCGTTGCTTAATGCAGTAAATTTACACACCCCTCTACTTCCCTTACTGTGTTTTGTCCCATACGAAAGAAAAGTCACAGACATCCATGATATTTAAATGGAATGCAAATGGAAACGTTCGCATAACTCCACTGCGTTTCAGATATTTCTCCTAAGAAGAAGGCTCAGAGATGTCATAAATGTCCCCCTGAAAGTTTCAATACTGAGCTCAAGTCTGCTATCAAAAGTCAATAGTAACATTTCTCATCAAATTGACCCAAATCCAGATAATTTTATCCATACAATCTACATTGATTTTACTTTATTGATTTTTGTCTCATTTGTTTCTATTTTATTTCTTCTGCACAATTGTAAGAGACAAGTCAATACTTAAATGAATCACATACTGAGCTATTTTTAAATGATTTTTGTGAAAAATATAATGGATGCTTTTTATATATTCAGGATAAAAGCGAATAAGGAGTGGTCTTGTCAAGCTACTGAAATACAAAAAGCACCCCGAAAGTATGATAAAAGCTTTTTTCCAAGCCTTTTGATGTCACATAGCTGCTGTGTGAGGAGCACACCGAAATGTAAGACTAATGTTATTCACTTATAGTCATCTACTTCAATGAATTGGTAATCGGTGTGACCTGATTATAGACTGTTAGTTGAAACATCTGAATTATGTTCATTTAAAAGTCTTAAAGTGATAGTTCAACCCAAAAGATTTAACTGTCATTATTTACTTACCTACCCTCTTGTCGTTTAAAAAATATGACTTTCTTTCTTCTGCAAAACACAAAAGAAGATATTTTGAAGAATGTTGGTAACCAAACAGCGGCGACCCCATTCACTTGCATTAGGTTTGTGTCCATACTATAGAAGTGAATGGGTGCCACAAGTGTTCGGTAACAAACGTTCTTCTAAATATCATCTTTTGTGTTCTGTGGAAAAGAGAAAGTCATTCAGGTTTGAAAAACTAACTGTCAGGAGAGTGTTTGGAAAAAAGTTAATGTAAATAATGACTTAAATTTGTGTTTATCAAACAACAAAGAAAGGAATATTAGACATTAGTCATATGGATCAGCAGTATAAAATGTGAATGGTGCTTTTTGTCATTTTTTACCTTCACTTTAATTATATGGAATAAGTGGCCAGGCCATTCTTTATCATACAAGATATGAAGTTTACATCTTTAAGTTGACTTTTTATAACCACTTGAAGATTGATGGCATTTAAAGAGTTTACAGAAAATTACACAGCGATATCACCAAGACGCCCCACACAGCAGATGTTTAAGCACACTGCGTCGGTTTTCTGCATATAATCAAAGTATACAATCACTTAAAAATTCATATCTTCAGGCATGAAAACAGTGTGTTAGAAAAACATATACCGTAATGTTCTTTTACATTATACTTATATGCATTTTCTGGCTCCAAACCAGAAAAGAGGCTTGAAGAAGTGTTTATCAAATACAGACGCGCCAATCGATAACATTGAATGTGTAAGGAAACTGAAACCTGAGCTAAGGACTGTTTCACAGATATGCTGTTTGATCGCTTCCCCAGAGTGCTTTGCCGCAGCTGTGTTTAAAATGAATGAAAATCAAAGGAAACAAGGCAAAACCTGAACAACAAGGAAGCCTTTATTGCATTTTCGATAAACAATTCAATAACATTTCACTAAAACACTGAATACTCCAGAATAACATTATTATTGCGTTGTGTGGCTTTTGTTGTCGCTGTGGTCGGATCGATGTGTAAAGCTGACCATATTAACAATAGAACGGAATATCATTTGAAATCTAAAACCAAAAATTAAGTCAACTGGGCCACAGACTGATTTTGGATACTTGGAAATTACAGGTTCATTCAATTGCGTTACTGCCTATGGTTTTATATGAACTCTGTAAACTAAACCAGAGAACACATAAGGCAATTCAAATAAAACACACAGGCCTCGATAATGGTGTCAACTGACAAACATCATTATGTTAACAAAAGATGAGTTCATTACTCATTGTTAATGCACAACACATAACAAACAGTGATGACACACAACAACAACAACAACATAAAGCAAACAGCTTTAACGGTAAGTGCATCATTTATTTATGCAGCAGTGCATGCTGGGAGCTTGAAACCCCAAGTCACCAAATCAGCAATATTGTTCAATATGAAATTGTTCACTTAGCTCTGTTAGGTGTGTTGGAACATTTAGGGTAATATAATTGGCTTAACATGTTTTTATGTAGATTGAAATCAATTCACATTTGTTGGTAATGTAGCAAACAGCTCAACACCCTCAAACAGAAACATATCCTATATAAATTACATTTGCAACCACTTTGTTTAAAAAGTGTCGCGTGATAATAAAATAAACTCTCAATTTGTTAATAAGTTACAGCTCTATGGTTTGTTTCATACATGTTGTGTTTCCTACATTCCCATCTCCAGTTGAGCAAACGTATGGGTAAACAAGACTTGCTTATTTATGCGATGATCTCTTTTGTCAAATCTTTTTTTTTGGCCGCCACAGTGCTCTAGGGATTAGATAGAAACTGTTGCCTGTCTTCCTATTTTTCCTCCTAAATTATTCATACAGCTTAACGCACTATCATAGAAAAACACACACGGAGCAAAAATAGTCGTGCCGTTGAAGTTCTCGACGGAGAAACGTCAATCAAACGCATCTTCCCTTTCAGTTATATATTTGCTCTAGACATCAGCTGTCAAAAGCGTAAGTGACGGCTGTCGCCTCGCTTAACGGATGAAAAGCGTTCCCATGGCCCCAAAGGTGTGCACCCTTGCACACGCGGGACCTCTGATTTTCACGAGCGAGGCGTATGTGCAGAATCCCCAGACTACGATGCTTTTCCATTGAAACCCGCCTTTAGTAAATTAAGACAATGCGCTTGAACAAAACACTCTCGAGAGCTCCCATAAAGCCTCTTTTGTCTCCGGCCGAATTAGCATAAGCTATAAGTCGCTTTCTAAATGCAAAAAAAATTAGTAACCTAAAAGCAAATGGTTTGGAGATTCCAGGCCAACTGCTGAAGTGCTCTTGTGGGTGTTTAGGAGAAAAGCAGTTTTTTGTCCACAGCGGAGGTCCCGGAGCAGAGGTCCCCAAGTCATTAATCATGGCCATCTTTTGAGCTGCCAGTCCTTACAAAAGGTGACCCCAGCTCCTCAATGGGTTTGGCAAGAGGCTGTTTAAGGGGGGCTAGATATAGTTTACTGTGAATTGTTGCCCCAGCGCAACACATTTATATTACGGTGGCATTAAAGAGCTTATAAGATAAATCTGTTGTGATTCACAGAGTGTGATTTGGCCATATTGTCCCACTTCTAGCGCATTTGATTTTTTTGCATTTAAGAGGATTTAGAACCAAATTACATCATGATCTACAATCTTTCTGTTTTTGATACGTTGGTTTTACAATAACAATTTTACAATATAACACTTTACAATAAGGTTTCATTTGTTATAATGAGTTGTCTATATTTGTTATCTACACTAGTTTTGAGGCCAGCTCTACAAATGCTCGGTTTTAATGGGCGTGCCGCATTGAAGACTTTATAAGTAAACGCCCACTGCATTGATTGGCACTAGCAGTTGGCGTAGTTGGAGGCTTCTGTGAACATGGTTCGAGACGTAACGTTAGGTTACACATTAGCACCATTCACAGTTTTCGCACGGCATTAGTATTATCTTGAGACCTCCTGTGTTTTATAAATTACCATTATTTTATGTGATGCATTTGAACGGGATGATTTTACTCAAATTTAATGACTTAATTCGCGGATGTGATGGCAAGGCTTTGCGTATAGTTTGTATAGCCTATAGTTGTATTGCGTTTAATGATATATGACCGTACCTGTCAGCATTTGAGACCCGTGGTGATCTTTTGTAGTCGTTGATATTTTTCTGTGGAGGCAGTGTTCCACCTATCAACAGATAGGTGTGTTCCAGAACCTGGCATTCGCTGGGTCTGGTGTTAATAACAGATGTAATCTCAGTAAGAAGCTTTGACACTTACATGATGTTCACATAAATACGATCCCCTCTTATATAACAAAAGCTTGGGTTAAAATTGTGATTTTAATTAATGCCTCCTTTAAAGCATCAGATGGAATAATGTTGTAAGATTTTGTCTCGTCTCGTTTTGGTCAATGAAAATGAAATCTTTTTTATTCGCCAACAATATTTCTTTATACATTTATTCATAGTCATCATCACATGACCAGCATTTACGCTTCGTCTCGTCACGTTTTCGTTGGTTTGTTGACCACGATATTTAGTCATAAAGCAGCACTAGCTAGCACACCAAAAACACACCTGTTTTTGTTTCTATCATGCCTCTTGTTGGTTTATGTTATAACATAACAGTTATAAAACTTTACTTATGGCATCCATGAACATGATTTATGAGTCCAGTTGAATTGAGTTTCATTGGCAGTGAAGGTGAAGACTACAACGTCTATCATTCCACGCTCATTTATAGCATCATGAAGCTACACCTTATTTTTCAACCTTTAGCAGCAACATTTTGAATTGAGTCTTTAACTTGTATCAGTTATTTCACAATTAACTAACATTAGCACTAACTAACATGAACAAAGATACATGCAGTAAAATACACATTCGTCATGGTTAGCATGTCCGTTAACTAATGTTAATTACAAATCTTTACATTATCATGACTGTAACTGTGCTAAAAAATCCCTAAAAAAGCTTTATCTTCCTCCTCAAAACAGATTTTTGAGAGATCCTTGACATTAACCTGATGTGCGGAGCCTATTTTTGCTGTGTATTCTGTTTTTAACACCTCACCGCTCGCTCCATCAACAGATGCCGTGGATGCAAAAAAGGGCTCTGGGGTCTGAAAACTGCCCAGCGTACAGTTGAATCTATTACAGACCGTGTACCCCGTGCCGCATGACACATTTGATGTGTATCTGAGCTCTTGCAGGAAATGAAATGAATCAAGGAGGGAAATCTCACTATCTTAAGCGTGCCTCCGAGAAAACAACGACCCAACCTCTAATCAACTTCATAAATCCACATCGACACGTTTAAGACCTCCGCCGCTGCTTCAGGGCCGTGTCATATCCTGTCCGGGGAGGATCGGGGGACCTACAAATTGATGTCAGCTTTTGTGATCTCCCAGTGCCAGCCGTGTTATGTATCTACAGATATTATTTTTTTCGTCTTCACGCACCCATTTTGTTTTTACACCGTCTAGAATTTAGTAAGAGATGCATGTTGTGTTTGAAATAAGCGTTTAATGTGCTGAAATGTTTTTTTACAATGCTGTTGGCCCTGTGATGATGGTTTGGGCCAGGGCCAACATATTAGGAAGTCTGACAATGATATATAGTTTAGCAAAGATTCATTCTTTTTTTCCAGGAAAAGATGTTTTGCAAACCCATGTAATTCAGATTAAATCAGAATTGACTTTCAAGCTCCACAAAGGAAATAAAAGCGACGTATAAAGGTACAAAAATATCAAGTGTTCGGGATGCACACAATGGCTTATTGTGTGAAACAAAAGACATTGTTTTAATGTCTAAGTGGTTTTGTGTCTGTACAGTAGAAATGAGGTCCAATGTTGTTTGGTCACTAACGTTCTTCAAAATATCACCTGTTGTGTTCCGCAGAAGAAAGAAAGTCATACAGGTTTAAAATGACATGAGGTTGAGTAAATGGGGAAAGATTTTTCATTTTTAGGTGAACTTCGCCTTTTATATTTCATTGTTTGTTCTCACGCAATTAAATATTTAAAATGTAACATTTTATGATTATTTTTATAGTAGGGCTGTCAAAGGACAAATCGTGATAAATCGCATCCAGAATAAAAGTTTGTGTTTACGTAGTTTATGTCAGTATACTTTGATAATTGATTTTGTATTTATGAAAACATATACATAAATGCATTTATTTAAGAAAAATGTATTAATTAATAAACGTTTATTTAGAATTTCTATTATTGGTAAATATAAATTAATACATTTAAATATTATGTGTATGTTGTGTGTTTATAAATGCAAAATTAATATGGACTGTACACACATATATATATATTATTTCAACACAAAGTGTTGATTCTGGGTGCGATTAATCGCAATTAATAGTTTGACAGCTCTAATTTATACTGCTTCTGATGATGGAATCACTCTCTGATTTCTTTGGTAATAAAGTTTTGTGTGTGTGGCATAAAGAAAGAAACATGGGATTGGAACAGCATGTACAATAATACATTTTTTATTTATTAGTGAGTCATGACCAGTGCTGGTTTGATAATCTTGATGAGGGTCATAAAGGTGCACTGTTGCATCTGGCGGCGATTCACATCATATAAACAGCAGCATCCACAGAAAGACACCTGCCACTTAAAAATATGCTGTAAATGCAGCATTTCTCTTAGAGGCAGGCTGAAACAGAAGTGCGGGGGATTTGAGTCGTAAACTTTACGGGTGCTCGATTTGTTGTGCTGTATTTTATCAAAATGGATTCTGCTCCAAAAAGCTGCAGTGCTGCATAATGTTGGCCTGACTGAGAGGGCTATTTCAAAAGATTGTCCAGAAATCGTATGTTTCTTAACGATTGTCCTTCAGTTTTCTTGTCACGAATGTTTCAGCTGAAATGTGCTTGCCGAAGCATGTTGTATTTATTTATTTCTGCACAAGCGTGAGCAGAAAGCAAGCTGTGGTCTGAAGTATCTGACGCTGGATGACTAGCTAAAGTAGATGCCAGACAAATTCTACCCAAATCAAGCGTTAGGTGTACATTGCCCTAATTCTTAAAATACTTTGTTGAGAGACTGATTTTGTTGCGTTCAAAGCAGATATTCTACATCTTTATGGCCAGATGTGAATTGACACATTTGTTAATGTTAAACACCGGGCAGTAGAACAAAAAGTACAATATTTTTGAGAATTTTATTTTTTCAGTAGTCGAATATCAACTCGTAAATTCTTCATTTACTTACCATCATATCATTCCCAACGTGTAAGACCTCCTTCTGCTTAACTCAAATGAAGATATTTTGAAGAATGTTGGTAACCAAACAACATTGACCCCCATTGAGCTTCATCTTCTTTTGTGTTCTGCAGAAGAAAGAAACCATATACAGGTTTTGGGTGAACTACCCCTTCAACTCAAAAAGCAACTCAAATAACCATGTGGTTTCTGGTTCATCCTACAGAATCGTTGGGAATGAACCGTCTGTTTGCCTTCATTTGATGCTGAGACGAGAGACAAGGTTGCCATGGAAGTAAAAGAACGCAGACCTTACCGCTCCCTGACCTCCAGACGGGACACGGAGCGCCGATACACCAGCTCTTCTGCCGACAGCGAGGATGGCAAGCTCAACCCAAAGTCTTACAGCTCCAGTGAGACCCTCAAAGCTTTCGACCAGGACTCCAGATTAGCCTATGGCAGCCGGGTCAAAGACGTTGTGCACCACGAGGCAGACGAGTTCAGCAGGCAGGGTAAGGGCAACACCATTTCTCATCAGGATGGCATGGATTAAACTACTCGTTCATTTAAAGGCAAAAATCAGATTTTGCTTTGATTGGTTAGGCATAAATCCCATTGTGCTTTGGTTGGTTCAATGCACTTGCACTGTGGAACTTCAGCTAAGTGTGCTTGAAAATAGCATCTGTTTCCACAATATGGCTTCTACCATTGGTTTTACACTGAAAACTTGAATTAAAATATATTTGAGATGATTTATACGTTTGCCAGATGCTTTAATCCTTGCAGTATCAGTACATAGCGTTTAAAGTTGAGGTGTGTAGCTACACCTTTAAAGTAGGCTACCGTACCTATTTATCATTATGACTTACACTAACCATCATAAACTAGCTTGGACCAGCATGACATTTTTTTGTGCTGGACTTTTCAGCAAAGTGTGTCACGCATTGTGCAGCACTGCAAAAGTGCCACAGCAATTATTTCATGAAAAGGTGCTCTTACACTGTGCAAACATACACGGGAGACTTAAGATAAGTTTAACTGCTCAGGACATAAAGGCTGAATAAGCTTTACTTTGCGGCATCTTTAAGAAAACAACCGGCCACGTTATGCATCATGAACTCTTTATTTAAAGGGAATAAATTTGTTTAGACTAGCACCACAATTACAACATAGCTCCAAAACCAAATGTGTGCTGTCTGGCTGCAGACTGCTTATGTAAAGTAGGCCGCAAGACAACATCTTAATTGTCATAAAACCTTACAACTGAGTGATTTGAAACGCTCTGCAGAGATGGCAAATCCATCTTCTTATGAATTATGGCTACAAAATAGATAAAAATAAACTTGATTTGATACTTTTCTGTAAAATTAAACAAAGCAATCTCATGTCAAGTCGTAAGTATTTTATAAGGTGGGTTATCCATATGTACTTGTACGATGTCATTTGTGTACTTTTGTAAGATCTGCTTTCTTGCCAGTGACAGTCGAGTTTAGGGGTGGGGCTTCACATCAACTTTCAATAGTAACATTCATCCCACTTTGTCTACTATCTTCAAATCAAATCGCTTTTATTGTCACTCTACCATGCACAAGTGCAATATTAGGTGAAAAGCTTGTGTGCAATTCCAGCCAATAATGCAGTTCTTACGGTTACAGGACAATAAATACAATAAACATATCTGTACAAAACACAGTTCTGACAATAAGACTGTACGTATGTTCTGTACGTAAAACAAGTGACAAAATTAGCATGGATTCATATTGGCCTATACAGTGTTTTATATTTACGTTACATTTATGCAATCTCATGGAAAATCTTAAAAACACCAAGTCATATGTATTTGTACGATCACATTTGTACATATTAGTACGATCTGCTTTTGCATGATCTTATGACTGGTAGTTAGGGCTTCATTGTTGATGACATTTTTGTACGATTCACGTTGTACTAATTTACATGAATTAGCCGCCATGTAAAAATAGTTACGAATTCCTGTGAGATCAGGCTAAATAATATATCTACTTGCACAAATTTCTTGCCTTTTCACCACCCTCGAATAATTGTTTTTTTTGTCATGACAACTCTCGGAGGGTTTAGCGTGGTAGTGTACATGACCTATACATGTATTTGGTCTTGACGGAATAGATCTGCTAGCTGCTGCGGCGAAGCAAGTACAGAGACTTGCTTCTGTCAATACATCCACAACATGCTGCTGTTTGCATATAAGGAATGCTGCTGCTGCACATATAACATACCTGAATTAACCCCGCATAGTTTACTTGATCACCTTGTAGCAGATCTATACAAGTGGAGTTGGGGAAGGAGGAGGGTTTCTGAAAACACGCTGCATTGCACAACATCACTAGCCAAGATTTAAACGTAGAGCAGCAAGCTGATTGACTTTTTATACAGAAGCAACCAATCGGATTCACCGTGTATACAAGATATTATGTCAGATTGGTTAGACTTTTGGACTGCGCCATCTAGGGTGTCATGCCAGAAACTTCTCTGTCATTTACATAAGAGCATAACACAAGTGCATTCTGGCATTGCCTTCTCTGCGAAGGATGGAACGTTGCCTTTGATTTTGCCTAAAGCTAGGTAACTTAAGAGGCAACATAATTAAATTGTCTACTTTTTGGAACACAATGGTCGAGCTGGGAGCATGCCTGTTATGTGTTTGTAGACAGCAGGCATTTGATTTACACTGAACCAAATCCAAAACACCACCTCTGATGCTAGCTTTTAATGTCTTATTTCAATTGCCAATCCTTAGCTTTTACAAAAAATTTGGCAACGAACCACCTTAACTCGCCAAAGAATTGCACCCCTACGCTGAAAATTTGAGATCAAGCAACATTTGGAATCAGAACACAAGATGCTTAAAGATTACAACCTCACATTCATACAGTGCACTTATGTGTGTTTCCCAGGATTTGATCTAACAGCTCTGGCACAGCTAGCATCATTTTCTACCAATTGAGTTACAGAAACGGTACTCACGGTGGTACTCGTGGTAATGACAGAAATTCGCTGGTGTTCGCTGCCAAGCGATACATTGTAAAAAAGACTTGTAAGGGGGTGCCACTGAGCTAGGGTTCAGAGGAAGCCATCAAACCAAACCAAAGATGTCTTGACAGTCCTGTCAAAGGGAGGTGTAGCATTTGAGGCTTAATTTTGAATGTGAACAGAATGGGAAAGATTGGTTATATTCCTTATTTGTCCATTTAAGAATATTCTAAAAAAAATATGAGCATGGTGAATGTGAGTGCTTAATAATACTTATTATTTCACCAATTTGCAGCCTGTGGGGAGAAAAAATTGATGGATATAAAAGGAGAACAGCAAGGTTTTTGGGCATGGTGATTTCCTTAAATGTATTAAAACTTTTGAAAGAAAGAATTCAGTTCAATTGGAATAATCTCTGACACATGACCTGCATGTTTCTTTTGAAAAAAGCGTTATACCCTTGATCATTGTACTGTTTCACCTCATACTGAAACTGATATCAGATTGCATTTTCATTTTGACATGAGATGAACTATTGAGGGCTTTGCCGGAGCTCATCTCGCACACAGAAGACGCACACGGCATCTATCAGACACGCTTCAGAGAGTGATTGCATTCAGGCAATTAAGAGAGTCTGCGGTGACGATATGATCCATTGTTAATAACTTCCACCCGTGATGAAAAAGCAATAGCTAAAAGTGGAAAGATAAAAGGAACGGCGAATACGATATTGTAGCTTTGCCATTAGCGTGCCGGGACTATAATGAGAGGATGTTACCATGAATGCTGATTGGCTGATGTCTTTTATGACCTTCTAATGTGTCCAGTTGATGGTGACTTATATCCGCCTCCCCTCCATGAATACTAAATGCATTGTAGCTTTCAGACACACTAACTATTATTCCATTTACTCTAGGGGCATGGATCTGTTATTACCTTTTTCTTGTGTGTTTGGCCTTCACATGCATAAGCATAAGCATAAGCACTTTTTGTTTATTTAGTAGAATATTATATGGTATTTTTTAAAACCTAGAAGCAAGCTGCCTACCTAGATAGCATTTTCTTGCAAACTGTTTACTTAATATTTTCTTAACATTTTCCAAGATGAGCTTTGGTTTAAACCCTAAGTACCAACATGCAACATGCATACACATTTTTAAAGCATCTTTAATAATATATCTGAATACAATAAACATGTAACTTGTTCAACATAAGATGTCACTTTTGCCTGCTACCGTGCTTATTTGCACTTAAATAACATTTATGCTTTTATCCAAAGCGACTTACATTGCATTATACTGTTCTTTTGTATCTGAGTTTATGTAATCCCTGGTATGGAACCCATGACCTTTGCGTGCCAGCACCATGCTTTAACCACTGAGCTACAGGAGAGCATATATTTATTTATATATAAATATGTAAGTATGTGGTAGTCATTTTTGTCAAATTTAGTCTACAGTACATTCAAGGTAAATCTTTTCAAATAGTTGTGTTTCTGCAAAGCCAAACTAATGAGCTTGCCATTGTTGCCACAACATATTCTTAAAGGAATTTGTAATTTTATTACAAGGAGGTCAATATGTAAAAAGTGATGCATAGAAAATCGTTCAATTATGAAAAAAAACAATTATGAAGCCCCACCCCTAAACCGTCGCCGGGTCAAAAGCAGATTATACAAAACCATGCACAAGATCTAATCATTTCTTGAATTCATTTTTTTTTTAATTACAGTTTTATTTGATTCGATTGTCACATATTTTTGAAATACAGTTAAAATGTTAACTTGGTAATTTACAAGGAGAATGTAAAATAACATGAAGAACATGCAATTTTATAAAATATAAAAACAAATATTAGCTACTTTTTAAAATAGTATCTAATTGCCAGGAGTTACAAGTATACTTTTATTGTTTCTTGGTGGACAAGAGAGGCTGGGTGAACAGAGATCAATGTTTGCCTTGGTTTTTGTAGGCCTATCTCTATATAATAATTACTATCTCTTGTTACTACAGGTGTGGACTTCTCTCTTAGAGACATGGCCTTTGCAGATCCAGTGTTGCCCCATATGGCAGCATATAGGACAGAAATGGGCCTGCCCCACCGTGACTACTCTGTCAGCGTGGGATCGGACGCTGACACGGAAACGGATGGGATCATGTCCCCCGAGCACGCCGTCCGACTCTGGGGCCGCAGCAACACTAAATCCGGCCGGAGCTCCTGCCTGTCCAGCAGAGCCAACTCTAACCTCACCTTAACCGACACAGAACACGAAAACACAGAAAACGGTGAGTTTAGTTGACCATGTGCTCTTCACCGCTCGGCTGAGAGCAGGATTACAGCAGCAGACACAGAGGGACGTCTCATGTTTAACACTGCGCAGCTTCAGATCGAATGTGTGATGCCTCTTTTATATGGAAATGATGTGTGGTTTTAGGAGGCAGATTTTGTTACGCTCCCATCCGTTTTTTCCCAACACTCCTGCTTTCGAAAACAAAAAAGTGTTGTATGCTGATTTATGGAAATGGGCATTACAATAATATGATAATCAAATTTCTGTGTTTTCATCAGTAACTTTCAAGTGCTTTATTATACACAACTCTTATGCTGGGTTTACACCAAATGCGAGTTAAGCGAGTAAATTACATACTAACTCAATGCAAAGACGTGAATAGACGCAAACTCATGGCAGGTGATGCGAATGATGTGAACCGGGCGGTGCGATTGCTGCGAACGCGTGTCTATCACGTCTTCCGCGCAGGTTGCAAAATTTCAACTCGAGTGAGAAAATCGTGCAAAGAGCTCATTGACACCTACTGTTTACTATTATTTGTTGACTACACATCTAAAAGGATAAGGAGTGATGTGAGATTCCCCTTTCTTACATGTATTTACATGTTAAATGAACATGACAACGCCACGCCTCCTCCAAAACACCTGATGCCTGCTTGTAAGGTACACGATAGTATGCAAATACATAATTTGACAGACAATCGAGATATCCTATCAGTGCATTCAGATCGAATGCATATGAAGAGACTTTTTTCCAGAAAAATAATTATGTTTTATTTCATTTTCTGAATAAACAATTGCTTCACAATATAGGGTAATATAGTTTACCTCCTGTTTGCAGATGCCAAGCAAATGTTAGTCTATTGTTTTATAGTACTCTGTCAACACCATGTCTACCGCCTGGTGAATTCTTGCTGACATTCATAGCTTGTTCGTAATCGAGCGATATCAGAGAGAGAGCATGAGAAACCCCCGAATGGCAAACGGTTAAACATAATATCAGACCAAATCTGTTGTAATCTGATGTAATCTGTTTGGAGCATGTGTACTGCCCTAGGGCACATCCCTAGGACATGATGTTTTTAATCTATCATCCGGAGACCTTTCTTGCGCAAATTTATATATATATACGCTGGTATATTTATAGATGGGATAACGTATAATATTTCAGCGCTGCATAGAGGTTAATGGATTGTTAATGTAGCATTTTGAGTATGAGGTGTGAAAGTTTCTATTGTATTCTGAGTGGTCGGTCGATTGCTGGGGTTGCCTACAGTGACCTTCAGCAGTATAATGGTGGGTTTAGATCCATTCACTAAAGTAGAACACCGTGTAATGACACATTACAGTGATTTTACCATCATTGAGCAGTGTACTGAAGCACGATGTGAAATCATGTGTTTTTCTTACAGTATGCTTACACCAATAAATGTATCCATTTACGCAATTCCTTTCTATAATAAAAAAGATATGTATATATATATTATCCTGCTGCTAGGTGTCAGGTGCCATGTATTGACATTAATTGTTTGAATGGGGCCGGCAGGCGCTCTGGATCTGTCCTCCTCGAGCTTAGGGCTTCCAAATGGTCCCCAAGAGCCCAATGATTGTCTTTGCTTGCAGGAAGGTCACATCGTACTGAGCAAGTGTCAAGTTGAAACCTGTCAAGTATAGGATCCGATTGTGCAAGAGGAATGGCCTGGAATACTGTAAAGAAATATTGGCGAAATAGCAACAATAATTAAGAAATGTTTGGAAATAAGTTTACGGTATATTGCTCACAGGTGGAAAACTGTTGAACCAAAATTCTGGAATAAATGTTAAGGGTGACTGTGAGCCAGCCCACATCACTAACACCACATATGCAATTTCTTGTACAAGAAAACCTAGCATCCAACATCCAAAGCAATCCATAGGGAACAATTCATGTTTTTTGCCACGCTTTTGAAAGTAAATAGGGACTTCTTTAGATCTATTTGTAGATCATAGTCTTGGGTTCAATATTACTTAAATGTGTACCTGGATGGTTAGAATCATATATAATCTATGCATAACAATAATCTAGATAATGAACAATACCTAACTTGTGGCGCAAAAGTAGATCCAACTTTTTAAAGTGTACAGCTATCTCTGTGTTGTGTCCTCAAACCAAATCACATTCCTATATTTATAGATCTGAAATATAGGAAGTCCTCATAAGTCCTCTGATTTTTAGAGACAGACCATTATCTTTGGTCCTAGATTTCTCTTTTTATCTTATTTATTTTTAACTAATGCATATTCACTGCCAAACTCTGATACATCAAAAGGCCAGCAGCAAAACATGAATTACTTTTTGCTCCGCTATCTCCCTTAAAAACAACAAATATTCTGTTTTCCAGTTGAGGCTGCATCGTTTTAGGTATTAGATTCTTATTTAAGGCGACAAGGCTGGTCTTTTGTGCTGGATCACATTTTGCAAGCAAAGATCAGCGATTCACTTAAAAAGAAATTGGAATGTGTCTTTCTGAACGGCTTGAAACACTGATGCAACCGAAATGCGTGTAAACTGCATTTGAAGAAAATGCCCTTAATGTATGTCTTTATTCATCGCTGTAGGCTACGGCTGGACTGTTGTAAGGCTGAAATAATGTAAAACTGTTAATACAAGCAGAAACATTGGCTAGATTCACTGTTTATTGAGGTAATGCTTATTAACCAGCTTCATACAGATTTCCACAGAACTCAGAGGCACGTCTTTCACCAAGTGCACTTCTCACCTTGCGTGTTTATTAAATATTCTTGCTTTGACCACATTTGGAAATTGGATTGTTGTACTTTATTGAAAGATCCAGCTGGTAGTTGTACTTGCTTGTTTTTTCTAGTTGGTCATTACCAGATGCACCAGATTATGACAATTTTAGATCAGCCAGGAACCGCCTACCGTGTTCCAAAACACAGATGTTTATTTAAACGGGACTTTCCAACACGGGCTCACATCCATTTTACAAATGGAAGCATGTAAATCGGGACAAATTAGTTTAGTTTTGGTTACAATAAACAAAATTACATAATATTTCACCTTCCAAAACAGTCCCCTTACCTTATTGATTTGCAACAGAAAGCTTATAATAACACTGTGTATTGGTAGTTGACAAATAAACCGTAAATATGTCCTATGGTTTGACATATTTTTTTTTTTATAATTTATATTATTTGTCTTTATAAGATAAAAAAGCATATTATATGCACTGTTAGTTTTTTTCTACATTTTTGCTCTCGCACCTAAGAACACATGGTTTATTTATCAACTACCCAAATATCTGTAAATGTATGTAATTTGACTGTTTATTTCATGTTTTTTTGAAATGCGGTAAAAAATGACGGACAGAAGTATACATGTTGGGTGTAAAATAACACGAAAAACTTAAAACCTAACAGTTTTTTTTCAATTCAATTCAATTCAAGTTTATTTATATAGCGCTTTTCACAATGTGTATTGTTTCAAAGCAGCTTTACAGGTGCAAACAGGAAAAACAGAAAAGTTAAAACACAGCACAGTGCATGGTATTCATACAACGAGTAAGATCATACTAATAAATAATAGCTAATTTCTAAATAAATAAATAAATGAATGAATGCAGTCTCCCGGTGAGCAGGCCAACACTGCCCTGCTGTGGCGAGGAACCCAAACTCCAATGATTAATTAATGGAGAAAAAAACCTTGGGAGAAACCAGGCTCAGCCGGGAGGGCCAGATCCCCTCTGACGTGTCATAGCTGCACTCAAACTGGTGACATGTGATGTAAGTTTAGCATTTAATACCAAATATTGTAACTTCAGCATTAATAAGCCAAATAGTCCGTCTTTGCTCTTGGTTGGGGATGTAGTGGTCTGAGCTGGGATGGTCCGATGGTCATATTTCTCTTGTAACCTACATATTTCTTTTTCTTTCGCCCCAGCTGCCAGAATTCTACAATGTTTTTCTCAGACATTGGCTAGGGGTTTTCTACAGTGTATGGTTAATAACTTAAAATGGGTTATGATTTTCGAGTCAATTTGACATTATTTGACTTCGACCCACGTAAAGATAGTTCTGTAATATAACTTACAATTTAAGGTTTCAAACAGCTATGGTGGGAAAAGTTACAAATTGCTGCTTTTATCAAAATCTGATTGTTACTTACATCGTCATATCATGTGCTTTTGGACATTTTCCATAGCAGTATTTTATAGTGTACCATGATAGCATAATTGCATTCGTTGAAGTACCATTAATAACCATCTTAATGCTATTGTATTTACTGTGTGGTATATTTAATAATAATATGGCAGTAATTTATTGACATTTATAGCAACTTCAAAGTAAATGGTATGGCCATTGGAGAACATCACTGTTTGTTACTGCAACAGTCATTTTTTATAAAGGAAAGAAAGAACAAGCAATTTTCTACTGATCCTGGCGCCAATTGGGAAATGAAGTTGTTAGCAATGTGCTTATATAAGCATTATTCATTTATTTACTGTAATGTTTTATTTATGGCGCCATTGCTTTCAGAGCTCACCAGATAAAGTATCAAAGGGATTTCTAGTTGTTTAAGGAGAATTTCAGAACCACTGATTAAATTTACAATTACGCTTTTCATTTTCCACTGATAACATTCAAACTGCTCTTGTTTATCAGTGCAGACGTAGCTTCATTGAGGCATTTCATTCCTTATGATGTAGCACACATCTAAGTCAACATGAGTATTCTGTATAGGGTGAACGGATAGCAGTTGTGCGTTGTTCTACCACCTGCTTATTCTTACCTTCAGGTCTGAGCAGCTTTCTTCAGGCGCTAACAGCCGGGACTATTGCAGAGTCACTAGTAAATGTGCACGGCCTGATCTTTTAGTAGCCGTGTTCTAGGTATAAGGGCTGCTGGGGGCTACGTACAGCTGTGTGCTGTAGCCCACAGCCCCTTCACTAGCTGAGCCAGCTTCACTGGCACCAAGTGTGTTTTCCTACATTGCATTTCTTTTATTGTTGTCTTTGTTCTGTTCAATAAGAGCACTGTAGGGATGTGGTTTAGAGTTGTCGACCTATAAGCATGGTATGTTCATTGTGTTTTTGTTTGCTCTGCGACTGAACAGGAAACTATGAGGTTGCATTGATCAGCAGGATATTTTCAGCAATGGCCATATCATGCAGTAACATAATAAGCACAGCTCAAAGTTTGGGTCATTAGTGTAAATCGAATACAAATAAATGGACGTTCATGAGCAGAAAATGGTTGTAATAGTCATCTCTAAAGTTGTTTGTAATCTAGGGGCCATCTTAATGATGTACTAAGTTAATTTCCTTATTACCTGATTTTTTTAACGCTTTTATTCCATGGTGGTCATGTTTGAAGGTGATGAGTAGCTTAGCGTTTAGAGATCCGGGCTGAAAAACATAGAAGTACAGATTTAAACACTGGAAGGGGTGGCTGAAGTATGGGAGATTTACTGGAATTTAAGAGTCAAAGTACCATTACTTGTACAAATTTGGGCAAGAGTGTCTGCTTAAAGAGACATGTACAGGTGTCATATACAATTTGTTACTTTGCTGTAAAATACCATAACACACTGATTTTATGTCTTTACTTAAAGCATAAATTCATAATACAGAAGGAAAATAACAAAGATGTGTAAATATATTTGTTTATTACAGTAATTTTATTAAAATAATGACAAAAATATGATTTTAATACATTTCTTTTATTTAGGCAAAACATATTTATTATTTTCTCGATTTGGGGGTGACATTTGACCAGATAACATTAACATTACCAGAAAAAACATTTGCATTAGAGCACCTTGCTTTAGCACCTCTTGCAGGCACATATTTAATGTCCTTTTCAAAGATTTTTTTTAATGATCAACTAAATGTTCCGTGCTCAGTTTCCCCCAGCATTGCCATTATAGACCAATACATCTGCTCTACCGACGAGAGCCCTCAACGTCATGTAAAAAAAAGACACGATAATAAAGGTTTTTAAAAAGCCATGTAATGTGCCGTGAGGTAAAAATGAACAATGGCACGATTTTCACAGAGGTTGTTAGGTTTTTAATGCATGATTAAACTGGTGCCATCCATCAGCAAATTCCCTGGAAGGCATATAACTGATAATGTCCCCATTGCGTGTTAATGCCTGTTACGAGGAGCGCGGATTTCGAGCTGCTGGGAAATACAAACGGAACCCTTGGACCAGTGGATTAGCGTTTCTTCTTCTGTTTTTGGTTGTTCCTATAGCCTAAATTGACAGTTTAGTGTATAATTTGGATTGCAGAGACTCTGTTTTGCCCTTTGAAAACTGATATCTGAACTGTGAATGAGAGATTAGAAAAAAGATTGTGCATTTCAGTAAAATTTTAGTTTGAAGCGGAGAATTGGTAAATTTGACAAAGTGTCTCTGTGTTGGCGCTTTGTAGAGGCCGTATAAGACATCATTCGGAAGTCGACGGAAACTTTGAACTTCCTTTGAACTGTTGAAAGATTGAGGTTAAGTGCAGCTCAGAGGAAGTGATCAGCATCGCTTTAATTGCCGTTGTTGACAATGAGACAAATGTGCTACTGTAGCGCCCTGCTGTCACTTTCCTCCTGGCAGATAAGCAGTTAAACAGTTTCTTCTGTATCGTCCAAATAGCATTTAGTGTTTAGACTTAGTTTCAAGGCGTCAAATGATAAAATCAGTCTCATTATGGAAAAAATGCTTTGGCTTCAGTCAACCTAATAGTGTGTGCGGAGCTCTACTGGTCATGTGTCACATGCTTATGATAAGTGTGGTTTGCTCAGCGTGAGATGAAGATGGGTTGCCCTAGAGTTGGGTATATTTGTTATATCAAGTGTATGTTTATGTTTTAATTTACATTCAACTATCATGGTATTTGGTTGGATACTATATTTGACAAGTTGGTTTTATGGAAGCTCCAAAGAAACATTTTTAAGGTGGTTTCCTGGTTTTAACTGGTTTATTAGTCTGGTGGTCTCTTACCAGGTGATAAGTGCCAAACGGCCACACAAAAAAAAACTTAAAAACAGACCAGCTTGTTTTGGGAGAGAGACTCTCAGGGGCTTTTTATATGAATACTACATTATAGTGCAGTTCTTCAAAAAAGGTGGCAGATATTACAAATAAAATGTTAAATAACAAACATTTTTATTTACCGAAGCTATCCTCACATTTATTTTTGTATTAAATTTGCTTCTTTGGGAGTATTTTAGCATGCTGAAGATCTTGCTCATATCAGCTATAGGCTGTTTCTATAAGTATCCCCTTTAATGCATTACTTAAAAAAATGCATATTAAATCTATATTATCTAACACACAACATTTCTTTTTTAATTAAGTTTATTATTTAATCGGAATAAACCCGTAGTTGTTAAGACAATTTATTGTGTGTTCCTTCGTGTTACCATGTTACCATATTACGACCATGGTAAGTTTATATGAGGAGCATGAGCAGACTCCATATTTAGAGCACGATATCTCCCTCCCTCATTTCTTGTCCTTTGAACTTCTTCCCCTGAGCTCTTCTACCATATTATCAGCCCGCAACGTGCCGTTAAATCAGACTGCTATTAGATGAGACACTTCCGGCCCTACAGGAGGGCTTCAGTAAGACGTGCGCTAGAGTGGTGTGTGAGAGCAGACACGATCAGATGAGGTTACAACATCTGACCTTGCAGCATCTGAGACGAGGAGATGCTTCGGGTGGTGCGATCAAAATCACATTACTGTATAAGTACTTTTGGATCACGGTAAAGATATCACAGTAGTTCATTTGTCTGGTAGTTTAAAATATCTGTTGCGGGGTAAATGTTATGACAGAATATCTACGCATTTCTTTAAATCATATATATACTCAGTGTATATACTGCCTTCACTTGCCTTTCTTGAAATGATTACTTTCATTTTGATGTATTTTGGCATATAGTTTGCATTAGTTAAAGTTGTAATACGTAACTTTTTTGGGTTAAAATAAAGGTCAGTGTTGTGCCAACAATCTTATCATAATGATTTGTAAGTTCAGCTGTGGGGTATAATTTGACTTGGACACACACAAAAAATATCTAAAATAAGCAGCAATTTTACTGTTCAACCAGAGATGGTGATATAGAGGCAAAATTATGGATTGCATCTTAAAGCAAACTCACTCTCTCTCTCTCTCTCTCTCTCTCTCTCTGCACACTGGTGTAGTGATATCTTTCTTTTACAGCAGCAGGGTTGTATTTATCATTGGAGCAATTAGAATGAAGGCTCACACCTTCATGAAGCGAGAACGGAAAGGACAGACAAACAGAAAGTGAGAATTTCTAATACTGATATTTATTGAAATCAAAACAAAAAAAGTGTTTGCAAACTTTCTGTATACCGTCTGTGTGCGAGTTATGCCAGGTGCGAATACTGGGTTGTAACAAATTGCACGTTATGTGTCACACTTTGAAGTTGCAGCTTGGTAATATTTCATAGGAAGTTTTAATATTGCTATTCATTTCATGTTCAAGTATTAGCTTGTCAGAAGGTTCACAATCTCAAAACTCATATGTCGGATTTAATTCTGACCTTTTCTTTTAATAACAGCCAACGTTGTTGCATGCCAGCTTGAACTTTATTTTGTCACTCTTTCTTGAATACATACAATATTAAACTCATTAGTTGTGCTCAGGTCTCATACTTAGATTTGTTTTATACCTTTTTAAACCTTAACTATAACATTTTGGGGTTTTACTAGTCCCACACTGTCTGTGTTATATAAGGATATTTCAGATCTTGTGGATTATAGAGGAGTGAGTGCTATTGCTTTTCTCAATCATCGGCAAGCGGATGATAAAACAGGAAGACCAATCCCATAGAGGGAGTGACCGGAGCTATCGTAAAGACCATCGTATCATAAAAATGTGGGCTCTTTCACAAGCAAACGTCTGCCTTAAAACGAAACCTTTGCAAATGCCCATATTAGAAAGTATTTTTGCATAGGCACGCATCACTTACATATGTATAAATCAAATAAAAAAACATAAAGACTGCTGATGTGTTTTGCTTTTAGCAATGTTATTAACATCTTGTCTGTTTGAGGCACGTTTTGTTCTGACAATCATAGATATCACATGAAAGCACATAAATGCAGCTCTTTATAGTAATCTTTCTTCATAATTCATTTCAGCACATTCCTTTCATGTATTAGTCAACATGAGACGAACATCTATTTATGGTTTAATGCACTAACAGAATCAAGTAAAAAAACGGCAACACGCCGTTTTTGTGTTTGGGCTGATTCCCAAGTCGGCTGTTGACGAGTGGTAAAAAACGGTCACGCTTGCGTGAGAGCACAAACATTACTTCAAAGCAGACACCAGAGTGCTGACTTTCGTCACGATTAATCACACTTGCGCTTCTTTTCCAGCGTTTTTATTTATTTGTTTACTCCTTTTGGCTGAAGCTTTTCCTCAGATGGAGGATTAGCAGAGTTAGTCCTGCCTCATTTGACAGCTCATTCGGATACTCTAAAGACCCTGGTGGACAATGCGGGTCTGTTATCTGCTCTGCTCCATGAGCGCTCGGTTTTGACAGCACAGCCGGATCTCGCTAACTCTCCATCAGAGCCCAGGGAGCTTCCCGAGTACTGGGAACGGTGCACCCTCGCCAGCGCTAATCACATACCACAGCAGTTCACTGAATCACCAAGCCAAAATGCCACAGTCTCTTACGTTAGGCTAATGCATTCCACTTTTATTGCTAGCTGTTAAATAAGCCCTTAGGACGTATGTACGCACAGTATACGCAGCACTGTATCTGTCTCTTTATAGTTAGCCTTTCAGACACATCTTGTCATGAAATTAGATGTTCTGTAGTTGCACAAGGGTGTGAATTTAGAGCCATTTTCATTTTTTATCTCCCAGCTTTTGGAGATGAAAATGTATGCGTGTAATGGGTTTCTGCGTATCAGAATGACGGACATTTTTTATTTATTATGGGCGCTCAAATGACTGTAATTAGAGCTTATCTGACTGACATCAAAATGTGTGTCATCGACCCACGAACGTGAAGCTTTGCGGAAAAATATGATATGAAGTATGACTCAGGCTACAGAGTGAATAAAACCTGTTCTGATTAAAGTGTATAGATTTTTTTGTCTTTGTTTGAGATTTAATAAAATAGACTTAGCTTTGAGTGTAAAGTAGATTGGGCTTTAATTGAATATAAGTTATTTTTCCATTACTGCGTACACATAAAAGATGGCATCATTTTTATTTCAATGAAATAAGAGGTATTTTTCTCTGCATGTTCGACTTGAAGCAAATTAGAAATGGAATGCATAACCCTTGTGTGGTTTGCAGTTGTGTGATATGCATGTTGAGTTTTTACAGAACAAAAATTGTCTACTTGTAAACGTATGTTTTTAAATGTAATTCTATTTTGTTTTTCTTTCTACCTTAGGATTGTGTCTTTTTTCAAGATAAATATGTTTTTCCACCCGGGTAATAGATTAGGACATTATTAGTACATAGAATGAAAAAAATAAACTTTTATCAATTAAGGGAAATGATAAATATTAACCATAAATGGACAATTCCAGCGTTATGGATGTGACATTTTCAGTCAAAACTTGAAATATGAATTCTCATAGACATCCATAAATCAGAAAAAAAATCTATCCACAAGTTTATTTTTAAGCGAGAATTCTCATAAAAAAAACAGGACAACTGATTGAGAGATGACAGACTTTGTAGGATTTCTTTGAATTACAATGTACAAACCAGAAGAAATGATACCAAACAAATGGAGATGTAATGCCCCCTTTATAGACCTCAAAATCATTATTTAATTTGAATTTTCTTGTGCTCATTTTTTAGGAATATGTGTTGTTATGAATGTGACAATTCACTTACATGTATGAAACACTAATAAATGCTTTAAAAACATTAAGAGAGACTTCACATGGGTATTTAAACAACCAAAAATGGACATATGACCTATCAGTATGATAAAAACCTTAGGTCAAAACTTGCACTCATTTGCATGCAATTCCCCAAATGCTTTACATCAAAGTTGCTTGTAAAGTGAACATTTGTAATTTTATGTTTTTTTTAATCATATACATTGACTGAATAACAAACAAATAAACACCAGACAAGGGTTAATTTCGACTATTGTCAATTTTGTAATTTTGTAAAATAATAAAATAGAAATATATTCACTTGCTCGTTCCCACAACTACTTTGCTTCTCTAAATCAGTCCATGAATACTCAATATTTCTACAGTATGATTTGTGTAATTTGAAGCCCTGCTATTGGCTGGGCAAACACATAATCCTGCCACAGACTCGTGCCATTGGTTGAGCCAGTTTTGCCGCGTTTGACTTCAGATTCTCAAACAAAGCAATGTTTGAGGAGGATCACAGGGCCAGAGTGTTTCATTTACAGAGGAAAGTAGCATTCATTGGTTCAGTGATTTAAAATCGCGTATTCACATTAGGCCGGTATATATGCAACTTAACCTGTAAACATTATACATGTTCGAGAAACAAGTGAATTGTTATAAAACTTAATGTAGACTATTTATTGACTTTAAAGCAAATGTGGTAATTATACACTCTGAAGGCATAAATAAAACATGTACAAAAACTAATGTACACAGAAGAATAGAAACAGAAGCTTTATTAGATTTGCTTCCCCGTCTCTTTGAATGATTGCTAATGATGAAGTGCCTTTCAGCAACAGCAATAATGAAAACAAATGTATTACTTTCTTCCTCTCTCCGCCGTATGAGAGAAGTGATTGTCAACGCTAATGTGATTAGCATGCAATGAAGCGATAACCAGAAGCAAGGCGATAGTATTGTCAGCTAAGATCATCCAGTATGCCTCCAGTTATCTTCCTCTAAATTGTTTTTATTGTTGAAATAATAATGTACAATTATAGACTCTTACATGACGTTCATTGATGGACACATGTTGTTTCATTCCAGCGGCTAATGAATGCACAAGTGAGCTTCAACAAAAGAGAAGGGTCACTTGCAGAAAAATAATTAGCACAAATAACATTGCTAAATACGTGGGTATCATAGATATAAATAACTAGATGCGTATCTGTTTCTATGGGCCGCTATACATAGGTCGTCCGCCATATTGGAATGGTGCAAGCCAGTCCGTTAACACTAAAATCAAGCTGACTGTGTATGATTATGAAAACCTATTTATTGTTGTGTAAGCTCAAACTTTATATCCGCTACACTAACACATGACAACAACGAAAGGTTATCCCATTTTGGGGAATTTAAATCCCTTTGGTTTTGACAGCCATGGCATTCTAGTCAACTGTGAGTGACGTCAGTGGACCGTTCTAAGATGGCGGACACGTCTACGTGCCTTGAGCGTTTTAATGCGGCATCTTGTTATATATGGTGGATATGCTGTAGATTAGCATTAGCAAAACTATTCTGACATAAATGTTTTGTGTGATTTAAGCTAAACCAAATGTATTTGTTTTGGTTGTCTATTACTTTTGATTGTAATTTGACATACTGTCTTAATGTTGTCTGCATGCCTCTTATTCTGGCCAATAACTCTCTTGTTAGTCAGAAAGAGGTTGTGTAAATGACATGTAAAACAACCAACCACAGTTTGTTCTGCTTTTATATTATGTTCAGAACAGGTGTATATGATATGGTTAAATCTATGACTGCCATTATTGTAATGAAAGCTTGGCAAAGAGTTCTGGAAAGAGATTTGGGCAACTCCATGCAATGTCAAATGTGAGATAAAAACGTTTTATCAAAGGTTTTCACCAGATGTTTGGTGGTTTTAATACCCATGTGAAGTGTCTTTGAAAGTTTATTTTCCTGTTTATTTGTTTTAAAGCATGATTGTTCATCGTCAGGTAAGTGAGTTGTCACACCCATAACTGAATTGTCACATCCATAACGGTCAATATTCCTCATAAATGGTCACTATTTTGGGGTCTATGAAAAGCCATCCCTTCTCCATTAGTTGGGTGTTTCTTTTGGTTCATACATTTTTATTCACAGAAATCCTACAAAGTATGTTTCGTCTTTTTTTGTCACATCCAAAACGCATGAATTTTTTAAATAACAATTTGCATATGTGCATAGACTGGTATTTTTCAGATGTCCGGACTATCAACAGGGATTTAGTAAATTATTAACAGACGGTTCAACAAATACATTCTCTGAGACTTAATATTTCAATTTTTGGACTGAAAATGTCACATCCATGACGCTGGAATTGCCCCTTTGGGTCTTCGCACAATGATGTGCAAAGAAGCTGCATTAGAATTACTGGAAATATCAATCTTGACATTTCCTATTTGGTCACTGAGAGAACCAAGTTGTTTCAAAAAGGACTTTCTTGATGCTTTTGGCTACCAGGCGCTGTCATACCCTGCTCTCCGTATCACCCTACCAGCACAGACATTAGAGGTTGTAATGAGGCTGAAAAAGAGACAATCATTTAGCTTCAGCCTGCTGGCATGTACGCTCTCTAATGTTAGTCTCTGTTTCAGAGTAACCTTGGGCCTGATCTCCATCATATTCTCTGAAAAACAAAACCACAACTCTTGAGTCTATCCCCGTGTCCATCAAATATGTTTGGCATGGGACTCATCTCTATCTTACTGTATCTGTTTGTTTGTTTTATGTGATTCTGTGCAGTTTACATTACATTTACATTTAGGCAATTGGCAGACGCTTTTATCCAAAGCGACTTACATTGCTTTATCCTATACATTTTACATAGGTATTTGCAATCCCCTGGGACCTTGCGTTGTTAACGCAATGCTCTTACCACTGAGCTACAGGAAAGTTTCTTTCCTTGTGAGAGTTGCTCACAAACCAGCACTGTCACGGTCTCAGCAGCGGCTCTATCTCAACTGTACGGGTGGCCTGCTCTTTGCAGGTTACACAAAAAGCGCTTTCCTCAGTTTGACCCCGAGCAAAACGCTTTCACGGAGGTCAAGAGAGAGAAAGAGGTGGATGACCTATAGTGTAGGAAACCTCGCTTCGCACTGCCTTTTTCCCTCTTTGTGCTGAGTGGTAAACAAGGCCTCATCCAAACCTCATCAGCGGACGCTGGGAAAGAAGTGTGGCGGCCCAACTATTTGTAATGTGTTGTTGCTCTACTTCTCATTACTGGCTCCGAAAGAGGACCCAACAGGAATGTCATATAAATCAAAGGCAGGACTTTCTGTCTTTTTTTATAAAAGGGACGAGAAATGAGATTGTGGGCTGTGGTACTCCAATAAATGAGCCTGTAGAGGCTGTGCCATTATCGTAATGATGTATGATACATTTTCTTTTATTTTCAGCGTGATCTGACTTATTGGCTCAAGTATCCATTTCCAAATGGATGGGGTAGGGCTTATTACTAAATTAGGCCTTTGTATCATAGATCTGTCACTCAAAATCTAATGGAGGTACTGTTTGTTACATTATCTCTCCTCTGAGCATTTGATATGTAGAGCATTAGCTCGCCTACCGCCGAACTGTGTAAACTAACACAGCGGGAGGGTTCTTCTCATTGCCTCGCATTTCACGCATTCATTTCACACAAATTTGTCTTATGACTGATTTGTGTTGTGTTTGGGACAGAAATAGTCACAGAAAAGCCTCATTACCCCGTTCCATTAATGGCAGAATAATTCTTATCAATCATTTATACAATAGTTTTTTGCAGGATAACTGCGGTAATGTGCCGTCGCGAGTGAATTCCATTACGCTCGTTCTTCGGTTTCGTGAAAGCAGCCTTTTGCATTTTTCATGGATGGTGGTCTCAGCAAATGCGTGGAGAACGGATCGATACCTCATCCCTAGCTAATCTTAAACCATGGCAACAGCTAAGGCTGGCAGAGATTGGTCTTGTACCGGGCTTTAAAGCAAGATGCAGTCTTTGAAAGTCAGGATATTGTGAAATTATTTTACTTTAGCGCCACAAGGCCGACAGCTTGTAAATACTGACTGTGTCTTTGTGCAGGTAGGTATTAATGTGTATTCATTTGTGTCTACAGTGGCCGATGGTCTAGCTCGCATCTAATGTAGTGTATGCTCAAGTAATCATTCTCAATTGGTGAGTCACAAAAGGTTTTGTTTCGATAAGGTTGCAAGCAAGCAAGGTTACACATAATAAATTAGAACAATACGAACAATATTATAATGCTTAATAAATATTATAATGCGTTACCAGACGTTAAAATTTGTCTGATCAATCACTATTTTAGTGCCAAATTTTGTCATCTGATTGAAACTAGCTAACTTGGAAAGTGGGTATGATGCCCTCATCTATCAACAATGAAGAAAAACAGTACAAAAAGAAACAAAAGTTTGTCTCAGACTGCTAAATTTAGGTTCACTGCAGCAAGTGTAAACTTTGTGCAAACTACAGTTTTATGTGATTAATTGCGGAAGTTGAAACCATTGAAATTCAAGAAAGTCTTACTAACCAAACATTTTCCAAATGAGTCTATGTCATGTTAATTATTTCACATATTGGTGAACCTGTCAATTCACGATGGTATGAATAAACATTATTGATTCATTTTATTTACTCTATTGTGTTGTTTTTTTACAGTTAGCAACTTGAGTATTATGCCGAGCTGCCACTTGATGTCCAGTGTTAAATCGGGGTCATGAAGTAAACTGTTGAAGACCCACTGTGCAACAATATACTTTAATTAACTTGCTTCAGTATATAACAAAGTCCCTTTAAGGATAGTCTCCCCACTCTCTGGCCATATTTGCAACGCCTCTGCACAGCTATTTCAGTCATATAGTTGAGGGAGAAGACCGATATCTCCATAATCGTTGCCTAAGGTCACAATAAAACAACATATTTTTAACAACAATTAGACTTTAATTAGACAACTACTGTATAATGTACCCTGATACTACATACACAGTGCATCTGAGAATGGTTATTTGATGTCTCTAGAAGATGTCTGTAAGTTGTTTATAATTAAAAATGTATGTAAACTTGCCTTTTCCAAGAAGTTTAGGATGTTTTTACACAGCAGATGTTTTCCAGATCTCCTGGGGCCGGACTCACAAAATATCCTTAAGAAGATAATTCTTCTTAACTGCCATGTTCTTTCTTAATTTCTAATATAAGAAAACAGTTAGGAATGTTATGCATTCCAGAAAAAAAACTTTAGAAGATTCTTAAGAAGAATCCAAATTCTCGAAAGAAATGCTGTCGTAAATAACATCTTAAAATTAAGACTGGTTAGAAAAAAGGTAAGATGTTTAATACATGTATTAGTTTTTTTCACTTTTGACAGAATTGAGCCAGAATCATAATTTTGACGTTTACTCGCAATTAAGGAATAGCCTATTTTTTTATAATAATGATAAGGTTAAGCTCCCTTACTTTAACTTTTCATTATTAAAAAGTGCTTTATTATAATATTCTGCGATAAAGTGACTTGAAACAGAGAGGGTCACAATTATTTTGCCGTTGTAAGACACAATAAGTATTATAATAAGTATATTTTTTATAAGAACAATCTTATATTTTGTCTTAAGAACAGTTTCGTGAATCCGTCCCCAGATCTTTATCAGACATCTTAAAAAGATGTACCTGTGCTGTCTGGGTAAATTAGGGCTTTCACAATGTCAGATTTTCATTACACTAATATCATGGCTAAACAAATAGCGATTTGTGTTTTGTTTGTATTTTTTTTTTAAACGCTACCCCTCAAATGCATCTCCAAATTTGTATATTTTCCACTATATACCTGTCAATGTTGGTTTATTGTGACACCCCTACAGTATATCTACACCCATATTTTAAATTGGCGTTAGAGCACTTGATCAGTGCATTTTTCTGCAGGGTGCACTTCAGCATTTTATCAGGCTAGGCCCTAAATGTGCAAATGCACCACGGGTGTGCCGTGCCATCTTCATACAGTGCGGCCCCAGGCTAGCCACATGCAGCACTAATGAGCTGCTTATATTTTCAGTCTTGGCTCTCTCGGTCCACCACCAAAAGTTAACTTTTAAGTCTTTCATCAGTCTTTAAGAGGATTGGGAAGGATCGCTTGATTATTTTTGTTTGCTACATGACCAAGACATGAAAAAAAAAACTAATTATGTGTTGTTAGCATTGTTGTGACTGGAGCTCTGGTGGCCCCTGACGGAGGAACCACTGGAGGAATGGAGTGTGTTTAAAACAGATTAACATGAACCGGCCCCTTTGATGCAGGAGCCGATTAGTAGGAGGTTTTGAGGGCATTCGCAGGGGTGGGATTGAGCTTCAGATATTCGCTTGTTTCAGGGACGAGACCGCTCGCCAGGTAAGGGCCGCTAGGACACTGCAACGACCTCAGAGGATACAGTTAACAAAATGCAATGCAGGGATGTGAATCTGCCCTCTGTTTTGCAGAGCAAAAAGAACCCCAGGGACGTTTGAATGGGCTATCTTAAAGGGGATTTGGCAGTGTCAACCCTTTTCATGTTATGCAAGCTGAGTGTAAACATCAATAGCAGACAGGCAAAGATCATACGGATCCAGATTTTGCTCTTAAATCCTTACAGTACGGACTCTGAATGCTTTTTCACCATGAGACATTACAGCTGTGTTGAGCTCACTATTTCTGTCCGTAAGTTGGGGAAAGGGTGTTATAGGCCGTCTTCATTGTTCATTGTTCTTCACTTTCGGTTTGGATAAAAGTGTCTGCTGAATGCATATATGTAATGTCAATGAAACCTTTCTATAATGAGACACTTTACATAATGCTGCAGCCACGCCAATATGTATCAAGTATGAGGTGAACGCCATTATCAGCCAGTGCAAAGCATTAATAAAACTAGTGCACTTTTTTACAGCTTGTTTTAATACATTTAAATATTTGGGAGTCAGTCAGCATCTTTATTAAAATCTCATGTCAGTATTCCAAGTAGAATTGAAATACAGAATTTTCAAGCCGCAGCTCATGCAACAGTTCTCTGAACGAGAGACGCATACCACTCTTACTAGAAGAAATGTCGACCATTCTACTCGTTGTAGTCCTCGCTGGACTTCAATAGCTGGAAGGTGTTTCGAGGTGCCTTAGTAGCTGCAGCTGTGTGGGACCTAAACAACTGTTGTCAGATTTGCGTCCTAGATGGGGAAAAAACGACCCCCATTTAGTGTTCTTTTGATTCCAATCTCCAGGCCTCAATCTGCTCCCTCTTGCCGCCGCTGAGCGTGGCGAACAGATGGCGCCTTTCAGCAAGGCGGAGAACCGCAGAGGAGTCCCATTCGCTCCGGGGAAGTAAAACAGAGAGAGAAATAAGAGAAGGTGAACTTGGATGGTGAAGACATACGGGTCTGGTTCTCTCACCTGTAGATAAAGTTAATGGAGCATTCAGGTGTTAACTGTACTGGACATGGGTGTGAGTTCTGTCATTTGTTTTAAATGGCTTTTTGTATGTAATTAATTACATACAGTAAAAGTGTCTTTATAAAGTGTAGTTAAAATAATATCATCACTTACATAAGACTGAACTCTAGTCATTTGAAAGTGTTCGTCTGTTATTTTGTATGAGAGGCAGATTAAATAAAGACATTTTATTGGCTGTGATATAAAAAGGAGAGTATTAACACTATGTTAAGCTCTCGCAATGCCATAATATCACCAAAGAATAATTGCGTGCTGTTTTTCTATTTAGGGACAGTCTTAAAATTCCTAAACAGAAAAAGGACGACAAATTTTCCTCCCTATATAATATTAAAGATTTCTTTAACCTGTTGATGTGTTGTGCCTAATTGCTGACTTTTGTGTTCTTTCAAAGAGAAGGATATTCTGGAGGGCGCATGAAGTGTGTTTGGGTCTTGGGATCTTAAATGGGTCTTTTGTAATTGCGGTCATTAAACGTTGTTTTATTGCGCAAGAATAAAATTTCCATTAATGTTTTGTCTATAAAATAATACATTTGCACGCGTTTCCAATATATCCTCGTCTTTATCACATTACACCAGTGCTCGAGCGTATTGATCGTGTCCCGCTAGATGGCTATGTGCAGGAAAATGTATGACTTTTCCAATGGTGAATCCTCCTTCCGCTCATTATGCGGTTTCTTGTCTTTATGATTCTTTGACGTGTGAATACGGTAATGATGTTCACTCTTTAACGCTTGCCAAAAAGTTATTTGGCTGGGTGCTTCTGAAGTTTTAGCCAAAAGCCCCAATCGAATATCAAATGAATCATCAGAGCATGAATGCTACACGTCAAGAGACATTCCTGTTGTGCCAATGTAAGTACTTTTGCTACCCGTTTATGAAAAAACTTGAAGGATCTCCAAGGCCGCAGTAGGTAATGAAGCATTGATTGATGGCAGGCCCAGTGTGGTTGTCTAGATGATCGCAATTTATTTGAATCTAGTGTAAGATAGATGCTCTTGTAACCAACAACTATTGTGGCACTTTCATGCCTTGACCTTTAGACTGTAAATACGAGCCAGAGGCGATGATGGGTGCTTTTAATCTGCGACATTAAAGACACCACTGAGACAGTTGGGGGAATCAAAATGCTTTTGTTACCTGCAATTTTTGTAACTGTTCTTTTAGTGAACTTTTAGCTTTTGGCCTCAAGTGTTCATAACGGTCCTTGGGAAGAAATAAGCACAACGTTGTCCACACAGCTTCTTGAGCATACTCAATCGTGGATTGAAAGGGTTAGATAAGTTTGACACATGCGCAGTACGTCGCCGTGCGCTGTTATACCATCCGCTCAGTCCCCAAAAATGGACTTCCCGCAGATGGGGTATGCAAACGACCGTTGACCCTCCTGATGATGAATATGATGTTACGGCCAGACTATACTTTTGGCATTAGTGTTTTTCTTAGGGGTGGGGCTGAAACCTAAAATTCTTGTCATCCAATAATTTTAGAGGTATCTTGGTCTCAGTTGATGCTTCTTAAATGGTTTGGAAAAATAAAATAAAAACAATAAGACATTTCATCATTACATTAAACAATTGGTCAAAATTATGTTATTCACAACTTATTTAACTGTGACGAAGGTTGTGTAGTTTGGGACTTTTTTAGGCTTTATCTACTAAGTCAAATGGAATGCAAAAACCTTGAAGCTCATTATCTTAAAACCATTCAAAATGCAGATAGAACCTTATAATTCCATGCCGACAATTTGTTAAAAGACATTTGAAGTAAAACAGTAAGATTTTTGCAAGTTTCAGGCCAGGGTTTTAGCTTCATTGGTCTATTTCCTCAAATTACACCGAACCAAGGTTATTCTCTATTCAAATGGTCAGTGACTAAATCTTTTATATCGTCTGTTTCTCTGGTTTTAAGCTACCGATAGACTTCATGTGATTAAAAAATAGTTGAAATGCTTATTAGTTTCATTTCTGTTACATGCTCTGTACCATTGATGTAAGGTTTCTTCCACCTCGCACCTTTTTAAAGTTTAATTCCCCTTTTGTAAATCACATATTTGTGTGTTCGAAGCAAATGTAAATGAAGCGTGAAATTCGCCCATAAGTGACACGAGTCACTAGATTCGTATCTTAATTTTAGCGCCTGCATTTTATACAGTCAGAGGTCTTATTATCTCGCAGGCAAGAGTCTGGAGTCTAGGATAACTTATTGCTCTTTCATTTTACCATCTGCTGCAAAACCTTTTTAGCTTTCAGCTTTGTGCCCGTAATAGTTATCATCAATGTGAAGACACGTCTCACCTCAAGACAAAAGCAACACCTCTGCATTTCTGAAAATAGAAGAAAGAAATTAGATTACTTTAAAGTTAATTAAAAGTTATGCATTATTATGCAGACAAGGATAGAGGAGATACTCTAGAGAGTAGCCTACTGTAGGTTTACCTTGCTTTTTACAAGGTATTAAGTAAATAACGTACAGTTTTTGTATAAAACAAGTATTGTTCTTCTAACATATTCAAATAATTTTACTGTATAAACATACTGTATGTATTTAATAATATACAGGCTATATTTGTATTGCTTACCCATCTACATGATTCTCCAAGGTGCTACTATGGTACATGTCCAGAATGTTCTCTCTTTATAAATGTTTTCTTCTTATAAAATTTTACAAACCCTCGGAGAACCAAAGGCACGCTGGAGCTTGAAGGGAGCCGCAGGAAGCCTTGCTTAATATTTGATGCTGCAACATGCTCTTCTGGTCTTTCTGTCCACTAAGCACAGCACTGTCGTAAAACCAAACTACCCCATGGTCTCGTATACTGCAACCATTTTATGGATATAAGATCTGTGGTGCTAACTCATTTCCTGCCTTTTCAGCTCTCAATTCACCATCAGCAGCTGTGCTCTTGTGCTGAGGGCAATCGATGCCCCTTCATCTGCACTGCCATTATTTTGTTCGTCAAACTGCGTCTACGAGCGAGTGTACATTAGTGTAAACAAAATCCGGTATTTCCTGCTGATTGTTGTTAGATGTTAATGTAATCACGTCTCGTTGAGCGGTTTTCCCTGTATATCCAGTGAATATTGCTTGCGAATGATTTCGGCTATTTATTACGTTGTTGTGATTATAAAGACATAATTTACAAGCTCTTAAGCTTCAACAGGGGATTAACTAGAGCGAAGCTCGTCTGAAGGCCTCGCTTAGTTAAGCACCTTCATTCACGTGTGTTTGCCATTTGCTTCGGAACGCAAGGGCTGTTTAAACATGGCCTCAAGGCCAGGGCTCTGTAATTTAAGTGCCGAGGCTGTTTGAAAGAGAAAACTGCCCCTGCTGTTTGTACCAATTGCCCTCGCAATTGGCTCTCTGTACAGCCTGTTCTCCCGGGGAATAGGAAGACACAATGGGTTGCTGTGGCGACGACAGACACTCTGCCTACCTGCGAACCGGAGCCCGCCGTCAGTTCGCCCGCTCGTTTAATTAGGTGACTTCTGAGTAGATCAGGGGCTCTGGTAGCGTGGGTGGCCTGCTGTGTCCGGGGCACGAGACCACGGCAGTCATCGGCCGGGCTTGAAGGGCGAGCCACATGGGAAAAGTCTGTCAGGAACTGAAGTAAGAGCAAGTAATGAACAAGCTTTGAGGAACAAAAGTTTGTAGGAGGGAAGTGCTTTGATTTGGTAGCAATGACTTCACCTTCTTTGCAAAGCGGGTAAATGTAACTTTGTAGCTTATTTGAGCGTGTCACCTTGGGCTCCACCAATCATGTGAGTTTGGCTACAGTAGAATATTTCGAAAGGGAACCCAGGGTATAGAGAGATGTATGGCTTATTACGTTGTAATTTCCTTACACTACTAGCATTTGTCGTGTCAAATATTTTAATTTCTTAAAAAAATGCCTTAATGTAATACTCATTTTAACCTAAGGAGGCCGCCATTCCGATGATGTATAATGGTTGCACGCACAGGCAGACAAACTGAAGTAAACACAGACACAGTAATGAGTTCTTCAGTAAATATAAGGTGCTGTAGGATAAAAAAATATATAAATAATGCTAAAATAATAAAAAAAGAAATTTTGCTATTTAAATTTTGTTGGTCATGAACACTACAAACACACATATTAATTACAGAAATCATTGCAAATGTATATATATAATATACACATGTTTTTAGCTATTATATTTATCATTTATCATTAAGCCTATTGTCTTCTCTCACTCGGTCATTAGCCTTCAGGGGCTAATATTCACGTGTGCTTTAATACAGAATAAATAACCGAACCACAAGCATCTTATTTTTGTGTTTATCGGTATATTCTCATAATGTAATAAGTATTTGATAATGGTGGATGATGAATGATGTCTTAAATAGTCTTGACTGTCTGTTGACGGTAGTTTAAAGCTATGATTTAATTCATGTTTACTTACTGAACAGACACTTACTTGAACGGATTCTTCTTTTATGGAAGGCTGGCTGGCTTGTGTCAAGAGGACATACAGCCGCCTACTGTCCATGTTTATTTATATATCTGATCTTATGTTTGACATCTCATATTTTTCTGTTATATATAGGAAACGTGTGTGCTTCCCTGTAGTGTTAAGAGGACAGCTTAAGGTTGCAACCATTTGACATCACAGATTTCGACTCGAAAAATGGCAGCCTCCGGGTAAAAAATGTTTTTTAAAGTTTATTAAAACTCTGACAGTTACACTATTTTTTATTTCACATTCATAATGTCAATGTCATTGTTAATTTATTAAGCCATACATCTCTCTATACCCAAGGTTCCTTTGAAGCAAATATTTACACAATTATTAGTAATACTGTTATTTCAGTTGCTTAAAGGAATGGTTGAGGTTTTGAACAAGCTCCTTTCCTTGATTTTAAATGAAAATTATATTTATTCACCCTTATGTTATTTCAAAGCTGTATGAATGTCTTCTGCAGAACACAAACGAAGATATTTTGTAGGATGTTGGTAACCAAACAACATTGACCCCCATTGACTTCCATTGTGTGTGGTCACAAAACCACTGAGACATTTCTTAAAAGATCATCTTTTGTGTTTTACTGACAAAATGACTTTTTGACAGGTTTTAAACGACATGAGGGTTAATAGAATTTTTGTGAACTGTCCCTTTAAACGTAACACACAACTTGTGCCATAAACAATGTCTCAAATTATGCTTTTCCTTTGAGGAGAGGTTTGTAATTTTTAATGGTGAGACTAACAAAATGTCAGGCTTGGATTAAAAGAACACTGGAAAAACAACTAGTATGATTTACTTAATTTTTCTGTTAATTTGCTTAATTTTATGCACACTTTCTTTTTTATTTACTGTTGCAAGTTTTTCCACACAGATTGTATAAAGTAAATTTACATAAAGGCACTGTGTGCAAAATTATGCAAATTAAAACAAAAAAATAAGTATATCCAACTAGTTGTTATTTCAGTCAACAATCAAGTTATATAGACATCAGTATAAACGCTAGCAACTGTATGTAGCAATACAACCAAAAACTCTCAATAATTACACACTTTACATTTAAAATTCCCATCTCCAGACTTGACTCTTTCCCGGTGCTTCTGGATAGTCTGGGAAATGAGAATAAATTACACAAGGTAGAATTAATTAAACACAGAGCTGCCTTCATCTGTAAGACAAATGCTTCCTCTCCCCGCATGCAGGAATGCAGAACTTGCTCGGGCTCCTCTGTGACTTTCAGCGCTTCTAAAGGACCTTAATATGTAGTTCTCTGTCAGAGATGAAATGATTAATAGGAAATTATAGTCTTCGTTGTAGGTTAAAGTTAGGTGAAGAAAGTAAATCTTAAAATACTCTGTGAAATGAATTTCCTTTCATGCATCAGTGAAATTCAATTCAGAATATTTTAGCTTTCAAATAAATGTGTTGTACTGTTGATGCTCAGATCAGTCAAATGTTTTGACTTACTCATTGAGATGTTGTGAGGATTTATCTAAACCACCATCATATTAATGGTCCCAGATAAAAATTAAGCCTGGATGTTGAATTAACATTTGATTGGAAGGAATTGACCTATCAAGCTAATCTTCTCAGTCAAACAATACAACAATGTGATAGAAGTCACAAACATTTTTGATGGAAAGTCTTTGTACTTGTATTCAATAAGGCTTTATATTCAAAGTTTATGTATGACATTTCTGTTCCACTAGCTGCTACAAAATAATTGTTGCACATTGGTTTCAAAATGTCAAATAATTATCTTGTTCCAAATAGTTTTTTGTTCCATTTGAAGGCCTCTGTGAGACTATACTTGTAAGGTCTTCTCAAATGAGAGTGAGCACATTAATCCATTCCCAAAAGGCTCTTCCACAAGGCTGTAAGTGTACATACAATGTCATTTTGCCTTTTATGTTCATTTGATCCTGGATGTAACGTGTTTGTGATTCATTTAAACTTCATGGGATTGTTTAGGAATTCACCTGGGGTTTCTTGTTGTTGTTGTTGTTGTTACTAAACACACACGAACATTCAGTGTGTAATACAACATTTTACATACATTTTAGACTTAACAGCAGCCACATTTGTTTATATCAGTTATCAAGGTAATATTTCAACAAAAAAATACAACATCCGATGTCTTTGTGAAGATGAACCAATGCATACCTCATGGTAGTACCATGTAACCTTCAGATCATACACAAAAAGTGCTCCGCCTTTTGCAGAAAGTTGGATATTGTGGTTCACTCTTTACAACTCCCCTCCTATTTCATTGGCCAAGCAGACAGGTAGTCCCGGCCCACACTTACAGCATTTGCAGATAGCTGTCTTCAAGTTTTCACATGGGATTTTTTAAGTCGTCAGGAAGTAGGACCCTTATGTATGGTATTCCAGAACAAAAGTGACTATTTAGCAGTTGACTGCACTAAAAATCGAAATGTGAACTTGTTGGGATCTTACCAGAACACACCCCCACTTTTTGGGAGAGTTCTACAACTGTTTATAGGAATCTTGTTTTCAATACTGTAATGTAACAATAGGGAAAATAAATTCTGAAACAAGCAAATAAAATATGTACAAACAATAATTGCACGCCGATGTTTGGCATTCTTGTTGTAATGGTTTGACTTTAACATAACAATGTATATAGTGGATTAGATGAAAACATTAGTTGATGTCATTTTAATGTTTAATTGGCATTAAGTACGATGTTAGTTGCACATATGGGCATCATAAATAACAGACATTTTCATTAAAGTTGGAAGATATGTCTAATGAGTTGGGACTTTATTGTCTATAGCGAGAAGAGAGATGCCAGAGAATGTGCCGTGGTGAATTTTACATGAACACATGCCAGAATGAGACTGGATGTTAGATAACACATTCTGTGACACGCCGACAGGAGAGGATGTAACATGCTAATTAAAGTGAAAAGCTCAATTGAAACGTATGTCTGAAAGGGATTGTTTTTCCTTTAAAAACCAGCTGTGTCCTTCAACTTGGCAAACTTTGTAGATTTAATGATTTAAGACGTCACTACTTTGTCATTTTAATGTTCTTTTATAGATTTGTAGGCAGTGTTGAATCATATGGAATGCTTCGATTGTTCTCATGCAAACTCGATTGTCAGAAGATGAGCACATTGTGGAGCATTGTATGTCTACTTGTGTTATTTTATAGGCCACTTCAGCCCTATATGTGGTGTGGGAATTAATTTGTCAGATAAGTTCAGTTAAACGTTTTTTATTGTGTTGTGTTGAGAAAATGTGATTTTGTTGGTTGAATTTCACAAAACATGTCAGGGTCACGCTTTCCCCAATATCAATTGAGAAAATAAGGGAAAACGTATTTAATTTAATGCTAAATTAACAAAAAACTATTTATCAAATAATTTATTTCGAACGTTGTTTTGCGAAATTCACCCAATAAGCTATTTATTCACTGTTGATCAATAGTATTGTTAACTATTGGTCACCAGTGATCCTTTCTATATGTTTCATGAATCATTTTTCAAAGCTTATCTGTCTTTATATTTTCTTCAGAATAAAATTCTGGGCTTACTTGACTTACTTTCAAGATGACAAATCTAAATGGAAAGGAAAGATATAGACAGACAGCTTTTATATCACATTCAAAATATTTGTTTTGTTACTGTCTGTGCATGTTACTACTTGATTTGTTTCTGTTGTGTCTGCTGTTATTTGGAGGTGTGTTTTTACGTTGTGGCCCGTGTGTTGTTTTTTGTGTTTGTGGTCTACAGGTGCACCTCTCCATTGCTCATCTGCTTCCTCTTCCCCTATCGACTCCCCCTACCCTCCCTCTTCTCATGCAGCCAATCAGAGCCAGGGAAGGTTGCTAGGTAACAGTGGGGCTCAGGCCGGCCGGGACTCTGAGTCAGAGGATGAGTTTGCCCCCAATTCATTCTTAGTTAAAACCGGCTCAGGGAACAACTGTGCTCCGGCCACTGCGTCAGCTAACGGTGAGTTCCTTTAAATATCGCTGTCCCATCATCCCCTGCTGGATGCGCGCTGGAGCTTGTGGAGGGCTGAACATCTATTTTTTGAGTTTTTGTTAGTTACTAGTTGAGGGGAGGTGAGATGTTTGCTGAAACTTTAAAACTGGGCCTGGTTAAGTCATGTTTGAAAACCAAGTGAGTGAGTGTGAGAGTGCATCAAAGATGCTAAAGATTTTGTTAAAAAAAAACATGTAATACTGAGACAAAAATCAATTATAGGAACATCTCCTCTTTTTTTGATAGTTTTTTTAGTTAGAGCCAGCACAGTACTGAACATGTGATGTCAGTCTTGCCTTAGGATCCACAAATTAACAAGATCTGGAGGTGTAAATTATATGTAAATTACTAATTTATCCAATAATGATTTTTCTCAATGAAGATTATTTGCAAAAGTATGCAGCACAACATGGGTTTTAAAATTTGTTTATGTGTGTTTTGGGGTTTGATACAATTTCAAGATGCTGAAGGACAATTCACACAGTACTGGAATGTTGGAAATATATAAACAACACACCAGATTATATTTTTCTGAACAAAATTTTGACATTCTTGAAGTAGCAATGCAAAATTGTATGTTATTGTAGTGATTCCCAGATTTGTATTTGTAAGTAACTGCACATTGTTAAAATATAGTAGCATTCTGTAAACAATGCATTTTTACACCAAGTACAAATGCCAACTTTTTTTTAAGGATCTAAACACATTTTATTTGTATTTGTGATATTTGGAGTTGTTCTTGGCATTGTGAAAAATGCAAGCTTTGTTCACCACATTGTGGTGTTTGCGTGTAGTTTTGGCAGCTTCACCGTCACGGCAGCTGTCATGACTAATTTCACCCTGTGCCGTGACTTCTGATGTGGTTCACAATAAACTTCACAGTTTGAACTTGGATTGCAATGCACTCTTGCAGTTTAGAGACCTTTGTTGTGCGGAAAGATGTTTGTTATTATAGTTGTTGATGTATTTTAATTAGTTTCACTTCAAATCATCTTTAATAGAATTAAAAACTTCAAGAAGCTTTAATACGTACACAAAAACGTAATCTAAAGGATACAAATAACTTGAGTCTATGTCCTTTGAAGTTTATACACATGTGTCAATTGGCAGGTTGCCATATCTGCACTTAAATCCATTGATGAAAAGTGTCGTCCAAAATGTTTTCCACATATGGAATATTAAGTGACAACATGTTCTTAATGTTTACCAGATTCATTATCCGAATCCCATATGAGACAAATCTGGCAAAGCAATTAGACTAAATCTGTCTTGCACTGCTGTCCGTGATGTTTATAGAGCAAAAGACTACAAAATTAGAAATCAGACCAAAAACCGATTTGCTAACATGCCGGCCAGATAAAAAGCTTCACGTCGCTTTCATAATCAGAAGATAGCAGAGAGCATGGCGATGCTGTGCTGTCGATGTGAAGCCTGTCATCGCCGGCAGGTCTTGACTTTCTCCCTCAAGGCTCCTTTACAGAGCAGAACAAAAAAATGCTGTAAATAATTGATCAGCCTTTACAAGTTAACCACCCAAGGCTGGAATTACATCAAACTCCAGAGTATTCTTCTTGCCTGCCTCCACACTGCTTCCGTAAAGCAATGAATCACTCTCCTGTGGCAAAAACTTTCCCTTATCCGCACGGCAGCTAGCTTGCATTTGGTCACCTTAGCCGTGGCACCCCGGTGCTAAAATGGGCTTTATCTTTTCGACAAATGGCTGTGATTTGCATTGGTATATGGGTTACCCTAGGGCTGCCAGTGAGGGGTAGCACACTCACCAAAGGAATCGGTCCCTTGCCTTCGAGCTATGCAAGGCACCATAGGCTCTACGTATTCGACTGAGACAAAGTAGCATGCTAAAGTGCCATAGAAGAGGAAGTTTATACGCTGGAGTTAAGCTTTGCGGCCCCTGGTAATAAAATTGTGGGGTTCCTGCTCGAGGCTATGCTGAGATCGATGCGAGGTTTGATCGCATTTTCTTTTCTTTATTGTCGCAAATCAAATTGTTACTTGGAGCCCTGGTGGCTTTTGCATTGTCAGTCATTTTTGCTTTAAAGACCTTGTGAAATAAAAAAATGACTTAGGTCTATGGCGGTTAGTTTGAAAGTCATGCTAGTGTAGAAATGCTAACAGACAAAAAAAACCTTTAGCGAGTACAAAAGCTCAAAATATGCAGACAAATCGTATTGATGACTCATCTTGCACAACACAGGTTGTTGACCAATCATATCAACAGCCTTCTATTTTGTTTCACTGAAATATATGGCATGCTTTGAGTTGTTTTACGTACACTTTTTTAATGTTACTGCTGTCAACATTTTCAAGTATTAGAAGTTGCGCAAAATACTGATATTGTGCGTGCGTTCAGAGAGTCCTGTTTTGGGGAAGGTGGGGGTTTGATCGGAGGGGAATACAAATGAACAATTGGACAGAACCAGACGGTTTTGACAACAAATATATAATGACAATAGCGGGATCTTTATATTGAGGATTGTTTAACATTGTGTAGATAAAGGCTTGCTCAAAGAAAATTGACTTAACTGTCCATACTCACATTATTTGATTCAGTCCTGTTGCACGGACATGACAATTCGGGAGCCACAGTTGTCAATCTCAAGCGCTGACTGTGTGAATGCAGCCATTGTGAGGGATTGTAAGTAAACAAGTGGTAAATTATGGAAATTACCCTGCTCTTTTGGGGAGTGCCATCATTGTCATTTTATTGTTTGGCTACTGTATTTGTTGAGCCTTTAAACAAAACAAGGACCCAATTACAATGAGAATAGAAAAAAGCTGTGTTGATTCACTTGAACAACCTAATGAGCCCATTTTAGCCATTTTTCCTACGGTTATGGTTTGGAGCAGGCCTCTATTTACCTGAGAACAAACAGCAAACTGCTTTCATTTACCTAACATTAGCATACTAGCGTGTTTTATGTGAGATGGTTCAAGGCTTAATAAGAGCAGTGCAGTAATGACAGACTGTTCAAAAAGTAGCCATCATTTTTTTGTTAAAATCTTTAACAAAGAGGTGTCCTCACATTCACATGGAGTAGCATAAATTGCAATTGAAAAGCACACTGTCAATTCATTAGCGCAGTTAGCAGAAAATATTTCACAGTGTCGGACCATTTTTTTGGGCTGCGTTTTAACGTACGCCCTGTGTAAACAAACAGATGTCTCGAAAGACACGTGTCAGGCCTCCAGTCTGTAATATTTTCATATGTTTTACATAATTACTCCTTTATGCCTAAATTACAACATGTGATTAACCCTGCATCCCCTTTTTCGTCTTGTTAGGATTTTAAGCTAGCACTTGAAAACGATTTCGACTGTGTTGTGACACAGCTCTTTTTTATTTTACTACCAACAGATTTGACATATTACAATGAGAGACGGGGCACGAGGTGCCTGAAAAAAGATTCCAGAATATTAAGGGTACGGATTTATGTTGCTGGCGTCGATATCATTTTGTATGTATGTCTTTAGAAACACAGGTTATGCAGTACCAGAAATGCGATCCAGTGCTGAGAAAAGAGCTAAAAAAGGCTTAGCTCAGGGTGTCAGGCTGTAGATTCCGTCACCGAATGTGTTTTCATAGGAATTTGGTACGGTTTTCACGCAATTGAGGAGGAATTACATGTGAGGATGTGGGAAAGCTAATCCTGACATCTGCATAACGACGAGAGACGGGTAGCAAAGACTCACAAGTGGTTAGCCTCGGAAGCACGGAGCCCCGGGTGTTAAACGCAACTTTAAGCAAAGTTTGGCCTCGGATCTGGAGTTTCGCACACAAATTTCACCGCAGGGAAATCTCGGTTTCTCAAATTCATCTCCGCTTATAGCTATCACCTGGAGACCGAGTTATCAGTTTGAGGCAATTTCACTTCTCCCAGAGTGATTCTGCATTATCAAAGAAAAATGCATCTGTTGCATTTTACAGACCGAAGGCCTCACGGCTGTGTTTTATTTTTCAATTCATCCACCTCAGCTGCAAAACTACATCCATACTTCACACACCAGATGCTTTGTATTTAAAAATTCTGAGATTAAGTAACGTGGAAGACTTTGAATTGAGAAAGTGAAAGATCTCTACGGCCGCTTGGTCTGGTTAGCATGATGGGAGGGACTCGGTGAAGCTTACGGTCTTTCTTTAGAGCATGTGTAGCTCCGTGGCCCCAGGCTTTCTCTTAGGGTCCCATTCCTGGAGAGACGGCTATAGGGCCACGGGCTCCCTGCTGAGCCGCTGTTTTTCGGCACAGAGCGTCTCTTGTCTTTGCATCTTTTTACACAGAACAGCATGGGGTGCAGGCCCCAGTGGGCCACTAATGGAGTATGGATTCCCTCAGTAGGGGCCTGCACAACAAGCCTTTGCAGTTGACCAGACAGGAATGAACGGTTGGAAATTAAGCTCCGGGGTCAGCCCACTGCTCTCCGTGTGGATCTGTCGGGTTTCATCAGACCTTATTTAATCACCCCCCGTTGTGAATGCGAGGGAAGCAAGTGAGGTTTATGAGAACATAAATCCACCGGAGATATAGTCGCTGTTGGTCTTGCGACTTTCACCTGCAATGTTTCTTTATGATGAAATATGAGTTATTTATAGTTCCGGCAGACGCTAGGTTGGTCACCGCAGTCCATTTTTTTAATTGCATCCGTCCAGCTGTTTTGCTAATGCGTTGTCACCTTTGGTAGATGTACACTGCATGTTCATGAATCGCCGCTTTATTTAGATAATCCATTCCCGAGGTTACTATGGAGATAATAAAGTGCCAGACAGAGCCATCTGCACGTTTCAACATCAAATATGTCTTCACGACCCTGGGGAACACAAAAATGGCATATATTTCATGAAAAACATCACCTTTGCTTTTGATCCAACGCGATATGTTTTTTCCAAAGTAAATTGGCCGCTGCCATTTCAGCGAGCTTTCAAACACCAAGATATGTATTTTTCAGATTTGGTTTCTCTGATATAACTGTGGAGGTGTCAGCTACGCCTTGGGTTACTCACACTTGATGAGTTTGAGAGCTCGAGAGATTCTGAACGCTGTTGGCTATATCTGGTAGCTTTCAAACGAGACCAGCAAAGACAGCTTGTATTCCAACATATATCTTCCACGCTGTTTTTTCTAATGGTTAGTAACAACACCTCAGCCAATGATTGAATAGAGGAAAAAGTGTGAAAACCATAGACGCACAACCTTCCATTTACGCTCAGGGTAACAGTCGGACGTTCGGGCTGATTGGAAGACACAAGTGCACAACCCTTTCTAAACATTTACAATCTGAAAACAAACCAAGCAAACAAACAAACCGGATAGGCGATCGGAGGTCTTTGCATCTATTTTTAGGCACACGTGGATGACGTTTAATGATCCGTCTGGCTTACGGAGTGGTTTTGATTAATTCTGAAGCTAGTCTCACACCTGCACGTTTGATCGGGTGTCTAAGGCGAGTTCTCACTTTCAGGTGTGACAACTGTTATTTCAAGACTGTTATTTCGTAACTACAAACCGAAATAGACTTTTATCAGCCTATAGATTTCAAGTTGTGAGGCGATTAGAAAATCTGAAAGTCACAAAACGTCCTGATCATGTTTCAGTCCAAAATCAAGTGTGATAATACGAAATAGATGAAAAAAGCTTTTTTGAAAGTGCCACTTGATTTATTATTTTAATAAATTGACAATAATTTTGGTTAAGGTATTTATTTATTTTATTCAATAAGTTTTAATAAACAAATCCTTAATACATTGTTAAAAAAGTGTTTTCAAATGTGAAAGCTGAAGACTTTTGTCCATCATTTTTGACCACTACTGTATATTGTGTATATATAACGAAGTCAAATAAGATTTCGTACTATTTTGGATGATATATGACCCAGACATGCTCTTTACAGGTTTCTAGAGATACACCCAAATAAGGTAACTTAAAACTTTGTTGTTGTTCTTCAGGAGTTCAGATTATGACACTTTAAAGACACATTTCGATGACCTCGTTCCTTATCAATTATTCATGTGCACAAATCAATTCTGTTGCAGGGTTTGATGTTTTTGTGTCACTCGCTGGTTAACTAACACTCCATACTGGAGCAACCCAATTTTCCTTGGAGATTGACTTCAGACAACGTTAATAGGCTTTAGATGCCGGCAAATATTGAGCTTGAGAGAAAAGCTCCTGTAATATTTCTGGACTGTGATCAGTTGCTAAACAGAGTCAAACTCATCAAAAACATAATGGCAGGTCAAATTAGCATTTTAACACCTTTCAGTAAAGTTCTTGTGGAGTATTACCCTCCCCTTTTTAAACATTGTTGTTGAACTACATAACTACACCAGGAAATTTCCACAGAGAGACGCTTGTCGTCCTTTTTAATTGGCATTTTATTCTTTTGCTGTCTTGTAAACATGAAGTAATTTTATTTCCTTGCGAGTTTCATTTAGAATAATTAGGTGCCTATTACAATTTAAATCTCAAGAGAATACTTCCGGCAACCTAAGCAACAGTTGAGTTGAAAGAATGAGTGATTTTTTTCCTCATGTTCTGCAGACCATTTCAAACACAAGAGTCATCCGTTCCTTTAATTGCTAAACAAACTTTTTTACTGTCTGGGGTTGTGCAAACTAGATCGATGAAGGTCCTTCCCCTCTTTCAAGTCCTTCTGGACTCTGCCGAATTGTTCTTGCTGAATCATTGCTTCTCGTCCGATATGTTCATTGTCTCAAGGACTCCAATGAGCTTTACCTTTGGTGCTTTTCAATGGAAATGAAGCTCCATTCCTTTGAATGCTGCATCAGCAGTCTTGTTGTCTGCTGTTTAGGGATTACAAACCTCGGGTTAGGACAAACTCTTTCTAAAATCAGAACACAGGAGTTTAGACGTGTTTAGTGAAGTGTTTAAAATTGGATGATGCATTGCCTAACCTTGTTTTTAGTCTATTTCTGTTTGTAGCACTTGTAACACGCATAATGCTTTTTGTTTGGTTGTTTGAACCTGAGGGTTTATACTTGTACAATTTATTTCCCCTGACAAAATGCATACAAGTTAAAGTCAGATGTGTTGTTTCTGTGCCAAAACATGAAGGAATTGTATTTTTCAAAGATATCCAAATTCTCCATCAAAACCCGCCAGAAGTTGCTTCTGTCGAAGGTCTGTGATAGCTGTAAAAGCGTTTTTCACTTAAAATTGTATGCAGTGTATTTGGACAGTCAAGTTAACCAATTCACCAAGTCACGTCGACATTAACCATCCCTGAAGCTCACCACTTCCATCGTAGTCGCACGCCCGCACAGCAATACATCCCCTCACCGTGCAATGGAAATGGTTTAGCTGTCTTCCAGCTTTTCGTCTGTTTTGATCCGGTTTCATCAGGGCCATCATCAGCTTGGCTCACAGAGGCAACAGAACTCTGAGTAATTGGTAGCGTAGGATTGTGGGAATGCAGCTCGGTACGGGCCCATCTGTCATAGTCTCTGACAAATGATCCGGCCCTGTGCCCGAAATGAAAGGGAATAAAAAAAGTAACGCGGTCCCTCTCAGTGCCACATCCCATAATGATCTTCAGTAGGAATGTGCACTCACCACATGGTGCAAACACACTCATTTAGTCATATGAGAGATGTGAGAACTAGCGTTCCTTTACCCTGGTGACATGCCTCCAACAGAGAACATACTGTGTCGCTCGGTGTGTGAAACTGCGGTAAGACCTTTAAAGCGTGCAACTTCTGCAGTATTGAGGAATAGAGAGTGACTCACGCTTGTTTACTGCATTTCTCTCAATGCCGTCCATTGTTGTCCTTGCTGCTACCTTTGTGCGATAGAAAATACAGAGGGGTTAATGGGCAGTCGGGACCAGACAAACTCATCTGAACTCGAAGGTATCCACAAGATATATATCATATGTATATTATGAACTCCATTTATATGGGGAACTGCAAAGAAACCTTAGTTGCAAGGAAGTTGGTGAAAAAGAAGTTTGCTAACGTTTGTGTGTCTAGTCTCTCTAAATGCATCCCCTTAAAGGCATAGTTCAACCAAAAATGACCCTCATGTAAAACCTGTATTACTTCAAAACACAAAAGATATTTAGAAGAGCATAGGTACTTAAACAACATTGAACGCTATCATTGTATGAACAAAAAACAATTTCTCAAAATATCTTGGTTTGAGACATACAGTATAGAGGACTTTTTTGATCGAATTGTTCTATGTCAATGAATATACTGCATTTGTGACACATTTGTCATCTTTAAATAGATATCAGTATCAATAGACACTGTCAGATTTCAAATAACTTGCTGTGAGCAATCCACATAATCACATTATTTTGCATAATAATCGATACATTACATTTTTTGTGTCCACTAAGAATTTTAAGTAGGTTATGAGATCTTCCAAAGTTATCAATGTGTGTTTATTGCTTATTTGTAATTTTCGTTTATAAAACAAATATTGAAATGAATGATTTTATTGACACCACATTTTATTACGATGACCCCCCAAAAATGGAAAATGTTTTGCTAGTTTCTGCCCGATGCAGTTTTCATTTTCTCGTCCTGTGCCACATTGTTTAAATAGCAAATGCATTTGCGCTCATTGTGCGCCCATGGGCGTGCTGGTCTAGAAAATAAGTGTGTTCAAGCGCATTGTTGGCACGTTGCTGTTTTGAGGACCTGCAAAAGACTGCGCCATAGACAAACTCAAACCTGGTCTAAAGCAATGCGTTTTTTTATTTAAATGGCGCGTTAGTTTATGCACCTATAGGTGGGAGCACAAAACGCGTACATTTTGCTTATTATACACAGAGGGACGCACAAAAGCACAAAAACATGACCAAATATTAAAAATAAATGATTACAATGTAAAAGATTATTATTGTGTACATAAAGATAAAAATATGTTGCTTGTCCTGTAGATGGTCTCCACACACGCTTTAACCTCGTTTACGAGCAGATGCACCCAGTCTTTGCTCTTTCAAATTCCGCCATGTAAATAGCAAATCCGCCATGGCGCAAACGCAACTAGCTCTTAAAGGGAATGAGCGATGACACTTGTTTACTGCACGTTACGCCCAAAAAACACCTGTTACTCATCAAGAGAATCGGGACAAAACGTTTAGACAATGCGCCCGGTTGCGCCGTACGTTTTCCCGTCGTTAAACTAGCAAAAGTGCATTCGGCCACGCCCCGAGTGCAACTGCGGCATGCTCTTCGATCGTTAAAATAGGGCCGTTTGAGTCTTACTCACTCAATATTAAAGCTATTAAAATTTCACATAACATGCTTAACATTATGTAAGATCATTTTATGTAAAAAAACACATATAAATCACACTTTTAATTTTAATTCTGAAGGCTGCTACTCTCTGTATAAACAATAACTGAGGGTTGTGTTGTTCAAGTGTAAATAAACATCTTTAGTGCCCTAGCCACTTTAGTGACACACTAGCGAAACCAAACTCTCCTAAGCTAAGAGACCATTGAATGTCGGCAGCAGGTGTAAAACGAAACGGCTTTGTTCTTGTTAAGTAAGGGTTCTTAGCGCAATGAGGCGTTAGTATATTGATTGATGAATGGGTTAGCTGATATGGAAATGAATGGCTGCGGCGCGCACAAGGACACAAGGCTCTTTATCTGCGTCTGGATTGCCACAATCTGATGCTCGGGATCTCGTGTCTGATAGCCCCCCTTCTACCATGATGCGAAGTGACATTAGGAGACAGAAGCCTCGTTGGAAGCTTAAATCATAGCTCAACCTGAGCCCAACCTGACAAACTGCACTCGGTCATGGCGTGAATTTCAAACAGGTTGCTACTGGTATTTCAGTCTTCTTGATAATGACAGATTGTGCGTTTTGCTGATGCTGGTTGTTGATTCATGATGTCTGGATGTGACAACAGGAGCTTTGTGGAGTGGACCTTCTTTTTATTTTACTATAAATATACAGTATATGTAATGTATTATTACAATTAATAAAAAATATTATTTTCAAATATTAAAATAATACATTTATAAATACATTAATTAACATATTCATTCATTTGAGTGCCTAAACTGTATTTTGCAGTAATGGATTAAAAACTGTTGTTTCTTTATGTCTGTTTAATTGTTATTATTATTTTAATAATTTTATAACGCAACGGCTATGTATACCGACAGTAGTAGTATTGCTTGTCAATGTAAATTTAACTATTTAGCCAAACTTTAGTCCGTTAAAAAAGTATAAATTAATATATATTTGCTTTTATTGATATTCGACAATGAAGTGTAGTCATGAAATAAAACGAAGGCTGCTGTTGGCTATAACATTACATTTTATGAGTCAGATGCTCTGCCATTAGAGATATTTTGTTAGTGCACCCCCTGAAGACAGTTAGAGAACTGCTACTTTAGCGAAATACCCTTTTCCAATAAAATGCTTTATGATGAAAATTGACTTGTTTTCTTGTGCACTATCCGGCATAAACACTACAGATATATTATTGGTACACCATACGGTAATGAAAACAGCAAAACCTTTCTTAACCAGGAACGTTAATTAAACAAATTGCTGATTGTGCTTTTTATTTTATTGACTCTCCTTTTCTCTCTCTCGATCTAGAAGGCTCCTTCCCAAATCATTCCAGACTGAGGACGCCGCCGCTTCCCCTCTCGCACTCCCACTCGCCCAGCCAGCACCACACCGCCTCTGTTGGCTCCCTGAGTCACAGCAACTACACCCAGCGCAGTAACCCGAGTCCTGCGCCCACTGATATCTCGGCTCCCAATGATGGTACCAGTGCCCAGGATCCAGGCAGCGCCCAGGACAACTGGCTTCTAAACAGCAACGTCCCTCTAGAGACCAGGTACGTTTGGGACTCTGATCTTCACCTGGTGTAAGTGTTAATTTAGCATTTAGCCACGCTACGTCAGGTTTTTAATGCATTGTTAGGCATGCATATGCTGGCTGCATGAAGCGTTTATGCCATTCATTATCTGTCTAAAAGATCAATTGCTTTTTAAATGCTTTATAAAGAGTCTTTTGCCTTCCAAAGCTCTACATGACACCAAATGTTTTAATATACAGCATTGTACCTTATTTGAGAAATCACATTGGTTTTATGGAAATCCCTGCATAAGCTCAACATGCATTCAGAACATGAATATACAACAAGAGAAAAGCATTGTTTTTCTTCGTCTAAAGTAGTGCCAGTCCATATGTTGTTGATTTAATACAGTTTCTCTGAATGCAGAAAGGGACGGCTCAGCTCCTTATTTATCTCCTATCAGCCCTTGCTCTGTTTGCCTCTAGCTGAGGTACTTGTGTGGAGGAGATCAGTCAAGAACCTTTCAGATGTCTGTTTACATTGCCCAGACTGCTCCTCATACATGGCGGAGAGAAATCAGTGCTGTCAGACCAGCCTGAGGAGGTGTGATACATGCTGATGTACAGAATACCTCCAGCTATCGCACAGCTCTACCACAGACCACTCAAATGATCTCATATTTATTTTAGATGCTGTAAAAGTTTTAATGTTCTTCTTACTTGACGCCTATGAGATTACGAGACCTGTGAGGTAAGGGTAAATAGTGTAGTATTATATTTAGCTAAGGGGATTGTTATAAATCTTGAGGTTTTATATTTTATATATGTAGGCGGGGTGCTTTTGTCTTACTTGAATTAGATTAGAGCACATACAGAACGTTTTCAGAAATTTGGCAAACATCCTCTCAATGTTCTTTTGTTATTACTACACGTTATGAACACACACCTTGTTCAAACCTTTTTAAAACGTTTTTTAAAAGTTAGCGGAACATTCAGAAGTAATATTTTTATAACTTAATAAAAATGTTATGAAAACGTTCTTGAAACATATTTTGTTTGCTCTGAAGAAACTCTCAAACTCTTATTTCACTCCAAATCAACAGATTTTATTTAAATTTTAACGATTTTGGTACTGATCAAAAAAAATTGACACTCTGACTCAAACCTGAGGTACCCATATGAGCACCCCCTTCATATTATTTTTGAGCCTTTATTCTAACCACTACATCACAGCTCCAACACATCTGGAAGTGTCGTTTACAGCACGCTGCTAATAATAAGCGTAAGCGCTAGGGAATTCACACGAAAGCTGTGTACTCACTGTCTTTTTGATGTGTTTGTGACCGGTGCGGTGTGAACGGTCCACTCAACAGGAAAATGAATGTTAATTTGAATTTGCGGAGGGACAGTTAGCAACATAATGACTGATTAAACACCATGGATTTTCCCAAACTTTAATCTGGACCAGGTATTCCCACAGGAAAGAGAAACAGATGGTCACGCCAGCCGATCTGCGGCACGAGGAGAGTGACGGAAACCGAATAAATCAGTGACATCACACACTCCCCAACACCTCCCTCCGATCTAAAAAGAGAGCGATCAATTATCCGAATCCCTATGATGAAATTGGAACCATTAGCAATATCCACAAGGGCAGTGAAAGATGGTCTGTCATTTGGGCTTTAGCTAATGGCCTTCTAATGGTTCCCTCTTACAGCTTTTGCACGGCGGCCTGGAAGGGATTGGATGAGTCCCTGGATGTGTAGGTTTACCGAAACCTCTCATGGGATGAGAGCCAGGAAATGCTACTTTCTCATTGGCTGTTTGCACGTATTACACTTTTTTTAAACTACCACTTGAATCCAACTCATCTTCATTTTAAACCTAAATTAAATTCTCGATGCCCAAGCAAACAAACAAACAATTGTACTTGAGACAGGCGGGGACAATGAGCAGGCGTTCTGAAACGTCATTTTCTCTTGTTGAATTGAAGGCGTTGAGCCTTCCGTGTGCATATTGATGCTTCATTTCTCCATTGCATTATCTCAGTCTTACCTTATGGAACAGTCGTCTCTGGGGGCTGCCGAGCCGCTGCAGACACGCTTAACTGAATGCATACTGTTTGTCTAGAGAGTTTCTCTCTGAATGGTAATAACCGTCTGCTTTGTGAAATCATTTATTATTTAAAATTGCAAAAAATCACAATCTTTTGGGGATTTGTTCACACACAAGTGAAAATGCTGTCGGTATTTTTCCCCCTCATGTTGTTACAAACCTGCACAGCTCTTTCTGACTTGTAAAAAAGAAGATTTAAGGGAGTAACAATGTACGCTTTGTGCCTGAGCTTTTAAAGGGGTGATTCGCTGGAAATACGTGTTTTTCTTTGTCTTTGGTTATCAGTTGCCCATGCATGTTTTAGACACGTAAAATTGCAAAAATTGTAAGTGTCAAACAAAAGATGTATTTTATCTAGAAGCGATTGCTCACCCAGACCTGCCTGAAACGCCTCGTGTAACCACACCACCCAAATGTATACACCGTATCAAATGACCCCTTTTAGAGCACAAACAAATAAGATGTATGCCCTACATCCCAAGTCTTTTGAAATCATACAGTATCGTTTTCTGTGAGAAACGACTTTATTGTATTGTTCACTGATAATCTTTACGATGTTCTGTCATGAATTACTTAACCTAAAGTAGTTCCAAGCCTGTTTATATTCTTTGTTCTGTGGAACACAAAGAAAGATATTTAGAGGAATGTTTGCAAATTAGATTTCTGGGGTAGTCAGAAAATGGTAGTCAGTGGTGCCGCAGAACTATTTGTTTTCCTAAACTCTTTTAAATATCTTTCTTTTGTGTTTAACAGAACAAAGAAATACAATATTTTTCCTACTATGGTAGTCAGTGGTGCCCAATTTTGTTGCTGACATTCCTCCAAATATCTTTCTTTGTGTTCAACAGAACAAATACATTTATACAGGTTTGGAACAACTTGAGAATGAGTAATTCCTGGCAGCATTTTTGTTTTTGGGGGGACTATCCCTTTAAACTGTGGTTGGGTCATATGTGGACATTTTGTAGGTTATTTTAACCCAACAGTTAGTTTTGTCCATATTTGACCCATCCATCAGTTGAGAGAAGCCCTGCATTTTAGAGTGTTCTATATTATTGCATGAAGTCAGTTTCTCTTGTTGTGTTTCACGGCATAATGAAGTCATGCAGGTTTGGCACAACATGAGGATGAGTAAATGATGAGACAATTTTCACTTCCTAGTGAACTATTCCTTTAAAGCCGTATTTAGCATAAACTCATGGGAATTCTGTCGGTATAATGTGTGATTCTTCTGAAAAGTGTTGTGTCAGCCCCGGAACACAGAGTGAATGGAAAAGTAATGCCTTGTTTTCTTCCAACCACAATCATAAAGGAGCCAGAATACTCTAATGTTTATCAGAGAAGAACAGGCCGCTTGCAGAGAGAGGCATGGGTCGTACAACACAAGGTACATGTGCTGTACAAGAGCACAGAAGTCTCCTGGGACGGGATGTGTTGGGCGGGAGGGTTTCACGGGGCCGCAATTCCCTCACACAGCACTTAAGTTCCATAAGGGTGTTTGTCCTCGTCGGTCAGTATGCTCCGTTTGCGCAAGCTCGCCGGTGGCATTTTTCTGTTGCACATCTGTATGTTCCTCTTGCACGTCTCACTTTCCATTTGTCCATCTCTCCACCTGTGTATAGAAACATAGCAAAGCAGGCATTCCTAGAGACTTTACAGGACAACTTTATAGAGATGGACACACTGGCCACAGCTCGCCGTGACGGCGCTTTCACTGATGGGTATGTTGCATGATCTGAGCTGAGCTGCCGGAATCTAGCGGAATCTGCTTTGCCATGCTGCATCGTGATTTTCATTTCAACACATAATGTATCCAAAGTCTGTGTACATTATGTTATCCAAATCTAACTGGTTTCATTACTTACTGTATGAGTCGCATGCTTTTAAGGGTGATAGTTAGTTTTGCACAGCTATTCTAAATTGAACTAACAGTGAATGAAGTGTTTTAGATTAGTAATTGTTCGGAAGGCAAAGCTTACATAAGTCAGAACCTTGTCACATGTGTTTGATGAATCAAAGTTTTCTGCTACGTTTTTTCAACTTATTCATGTTATTTCAACTGCAAGATAGTTGCCCAAACATTTTTGCAACCTTACATTTTTAAGTACAGTCAAATTGGCTTTACAAGTCATTTCGACTTTTTTTACTGCTTAAGTGTTGTAACGTCAACTCATCAAAACAAAACTCACCACTGCGCAAAATTTAAGGCAGTAATCATTTTCTCATGCTAAAAACGTATTGATGGGCATGTCGTTTTTCGTTGCGGATTATCTTAAAACACGAAATGGCGACAAACTTCTGCATTTTAGTGTACGCTATGTCTAAACGTTTTCTTCATTAAGCTACTGTGGTTCATTTCTGAGCACGTTAACCTTGACAGCATTTTTTAAATCGATGCCTTCTGTCTAGATTCTAATTTCAAGAGAACCGGCCTCCTTGTACAACTAAGCTGTCCTCATAACGTACATCCTGCAATATCAGGGAGCTTCCTGACACGCACCCATAAGGTGAATTAGAAGTCACCACGAGGGCTTGTATTAACAAGAATCCAGCGTGGTTACTCGTGCTGTAAATTAAATTTGATATTGATTCAAAATTTCGATATAACGCAGCCCTCAGGGGCACAGTGCGTCCTGCTGGCAGGCGGCGCTCAAAGGTGGCTATGGTTACTGCTCAGAAAAGTGCTTAGCGACAGCAGTACCGGACTGCGTAGAGGACACAAGCCTTAACACTCAACAGACACTGTTTAACATGATTACAAAACACACAGTGCCCCCGTAGTCAAACGGCCAATGTTTTGTGAACGTAAGCAAAAATTTTCTCTGCGTCTCTACAGACATTTTCTGTTCAAGCCTGGTGGGACTTCGCCCTTATACTGCACTACGTCGCCCGGCTACCCTTTGACGTCCAGCACGGTGTATTCGCCACCGCCCCGTCCCCTGCCACGAAACACCTTCTCACGACCCGCCTTTAGCCTGAAGAAACCCTACAAGCACTGCAACTGGAAATGCGCCGCCCTCAGTGCCATTCTCATCTCCGTCACCCTGGTGTTCCTGTTGGCCTACTTTATTGGTAAGTTCACCCTTAACATTTTGATCAATCTGAACCATGTCCTATGAGAGATGCAAGAGTGGCCCGTGTGATTAACATTTCTGGAGTTTAATAGCCACATGCTACCCGTAATGGTTAACCATCCACGATGTTCTGAAATATCAATTTTTTTGGTTCTGGTCCATTTTGATTACACGGCAACGGAGCAAACCTGAGACCTGCTTTGATGCATGCTGTGTGACTAGGTGTCTGCTGGTAATTCTGTTATCCATTTCCTGTAATCCCATGAATCCCAAGAAAATCCAATGTGAGAAGACGAGACTGTGTCAGACGGTTCCAAATAAGTGTTAGTCCATGCCTTCAAAAGTTATCTAAAAATAACAGCACTGTCACATACAACTATACAATTTTCTATTGGTCTACTTGAAATGGATTTGTATGTGTATTTACTTGATAAGACTGTAAATTGTTTCATGTCATCTCACAGGGGTCTGCAACATGAAATTGTATTTTATTGAAAAAGCAAAAATTTAATGCAGTGCCTTTTGGGTACGGTTGAAATCATATAGGCCCCTTTCCGTAAACGTAAGCGATGCTGGTTCAATGCTGGTCCATTAGAATGTCCTGTTTCGTTTTTTAAGACAAGCGTTTCAACAAAATCCAAACAACAGAGGTTTTATAACCGAATCAAATTTTATATCTATCAAATTGAAATATGCATTTGATTTAAAAATAAAATAAGTAAAAATGAAACCAGAAGTGCTTCTGGACCAATGCTTGCATCTTGCAGTGATCTATAGATATGCGAAAACCCAATTCCAGAAGTCATTGCAATGAGGTCTTGAAAAAAATCATCGTAGATGGTTGATAAGTCTAGAGAAATTTGGATTGTTTTTTTTTCCGTAATTGAAAAACCATAAAATAGTTAAATTTTTTGGTTTTGCCTGCATCAAACTCCAATGTAATGAAGTTCCTGTGTGTTTTGTAACATTATTTCTGTGACATTCAATTGCTGTCTAGTGTTTTTGTTTGTATCTTCATGGCAGTGCACTAGTTTAAAAACCGAGCTACTGTTGTCTACACTAAGTTCTAGCGGATGAACCCTGTGCTTGAAGTATTGTGGTAGCTGTTGGGCTAGATCAGCTCTGACCTTGTTATCAGCCCCAGCAAAGGCCGCAAAGCTGATGGATCTTAATCACTTCATGTAATTACAGACACCCCAACCATCTTCCAAAATCAAGCTCATCTCCCCTCGCACCTCAGGTAAACACGCTGGAAACCTTAGATCACCCTGAGAATCTGGGATTCAATCAACAACAAGGGGTCACGTTTAATTAAAAGCTGATGAGGAAATATATTTAATTTCAAGTGCAATTAATTATCTAGGCCTGTAATTGGAAACTCTAGCTGTGTTGTCTAATGAACCCAATTAAATCTCCTGACAGATGTTTGTGACTTGCGCTACGCTTTTGCCATTCTCTTTTTTTGGGGGGTAGAATTTAACAAGAATTGCTTTCCTGAAAACGGTGTGATCGGGAGCCGTGTGTCATTTTCTCAGTGGTGGCAAACTCATTAAAAAGGTCATTATGTCCTCAACATCGGAAGGTCATCAGCTTCCCCCTGCGTTCATTTCTTCTCTTGCTGGGCGTTCATCGTACCGCCCGATGTGCAACAACAGGCATAGCCGTAGACAAACTTCAATCTGTTGTTTTCTCTTTGTTTTAAAATTACAGGCAACTTAAAATATTTTCACATTTTCAATACATCGCCGCTGTCCTTCTGAAACCTTGTATGCCCAAATTTGCTGTATTTTAGGAAGTGGTAAAAACTATGAACTTTGTAAATGATTCCATACTGTGATGTCAAAGTTGACAAGCAGTTTTTACTTCTTTTTATTGGTTAGATATTTGCAAAACCCTGCGAAAAACAAAGGGTGACCAATAATAATAATTTATGGCTTAAAATATAAAGCACAAAATTTGGAGATACAATGTTTATATTTAGATTAGGACAGCAGCGACATATATGGGACCCCGGGGTATGTCATGTGACTCGGTTAAAAGTTTAAGATTTTCCTCAGTTGTATAAAGTTGCCAAATTCAACCACCGGAATACCAGAGCAATATCGACGGAATGATTAAATATTCTGAGTTTGATAAGATCGTTTTTAGGCCTTATATAGAATTAATAGGTTTGTGTCACAGCAAAGTTACATTTTCTGTGTGGTTGTAGACGAAAATAAAATGTAGAGAAAAGCTTGAACCTCAATGTATTGTAGATGACCCTGTAACAAGAAAGTTAAGTCATAGACCTGCTCAGACACAATAATAACCTCAAGAACGACACTTAGCACCAGGTTGGCTTAAAAGGGCATTTTCTCCAATCCCATGTATTTTGTATGAAAATCATCTTGTAAAGTTGTGTGTAAGTAGGCTGCTGAAACAAAGCTGTTTTATCATGAGATTCTGATTCTGGCAAAGCACGTTCTCTGCGGCCTTACTTTACACACAAACACACTTGCACAGACCTGAGTGAAGATATTAGTCACTCCTGACAGATTCCTCTCGGCCTCAATGTGAAAGTGAAAAATGGCTTGAGACTCTTTGATCTACTAACTTGCTGATGATGTGCTTTTCACTGCCTCTCATTTATAGACAGCAGTCTGATCGTTAAGTGAGACCAAAGGAGGCGCATTAAAACAAAAGAAGCTTCCATTGGGAGTCTCTGTGAAAAGATGAAGCGCTCTTGACGGGGGAAACGTAACATTTAAGGGCGCTCGGAGAAGTCTCGCTGTTTTGTCTGGAGATTGATTGAACGCCCACGTGCGTTTAGATCCACTTGTTAATATCTATGTGCAATGACTGTACAAAAGAACGGATGTAAAGGGTTGAAGAAAAGAAAGAGAAGTTGACAGAAAGTGAAGATTTCTATTGTAAACAATTAACACTTTACGGAATAGTCATCACACTTCAGTCTTAATTGAAACAAACACTTAACTGAAGTCAGTCCATGTAATAACAAGGACTTCCAACACTTCCATTTACAATCATGTCTAGTGTCTCTCGTTCTGGCTACATATGTCTACGTTTGCATTTTTGGGGTAGCGCTCTCATAGTTGAATAGGAGACGTCCATTCAGAAAGTGACGGGGGTGATGCACACCAGCATGTCTGCATTTAGGGGTGTCAGACTAATTAGACACATAATGAGTGGACTGAGAGCCGCCACGTTCAACGCTCATCCATTCAAGTGTTTAAGAGGAATTAATTAACCATATGCTTTCTAACATTTTCAGTCCATTCTATGATGGATGAGCAAGAACCATTTCTCAAGCCACGACTGACCTGGCCTCATAGATCATAACATCATCCTCTTTGTTTCTTTTTTGCAATGAAGCATATTTGGCGGTACTCATGGGATGGATGTTATTGTCATCCACTTCTCAGCAGGTCTTGTAGAGGTCTGAAGCACAGAAGTGGAGTGGTAATGAGCCTTGTGTTTCTTTTAAACCAAAGCAGTAGTTTGTTCAGGCTTTCTGCTTCCTAATTGGCTTGCACGGATCTGCCAAAATATGCTGCCAAAGTAAAGATTGCAGAAACATTGCATGAGTCCAGCCTTGGACTTGCGTTTCCGCATGGCTGCCGTTTTACTCCCAACAGGTCGTGGGGTCTTTCCACTTGCCGTTCCAGCGGGACCCTCATTAAAAACGCCCATCAAAGACCGCTTCCACCTGTCCTTGCTTTGCTCCTGCTTGGGGGCCTGGCTGACAGCTGAGAGAGAGGAAAACAGTAAGTTTGGATGATGGAAGAGTTTGGGCCAGGCAGAGAAACATATTTCATAAGCTGGACCCTTCCCAGAGCACTCTGGAAATCACAGATACCAGGGTGGGAGCGAAATAAATCATAATGATGTTCCGTGGTGGGGGGTGGCTGGGCATTTCGCATCAGAGTCGTACAGGAAAAGTTGCAGAGGGGCCAGATGGAAGATGATTCCCGTGAAGGAGCAATTACTTGGACGTTCGGAATGCCACCCAGAGCCGTGATGGCTTGATTGGTTGTCCTCTCTACTGCACATGCGCCGACTGTCCTCCCATCATTGGTGAGCCACAAATCAGCTAGTGGGGAGAGATTCCGCACTCAGTCTTGGGCGATGACAGTTTCAGTCATCTCTCGTGGCATCTCAGTACTTCCTTGACACAGTCAATTCCAGCGGTACGGATGGGGCGGAGGCACAAAGTCGTTAGCATTTATATTGTCTTTCAAGGCAGCCCCCATTTTTTTATCGCCTTCACAAATACTCTCTCACAAAGTAGCGCCAACATGCAGACATTTCTTCAGGAATGCCCGAATCTGTCGAAATGCAATCAACAAAACGCACGCCCTGCAATTTTCCAAATGGCTATTGATTGGGTGTGCCAGAGGATGGCCGCTCTCATCCACAGTGGCAACGGCTGTCAAAGGCTTCATCGTTTCTCAGGCCAAATTTTTTCCATTTGGTAAATGGGCCAGTTAGCATGTAACATCGGATTTAATTAATAACCAAACGTACGAAGGGATGCAAAGCAGAAATCTTCATTTGTCACGACCGCTCTGCAGTCTATCAGCTATGTGCCAGGCTTTTAAACCACCAGTTTTTCTGGTTAAGCTAGAGCAAGCACATCTTTGCAGAATCTGACGGATCATTGATTTTACAATGTATAGAGCAGGACAGAAGATTTCAAACCAAGGCCCAATGAAGCAATTAGACACCCAACTCCCTCAGGAAAATAAATTCAGGTGTTTAGTGTTACATGCCCCTTCACACCAAATATCACGAATATAACGATAACTACAAATATTATGTTTTAAAAGTTTAAGAGAATAGCAATTAATACCAATAGTCCACAATTATGGACACAGAGAAACAACATTTTAGGGATCACTTTTAGATGTTTTTTTTTCCAGCTGATGAACGATAAAACATGGACAGCCAATCAAAATCCATTAGAATGGGATCGCATATTTAAAATGTGGAACTGCAGTCCCTGAGTTTAGAATAAACATAACCTTACCAAACATTAGTGTCGCTACTAAAAAAAGTTACCATTATAGTACTCTTTATAGTATAATATTTATTTTCTTGGCTTGAACGGCCCACCATCCCCCCACAATACTGATAAGATAAATATACTGATATTTTATTTTTAAAACATTGGAGTATATGGCATAATTATAAAATATACTATATCACCAAGTGTTTTATATAATTATAAAAAATGATGTAACCACATCATGTACAAATATTGAAAGTATAATAGTACAGACTTAAACAAACTTTCAATTCATGATGAAATTAGTTGCTAATGTGTAACACTAACATTTCATTCAGAATCAAGATTTTGTGTTAAACTATCATGAAAAGTAAATGTCCCTTTCACCTTTTTGACTAGTCTGTGATTTTCAAGTTTCAATTCCTGTATTGTCATATGTACCCGGTGCAATGAAAATCTATTTTGTTGCTCCTCACGAGAAAGACAAATTATAGGACAGTAAAAATATAAAGATAAAATCATAAAATCTGTAATATAGTGCAAACTAGGAAAAGACAATCTAATTTGATGAGATCATAAACACTGCCATTATTAAATCAGCATTTTCCACAATTTAATAAAGTTGTTTAAGATTAACTATCTTTCTTTATCACACGGCTCGTTGGAATGCTTGAATCTGGCCAGACAGTTGCAGGTTTGGTCGTTACATTTAAACGTTTCTTAACATTAAAACCAAAAGTATATGGCTTTCCCCGACAGAAGGTCTGCATTCGGTAAAAATGAGCTTGTAATATATTTCAAATTCAAATTTCATGTCCTGTTTTACTCATGTGGCAAGTAGCCGTGTAATATGCCGCTACTTGCCCTTACCCTTACAGCATTTGCAGATTATTTCAGTGCTCCGTCACACAAAAATCAAGATTGATTCGAGGTCTGATAATTACGAGAGCTATATGTTACGTTTGCAAACATTTTGATAGAACAATAAATCATTCATTTAGACATTTTCTCGCCCTTATGGAGACAAGATATCTGTCGCCACACCAAACAAATACATTTCCTTCCTCGTTGAGATATTGAGTGGAGCGGAAAAGTAATTTTTCGCTCTGAATTCTCACTACAGGTTGTCAGGAGAGTGGCAGAGAAAGGCACTCTTGCAATTTGAAACCAGCTCTGTACTTATAAAGGAGAAATGAGGACTCACGTAGGGAGAGAAATGGTGCATAGGAAAGAGAAAAGATCATTTGTTTTATCTACTACGACAAAAGCCATAGTCCACTTGTCTTCATAAACCACTGCCGCGTCGATATTTGCATACTTGCCGTACGATATAGGATGCATGATTAAAATGAAGTCATCCTAAATCATATTGCCTCAAAAATATTGTGTCAAAAGTGACTCCAATTGCACTATGTAGCTCATTTGATTTAAGTTATGGAAAATAACGCGTTAGAATGACTCAACGTTCTTACAGAAGTGTGTTTTTTAAACCACCAGGGAAGTAAATACTTTCAGTGCTTGGCACGTAAATTGAGATGCAGCCCATCTTCTGATTATGCGATCTTTAATTGTATTTCGACATGGAAGTTCAATTGAAACCCTAAAAGAAAGGACTTTGTTGGCATTTTATCTGCTGACCGAAGACTTCCACAACAAGGTTTTGCCTGGCTAAGCTGGTCTTGACCATTCTTTTCTTGGTGATCCATCATGGCCGGCCCCTCCTCCCCTGTTCATTGCACCATCAAGGTTCACCCCTATAGATGCTTCTTTTGTTGACCTTGTAAAATATCTCTGTGTCTTCCGGTGTTACTAACGCATTCATCCAAAGCTCTACTTGTGTTCCTGCTGACTTGATCATTTCCTTGTCTGCAGGCCAAGGGGGGGAGGTTATTAGTAAGCTAATAGGGATGAAAAGAAAAGTGTTGCCTTGTGGGCTCTGGCTTTTTTGTGTGCTGGTTGTACAACTCTTTTTTTGTCTTGAGGGTGGGGGGTTGTGGTCATGTTTAGTTTTTGTTTGACTTCGCAGTGCCTTATAGCAACTCCACTGACCAGTCCTATATAACTTTTATTATAATGTAAATAATACGTAATACATTTTATTATATTATATTAATAATGTTACTAATTACTATTATCATTATCATACATTTTTTTTGTTTCTTTGCAATCTTTACAGTTGGTTGCATTTAATTAAGCCCAAACAAACCTTTATTCAAACCTTTAAAAAAATGTTAGTACACGCTGTTTTTTTGTAAACTATAGGATGCAGAAAAAAGTGTTTTTTTCATCACAATATCGTAAATATTTCGTATGGAATTCGTAAATATTTTTTACGAGGTGGCTAATTTGTATGAATTTGTATGATTTAATTTATACGTTTCGTCTGCTTTCACTACAGTTATGGTACAATGTAAAAATAAAATAAATATTCCGGGAGCTAGAGCGGGAAAAAAAATGCTTATTATTATAATAATATTATTGCATGTTTTTCATATTATTTTACCAGTAGGTTTATTTTATTTTTTATTTAACAACTTAATTTATCATGTTTACCCCATTTCAGAAGTATGTGAAAATTCTGTCAAATAAAAGCAAAATTGCAGGGGTTAGGGGTGGGGCTTCATTATTGCTGTTTTTAATTACTGCTTTTTTACGGACGATTCACTTCACACTAATTCATATGAATTTGCCACATCATAAAATTGTAGCTTCTTTCTACGGGATCAATCTGCCTTTTCTGTCCTGCCTCTTCTATTTATGTCTTGAAGCAGCATAAACAATATTACATTATGCAAAGATTCTCATGTGCCTTCGAGATGTGCACTGAATGTCATGGCAATGGTAAAGCTCGAAGGTGACATTACATTTATTTAGATCCAGCGACTTAAAGCTTAATTTAACTAACTGTAAAACACTTTGCTGCTTGCAAACACCGAAACACAAGATATTTTCTATTGGAAATGCAAAATAGAATTTAGATGAGTTTTTTGTCTGGCATTTGTGGACCGCACTGCTGCTTGTGGTTCTCTGGGTGCACATAAGTTGCCAAAGATTAATCAAGTCAGAAGACATTTGTTTTCATACAGCCATGTTTTAATTACCCCACAGCCCCAAGGATGTTAATTTTCAGGTGCAGCGTCTATAGTATTCCTCCGTGAATCTAATTTAATTACATTAATGTACACCAAGTCACATGTTCCGCAATCGTTGCTCCCAACCTCGTAAATTTACCATCTGCCGCTGCTCTTTTTCCACAGCCATGCATCTCTTCGGGCTCAACTGGCATTTGCAGCCAATGCAGAGGCAGATTTATCAGTTGACGGAGGACAACACGAGTGGCCTGCATCTGCCCACGGATCTGGGCCTGCCTCCTTTGGGCAACACAGGGCTGGAATTCCCGGACAGAGGAAGAGATGATGGTATGAATCTTATGTTTTCATGTCAACGTGAAAACCAAATTTATTGTGTTTACTTTCCCACCACTAGATGTACAAAACCAAGTTTCCGGCCTGCATGGCACACTGTGACACTAAAAGGATAGTTTACACCTAAATACAGAAGTGTCATTTATTACATTCATGTTGTTTAAACCCTATATGTGACTCTTTCTGTTGCGGAAAACGAATGAAAATATTTTGAAAAATGACTTTTTTTTATGTGCATTCAATGGAAGTCAATGAGGGCCAATGTTGTTTGGTTACCAACATTCTGCAATATATCTTCTTTTGTGTTCTGCTGAAGAAAGAAAAAACACATAAGGGAGAAAAAATGATGAAAGAATTCTCATTTTTGGGTAAACTATCCCTTTTAGAATTAATATAACCTTGATGTCTCATATTTTTTAAACACTGAAATCAGTTTAACACATTTGATGTAATAATATTTAGTTCTTCTGACTTTGATTAATCTTACACTTTTTTTGGCTGGGCATTTGAAAGCATGCCCTTCAGCCATCATCTCAAATCCAACATAACATTTCCAACTAATATCCTGCCAGATTCGTATGAACTCATCCCCCGCTAATTTAGTTCCGCACTGGCCAGTATTATAACGTCTTATTTTTGATTTTCAAAGACTTAATAAGATCCAGGATTACTTGCCGGCCAACACCACACTGCGACGGGTCTCGCTGGCTTTCCGCAAGATCCGCATTACAATCCAATGAAAGTTGCAGGGAAAATGGGAAGGGAATTATTTGTTCCTGGAAGAAGGAATGGCACAGCTTTAGGGATTGGGTATCCAGGGGCTCAAGACAGATTAGAAATCAAGAAATCCATGTATTCCTTTCATCTCCAAGACTGGACGAGAGTTTTCCTGGCAGCGGAGGAAAGGAGGCACGGCTAGCCCCGGTGGTCACAGAGACAGTACTTCTGACAGTAGGAAAAGTTTTCAGAGCACAACCCATATTTAGGCATTTGATTTGCCACAGGACTCAGACAAAAGGTGGGAGATCAGACATTACCATATAGATGAGTCGGGCGGACGTCTTTTTCATTTAGCGGCCGGTGGAGAAGGAGCCAACGATGGCTGGAAAGGCGATGGCTGCGGCAGGCCCTCCGTTTGAGTGACATGTGTGGCTGAGGGGAAATCGATAGGCTGGGCTTTTTAATTCTGACTGTCAGAGTAACATTGTCATCAGGAACACAGCGAATCAATTCGGTGTCACCGCGCTGGACATCCCTAGCATTAACTTCAATAAACACTGTACCGGTGAGCTTTTTTGACAGTATGAATATTTTTTGCACCTTCCAGTCATCAGTTCAATTACCCATAAACATGTTATCTGGAAAGTGTCAGCAACACCTTGTTTAAATTCATGCATTTGCCAACTCCGCTGACCGTTTGCGCGGAATCGTGATGCTCTCTGTGGGGCCTGCTATCACGGAAACATATCCAGGACACATTATTTTCCAAAACAAACAACAGCAATTTTTCCATACCCTTAAAGGAACATTACACTTTTTTTACTGTTTTGGAATGTATTCAGCCAATCTCTGGGTCTGGTGATAACACTTTTAGCATAGCCTAGCATAGATCATTGAATCCAGTTAGACCAGTAGCATTGCGTTCAGAAATGACCAAACAGTTTCGATATGAAAAAAGGAAGTTTGCTGTCGTAACAAGGCCGCAGCAGGCACAGTGTTATCACGCAGCGGGCAGCACATGTGGAAATAGGCTAACTTCAGTCAACATATACAAGTTACATAGCTTGGGACTAATTTCAGGCGCGGCGTGATAACACTCCGGCCATGTTACGGCACCTTGATTATTACACTGGAATAGGAGTATAGTGCCTAATCAAATCGGCTTAGAAAATCACTTTTTATTTTCTGCCTGGCTATAAGACATGATATAACTACAGAAGAGACTAGTTTTAAATAGGAAAAAATCGAAACTCTATGGTCATTTTTGAACGCGACGTTACTGGTCTAATTGGATTCAATGATCTATGCTAAAAGTGCTAGGTGGAATGTTCCTTTAAAGAATTTTTATGTTCATAAACACACACCTGACCTCAATTCTCATTACCATAAGACATCTAGACAATGTACTATATTGACTATATTTTTTTCAGTGATGCTTTGTAAATATTGTAAAATCTTTGAAACACTATTAGTATCATAGTGTAGTATGCTGATACAGTATTCATAATGTTATTTTTGCACTGCATAAGGAATCGTGGTGCGAGGATACTTAACGCGAGGGAAAATAAACAAATGTTTTTTGCGAAAGTCTATGTAAAATGTCATAATTAAAGCTGCAATCCGTATTTTTTTTAATTGCAGGGTGCTTTACCTATGTATACATTTTATCCAGTTCTGAATCAGTGGTAAGATAAGGGGAACCGTTTTGAGCACTGATTTACCTTTTTAATAACTGATTTTTGTTTTGTATTTTTAACACAAAAAGTTACGAAAAATGTATGGGGAAAGATTGACCCACAACTTGTCAAATTCTAAAGAGTCTGCTTCATCCCACATTTCAGTTAAACATTTTTCATAAGTAGTTTTAGATATTGAGAGATTTCAGTAAATGATGAGGGTTAAGCAGCATTAATTTGAGTTCTCTGCGATATATAATTGCGACTGATGTTGTAATGCGTTATACACAGGCTGCAAATTTGTATTCGGGAAAGTTTGTCCTGTCTCTCCAGATATAGCTCATCGCAAATGATTGACTTTTCAAGAGACTGCCATCTGCCGTAGCATGTGTAGCCCAACGCGACGGCTGCTTGAGAGTCCTCCGGGCTCGGTTTGCAAGGATGTCTGCTTTTGTCGCCATCACTGTGGAAATTGGCCGATCCACACGAGCAAACAGATGTTGCCATTTCCTCTGGGTCCAATAAGGAAGGTGCATCAGCATTACGTGTGTGCAAACGGACCATTTCCCACTTACAAAATGTGGAGTTCCGGTACCTGCATAGCTCAGGGAAGCTCTTTATTCGATGGTCAGTGAGGGTATTTTTTCTGACGTGATGGAAAATGAGCAGCAGGGTCGTTCACCCGGCGCACTGACCCCTCTTCCCACACCATATGGTAGATTTATGAGGCGTCGAGCTGACTGATAGATCTCATTTTCCACAGGTAAACTAGATGGCTTTTTCCCAGAGGACAGCTTCATAGACATGGGCGAGATAGACGTGGGCCGCAAAGTCGTCCAGATAATCCCGCCCGGAATCTTTTGGAGGTCACAGGTCTTTATCGACCACCCCATGTACCTTAAATTCAACGTGTCCCTTAGTAAAGATGCCTTGGTGGGGATCTATGGAAGGAGAGGGCTTCCTCCATCACACACACAGGTGGGTCAGATTTATTAATCAAATCAGCTTTATATCTGTTGTGTTTAATATTGGTTTTCTCAGCGAAATGTAGAAGTTTGGGCAGATTTGTACTTAATTTTTCAATCTAGAATTGAGAAATGGCGGATTTGAGCTCATGTACATGAACATTACAAGTGATATTTTCTTAAGCACACATGCTAACTGTTAAATGTTCAAATCTGTAAAATCTGCTTTACGACGGACACATAATTGAATTGAAAAGTAAAGTTCTCCACAAACAGGTTTGTTGAACACTCACACCATCTGCCATTGGTCAAACAGATCCCTAAACTTATGCAAGCCAGTTTTCATGTCTGACTGGTCTGGATGCTCAAGCAAACCAGGCAATTTCAACTAACTTAGAATTATCTTTCCACATGACAGGAAGAGTTCGCCCCTCCAAAAAAATCTGTCATCATTTACATAACTTCTTGTCGTCAAACCTCAGTGACTTTATTTCTTCTGGAGAATACTAAAAATATTTTGAAGAATGTTGGGAACCGAACAACGGCAGTATCCATTCACTTTCATTATAAAGACACAAAACCAATTCAGGTCAATGGGTACTGCCGTTGTTCGGTTTCCAACAGTCTTAAAAATATCTTATTTTGTGTTCAACAGAAGACAGAAAGGCATAAACGTCTGAAATGATATGAGAGTGTGTCAATGATGAGAGAATTTTCATTTTTGTGTGAAATATCCCTTTAAGTTACAATAAAAAAGTACCTTTACATCGAAAAGCTAGACATGACTTCATTAAAGGTTCATAGTAGCTCTTTCACTCAAAAGTTTCTGAACTTTTTTAATTAAATCCGATCTGAATTATCCGTTGCTGTTTTACTGTTTGTCCATAGTATTTATTTGTCAATGGCTTACAGCTGTAGCATATTCCCACAAGGTTTAATTTCATTTCGCGGCATATTATTGTCTCAAAAAGACCTCTCTCAAAGGCTTTGACATAAACAGACACTTAATTTCAGTATTGAACACGGAGCATCTCAGCCTCCCTGTATTGATCTTGTGCATAGGTGCAGTGGTGTTGTGTCACTAGAAATTACTTTAAGGTCTTGGTTGATAGACTCCTTCAATCGAACCCTGCTAACCAATAATAAACCAAAGAGATATGACATTTTTCCTTTTTTAGGGAACGCACACTTTAAGTATTTAGCAAGTTGAGAGAACATATGGAATGATCTGTGAAGTAAATCCCACGGAATCTGATATGGTAAACGGTAAGAAGATGATGTAATACGAATGACTTACCCTTTGGTAGATATTTAAAATAGCACACTATAAGGTGTTGTCTTCTGGCACCTGGATTAGTCCCCTTCTCACAATCTCAGCGGGCCCTCAGAGACCGGCTCCTGTTGGCTCCAACACGGTGGGCTTATCAGCTGCCGTAGGCTCATGTTTCGGCCCTAATGCTTGTGGTCTGTCTGTCTCTCCTCTGTCTCCAGTTTGACTTTGTGGAACTGTTGGACGGCCGGCGGCTCCTGGCTCAGGGGGTGCCGGGACTGGAGGGGCCACCTTTTCCAGCCCAGCAGCGAAGCCTGGTGCCCCTCACCAATCACGACACGGGCTTCATACAGTACATGGACTCGGGCATATGGCATCTGGCTGTGTACAATGATGGGAAGGAAACAGAGCAGGTGTCCTTTCTAACCACCGCGATCGGTTAGTACGATGTGAAACTGCAGATGCAACATTCACTGTTTTGTGACTGTTTTCCAGATTATAGTTTTCAATGATATTGCCTGAACGTGTGTAGCCTACCTGTTGCTGCTATTATAATGTTCAGTTTAACTGTGCATCCAGTTGGACACTTGATTTTCATACCTTCTGTTTAGGATGGAATGGGGAAGGTTTAATTTATTCAGTTTTAAAGGGGTGAACATTCGCTAGCCAAATTCTCATTACCATGTGTCAATTAGCAACCGAACAGCACTTCGCGGTTTTTCAAAACATTTTTGGGCCAATTCATCCTCATAAACTCATAGATGTCAAGTCAGACAGGAATTAAATTACCACACAACCCTGATGTTTGTCAAAACAGTAGGTCATTTAGTGTGCATTTTTCTTCCGGATGGTTTACGAAAAACCCTCAATTAGGATTGCAATAAAATCCACCACTACCACCTCAAATTCTTAACTTTGCTTAATGCTGCAATCTGTATCTTTGCCTTGTTATCGTATACTTAGTAAAGAATTTAAACAAAATAGTTTTGTGCTTAGCGTGCTGACGTGTTCTTTACATCGTACCATCTATACATGGGTTAACAGATTGCAACATTACATTTGTTAAACTGTAGACCTGCGAATAGAGATTAAATCTGCGGAATATGTCCCACTGTAAATTCACAGTCTTGGCAGTCAATCACGGGCAAAATTATCTGGCATTATTTCCCAAGCTAAACATGAATGAGGCACTGCAAGAAATTTTTGCCCGCGCCACAGTACTTATCTGAGGCAGGCACGAGTGATATTACCCTTTTTAGCATTGCCATCTCGGGCAGTCCAGACCTCTACAGAGTAATCAAGGTGGATTTGAATAAGAAAGATTGCGGAAATGAGCACCGCTTCACTCCTGCCTGCATGTGTTCTTTAGTGAGGGCCGTAGGAATCTGCCAACGAATCCCGACTCTCATTTGCTGTCTATTTGCACAGAACAGTGTGACCTTGATTTGAGGCCTGCGATTTGTACGATTTGATTTTCTGTATTGTCAAAATGATGCTATTACGTCGTAATTAAAACCTCTTAAAACCAGCTGACCTCTGTGCTTCATATAGATTAATATAAACCACAGAACTTTAGAAATTAAAAAATTGTCATTTAAATATGTTTTCTTTAAAGAAACACTATTTTAATATCTGAATGAAGGAAAAGGTTTATTAAAAATATATTTATATAAATGTAAAGGTGTCTAAGCTGTGTCACTACTTCTTATACAGTAAATACCCTCAAAGAGTCATGAAAGCATTCATGAATAACTTTCTGAGCTTAACAAGGTAACACATGCAAGTCATTTTAAAGTAAATATGTTTAAATAATTATGATTATATTGTCAGTGCCACAACCTAAATATTAGAACTGAAATTAAAGAGAAAATGTTCAGGATGTTTACATATTTTCCCTCATTTAAAGTATGTCCTATGAGCACCTTTTGCAAAAGATTCATTCTGGTTCATTCTGTTTGCCTATAATTCAATCCTGTTCACTACTTTTCTAAAAACAAAACACGGTTCGAATTTCCTGTTGGTTGCGTTGATTATGATTTCGACCTCAGTTCTCTATTTGCGTTGAACACAGAGGCCTCAATTTAAAGCTTCTGATTGATGACCCCTCTGTCACACATCAGATATTGAACATCGTGATCGCGTTCGCATGTGCGTTTTGTGCCACTAAAAAGGCTTTTTTCCACACTCGCTTTAGCCACGGTCGTCTCCCCGATGGGACTGATTTTGATTCCGTCCTTTCTCCCGTGCCCTGAAAGCTCCTTTGATTAGCGCTTCGGGGAGGAAGAGCAGAGCTCGGGGCCGTCGTGAGGTTTCGGCTTACGTGAAGGTGGCAGCTGGGAGCTGTACTCACATGCTCTTTAATTAAACGCTCCTGGGCCACGGTCCATCTGTGAAGGGAGAGAGGAGGGGGTTTGGCAGGCTGTCGATCGATGCCACACAGCCATTTCTGCAGTTCCAACTTGTCAAGGGGAATAGGCGGCATTACGCCCCGCTACCTTCGGCAGGGAAACACGATACCTTATAGACGAGACGTGACATGGTGGTGTAGTGTGGCGGAAGATGAGGAGAGGGAGAGACTGTCTGTTTATCCTGTATTGGTTGCTGTTGGATTCAACCTCCATCGGGAGTTTGTCGGCCACCTGCGGTTCCGATGCGGACGGTGGACTTCAGAGCCGAGGGTTTGGACGGCTGAAATGGTTTGACTGGGAGCTTTGCAGCTCAGAGGGAGGCAGAAAGATGATGCAAGGGGAGATCGAAAAAGATGAATGTTGAAAAACTGGGTCAGATGAATGTTGACCTTCAGTGGGTTTCAGATTGAAGTTGGTTTTAAGGAAAGAGACTGAACGTCACACTAATGTCAAGTTTAAAGTAACTTTGTAGGCTTATATTTTAAGAAATGGCCTTGAAGAAATAATTTCTACCAAATGAAATGCCACTTTTTTGGAGAAAGGGAAACATGCAGAGTAAACACTTAAGCGAACAACAAACAGTAAGTGTGAAATCTCTTACTTGGTTACCCACAGTTGAACGTCCGGCCATTATTTACTCATCCCTTATCCCATTTACATAAAACCATATGTTGTTTTGTCAAGTAGCATTTTAAACAGCATCTAAACACGGTTCTTTTTAAAACACATAGCGGTAAATTGGTGTCTTTCAGGGTGACAGAAATTTCAACAATATTAGACAGCAATGTTATTAGCAAGATGCCTAAAAATATTTTTGCAACCTCAGAAACACATTCGATACCTAATTGAATAATGAACCGACTCACTTAAATCTCCCGAGCTTTACAAGAGCAACCTCTGAGTAATACTAATGTCCTCCGGGTACCCGTATGCCTCGGTCCGTCAGGGGAATCCAGGTGTTTCGAATTCCTCTATTGTTCTCGTTTTTCAACTTCCCTGTGCCTTTCTATTTTTATTTCCTCTTGTTTGCTTTCCTTGGACTCTCTTTATCCCTAATTCTCACGACTCCTTATTACAAAGCTGAGGTATCCATTCGGCATGCGACATTGTCTCATTTACCCTCGTCCTATCCAGGATGCATCTCCAGCGATTACTGGCTGATAGCTGCGGTTCCTCAGCCTTCAGAGAGCAGACAGGCCTTCAACAACGACTCTAATATTAGGCTGTCATCACAGACCAAAATCAAGGACAGTGGTGTCTTGCAATATGACAGAATGGGGGAGTGATTAATTACTGTCTGATTAGCATGTCAGGAGGTTAGAGGTGTGAAATGTTAAATGTCGAAACACGGTAAGGATCCATAGTAACTGGCAAAATGTTTTGTGATACATGAATAATTCAATTTTATTTATATAGCGCTTTTTGTAAATTTTGCATTGTTTTGAAGCAGCGTTACATGAAAAAGAAAACTCAAAAGCAGAAGATGAAGTGTAAGGAGTACAAACAGAGAAAATCATCTAATAAAACCAATGTAAATTGAATTCACAGAAGTTAATATATTATCTCCCGGTGGCCCAATACTGCAACAGTGGCAAGGAACCTTTATATGGCTTGAGGACATACACTCACCTAAAGGATTATTAGGAACACCATACTAATACTGTGTTTGACCCCCTTTCGCCTTCAGAACTGCCTTAATTCTACGTGGCATTGATTCAACAAGGTGCTGAAAGCATTCTTTAGAAATGTTGGCCCATATTGATAGGATTGAATCTTGCAGTTGATGGAGATTTGTGGGATGCACGAAGCTCCCGTTCCACCACATCCCAAAGATGCTCTATTGGGTTGAGATCTGGTGACTGTGGGGGCCATTTTAGTACAGTGAACTCATTGTCATGTTCAAGAAACCAATTTGAAATGACTCGAGCTTTGTGACATGGTGCATTATCCTGCTGGAAGTAGCCATCAGAGGATGGGTACATGGTGGTCATAAAGGGATGGACATGGTCAGAAACAATGCTCAGGTAGGCCGTGGCATTTAAACGATGCCCAATTGGCACTAAGGAGCCTAAAGTGTGCCAAGAAAACATCTCCCACACCATTACACCACCACCATAATTGCATTAATGAGAAATTGAACAGGTGTATATAATCCTTTAGGTGAGTGTTTGTATAGTCTATAGTTTATCATCAGACTAATAATCTCACAAACAGGAGAAAAAAATGAGTTTCTTTGTCTTAATTTGAAGGTGGGACACAAAGTTCTTAGGCTTTGTTTTTGGACACCCTAGCGTCAATTTGCTTTAAACTCTTATAAAAACCCCAAACTAAAATTGTCATCATTTACTTACCCTCAAGTCCAAACCTGTATATGTTGACAGAATTAAATTTTTTTGGACAGGCCCCTAAACTGTCCCTTTAAGAACACCTTAACAACCAATTGTAAACCACCCAGAGCGTCCTAGCATTGTGCTTGCGAGTTTTGCATCACAGTCAAGTTATTTTTACCGTTCATTTTTGGTGCTTCTAGAATTTGCACTTCTCCTTTAACGTTTGCGACTAAAGAATCAATACGAAGAGTAACAATCAGATTTCTTGTACAATGTTTTCGCCGAGGTGTGTATTGCGCCGTTCCTTTCATCTCTGCATGAGACTAAGATGGGAGCGAGCAGAATTATGGACACTCTTGTTCAAAGTGCAGGCTGAACATGGACTTTACCCCTCAGTCACTGCCTAGAGATGAAATTATACATGCCAGTTCTACAAGGAAGTGCACCGTTTGGACTCTCGCCACTGAACTCGGATCAGTCACGACGTCAGAAATGCTTTTCGTGGCAGAGACATACAGAGATATACTGAAAATCGCTGATGGTTTCTCTACGCACTGTCAGGACAGATACAAAGTGGGAAACCCGTCGCGCGAGGATATAATTGTGTTTGCAGAAGTAATCCAAATGGCAGCACCTCGAAGCTTCATTCATCTTTACACACTCCATTACGCCACCACACACTCACTTGCGGGAGACCTCTGGTTAGAAATGAGGGCTGGTGGGCATCAAACGCCCCAGTGCAGTCTTGATAGGCTCAGGCATATCGGGGGGCAGCCAATCCGACAGCCTTGTCCTTTTACATGAAGCGAGCTTTGGCTTGAAAATTCTTTCAAAATCACCCTCCAAAGCCCAGACTGGTTACCTCCCTCCCTCTGTGCTTCTTTCTCTCCTCTCTCGGCGTTCAGCTTTCCGTCTGTTGCATCCTCCGCCATGATTAAGTCTCTTGAGGAAGGGCGATGCTGAGTCCGGGCTCACATTTCCAGCCCTTTGTCAAACACAAAAGCAGCTTTGTCGGGAGAGCTGAGCCTGGAGCGCACCAGCGGCCTCCGAGAAAGAGAGAGAAAATATTTTTCACCTTTATTTCATGTATAATTCAGAATGCATCTGTTTTGTGGCAATTGTGGGAAGATTTGCCTCCTCACAAATAGGACGCTTTTATATATTTGTATTTAAAGAAATTCTTAACAAAAATGAAAATTTTGTCATTACTTATGTCATATCAAACCCTTACGTTTTTTTCTTATAGACAGCATTAATGCCTTTTTTACGTCTTTAAAAGTAAAGTAATGTAAAATAGTAGTTTATACAACACATGCGCTACATTTCAAATCTACTAAAATCATAGGAACCATAATACATTTATATTAATTTAAAAAGTTGTTTTTACCATTTTTCCACTATGTTAAAACATATCTATCCTCCCTTTATAGCAATATCGGAAATATCATGTTATATAGTTATTGTATGAAAATTATATTTTTAAATGTTTTTCCGAGATTTCTACTTGATCCACAGAAATAAAATGACAGCAAAATGGTCTGGAGCATGTTGAGGGTAAATAAATAATGAAGTTAACAATGAAACATTGAACTCTTCCTTCTAATTGACATCTGAATGCGGCGCGAGCGCTGTCGGCGTGTGAAAAGAAAAAATCCGAGCGCCACTTCTTCACACCAGGAGTCCGTCTAATACACCAACGATCTGTAATAAACCCTTTCACATGCGAGATGCTCTCGAAATGAAAAATCCGGTAATTGACACATTGGCAGAGTTTAAAATTAGTATGCTTCACTGAAGCACGTAGTAGATGGAACTTTCATACACTGTGTCGCTGGACGTGTCATGCACCCCCCATGTCGCCTTTGCATGGTCAGCGTTAGTTATGTGTCATGAAAAAGCTTAGCTAATTCTGCCAACCTCCTAATTAGGATGAAGTAGATTTGTCAAGTGCCTCCACTCTAGCTCCACTTCACCTTAGACCCTGTAGCTAACATTAAATTTCACACTTATCTTTATTTTTTATTAAAGAATTAACTTACTAAGTTAAAGTAAACTAATCATTATACTCTTTATGGTGCTTTAAGAAGATGTTTTGCCTTACAAAGGTCATTGCATGCTGTGCATTGCAAGCATTGAACAATTGAATGAATTGCGAAATGATGAATGTTTTCCAATAGGTCCCCATAAGGTAAATCTAAATAATTGTAAGATAGACTTTAAATGTACGTTGACATGAAGCACCTTAAAGTACCATCTTAAAGTAATCATTCTATCAGAACCACAGCCTTGCATGAACAGAGTAGGAGTAGAGCAATAATAATATACCCACCTGGGGAACCAGAACAGTTATTAAAGCGAAATTATTTAAATAACCGAGATATACATGCCTTACACGATAGTGATATGCAAATTGAATATACTAAATGGATATGACTTAGAAGAGAATTCCTACCTGTCAGAAGGGAAGTTAAATAAAAATAAAGGTAAAATAAAAGGTACCTGGTGATGCAGTCGGATGAGGAGGAGTTGGGGAGGGGGGTGGGTTTTGAGCGTGACATGGCTGAATAGCTGTAGAAGGCAACTTAAATAGAACATAGGACAGAGTCTAGTATGTGTTGTATCACTATTGGTTGACACTGATAAGCTGCACCTGATGAGATCAGTTGAGCAAGCTTGACTACATGGTCTGCTAGAACTGACGCTACACGCTTGA